>JAQSVV010000377.1:0-600000 GCA_036375495.1 Agrotis segetum
GGCGATCACCAGGAAATCGTCCAAGACAATAAAGTTCAACGTGTCGTAGAGAATGAATTTAACTCTTGGATCCTGCAACGAAATTAATCAGAAAAGAATGACAGAGAAGTAGGAAAAACGTTGTTTCAACTTCCCGTCATAAAGCAGGAGATAGAACAGAACAAACTCAGGATGATACGACCAGGGGGGGGGGGGTATTACAACGTCTCAAAACAAGGCTTATTCCAGCGAGTGAAAGTGACAGAGCTATACAAGTCATCTAGCGCCATCACGTTCCACCCCAGCAGTGAAAGAAAACAAACTAACTGGTAACGTAAAAGTCTATACTATAGTACCTAACATATTCTAAAAAGAACATAGTTTTAGAAACAGGAAAGTCAATAAACGTGGTGATGACATCATAGCGGAATGTGAACATACTCTTATTGGTGCTAATAGAAAATACAACTAAGTTATCGCAGTTTGTGACGTTATGTACCAATAACGTAGTAACTATAGCCTTTAAAGTTATGACTGCAAGAATTCCGGGCTCTCTGTGAGAGACAAGTTGTTTTAGTTTTGTCATAAAAGTCTAAAAATTATACTTCTGAATCTGTTACTAGTGTTATGTTATGTTGTCCTTTGATATAAATTTATTATTCTATTACATACGTAATTATCCTTTTTTTGGCAAATGCGATGTTGCTTTTTAAAAACACTCTGAAGTTTAAATCTAATAATCTTGGAAACATTGTAATTTTCAATATTACCTATATGATTTAAAATGTCACTTACGGGATATCTTCCGTGATTGTTTTTGTTTTTGATTACCTATATGACTAGACCGGTACTCTTTCTTCTATCCATCACTGAGCGATATCACCTACAGATTTGTTTTCACAAAAAAAAAAAAAAACTATTAAGGGGTCACCGGGAGATTAGTTATCGAGATTTAGTACCATTTCTTACAAAAATGTTCATACTCACAGCCGAATTAGTGGCTACTTACTCGTATTTAGCATTATGTTTTTAATTAGCATTATTGTTCTAATTATCTTTCTATATTGGTTACAGTGATTTTATCTAAATATTTTGAATTGAATAATCAATCAAATGAATTGAAGCATTCAGACGATTCAGTATCGCAATAAGAAGCAAGATTCAAGAATTGGCTCAATGCAAAATTATAACAGCAGGTACACAATACATATAAAACTGTACATAATATGTCTTGGTAATACCGAGCGGAGGTTTGTATATTGTACAACCCATTGTCATCCGTGTTGTGGAGGTCAAGTCGCTGATGAAGTGAGACTGATATCTAGCTTGCTTCATTTATGCTTAGCCGTTCCGACATAGCTGTAAAAGGGCTAAGCATATGACTTAGATATACTATTCTTTATTGCATATGAATAAACTCCTTAAAACGGGTTGGTACTATTATAGCATTTAATGATACAAGCGTCATACCCGATGACCCCACGAGCAAACAAAACCTTATGACGGTTTATTCAAACATCTATTTCTTGATGACAAGTTACTTATTAATATTTAGACTTTTTGATGTTACCTAGTTCTTTCTATATTGCATGATATTCATAAATAATTTATTAAAGTAAATAACAAAATTAATTATAATGATACGCTCTTTTGTTTTTAAAATGTCAGCTCTTGTTCTGAAATAGGTTGTGGGTTAGTTGAGGCACCGTAGAAGAGACAAGCAACATTGGTAGCAGTAGAGAAAAATGAAATTGCAATAAAACTTACACTCATTCCAAATTAGAAAAATATTAAAAAGAAGAAGAAACAAATAAATGAATCAACTAAGTATGTACAAAATTTTATACTGGTACAGGTAAACCATACGGTATTTATTTTATTTTAATTTCAAAAATTCGAAATGTACTACAGAAGGGGGCCACTTTTTTATGATAATACTGGGGTATTATCATAAAAAAGGCTGGTTGGCTGGGGCCTGAATGAATAAAAACTGTGAAAGATACAGAGAGATATATACTAAAATAGATTTAATTGAACCTATACTTGCAGTATCTCAACTACTGTCACCTTTACGTTTTTTAGATACGCCGCAAGATTCAGCTACAAGTTTGCCTAAATGCGTCAGTAATTCGTCAATATTCATCAATAGCACAACAATTACTATGCCATTACAAGTACCTGCTGCAATACTAAAATTATCCGTTGGAATGACGCCAAAACTAGTGTGGGCATTGTTCTATGTACTGTAGGAGTTACTTCTGGTTATTAGTGAATTGATTTCGTCTAATATCATGCTTATTTTAATTTCTCTCTATAAGTCATTAATTTCTTCAAAATTATTTGTCATTGTTGGCTTTCAATCAATTACGAATCTAATGGGATGATTTGTACTTTGACTTACAAATATTTGTATCTATGCATGGTCATTAATATTTCTGCGACATTATTCATCAAGTCAGGTTGTCGATGTCAGATAGGCAGTCGCTCCATTTGAAACCCCGATTCAGCTGCATCCACGTTTACTGGGAGCCGACGGCAGCATAGTTGGGAAAATACTAGCGAGATGATGATGATTAATCATTTATTAGCAGCAACACGTTGTGCAATAAAAAAAAAGATTTTCAGAATTCTTCTGAACACCAGTTTATTTCAATTATCCTTTTAACTGAGATGAAACAGTACATGAATGGAGTTTAATATTACATTGTAGACATTTGTACTGCTCCTTATATCAAAGAACCTAGCAGAATCTCGCGACGCATCTAACTTATGTTATATGTGAGATAGGATGGGTAGGAATAAACATAATGAATCTTATATTTACTTTAAAATTATAGAAAAAATACAGGAATCTATAATAAATTAAAGTAATACTCCGTAAGCACCTACAATGTAATAATATAGATCTAACATTGCATTATAACTTTTAATTGCTAGTATTTTTTATTCAGTAACTTCGATTGTATGATTATGCATCTTAAGCAATTTTGCATGATATGCGTCATCTTTTTCGTACCAATTTTAAAGAAAGTTACCAAACAAATAGGTATACCAGCATGAATTCAATATACACTTTTTTAGAATAACATCTCATAAAATTATTTAATTTTGAAATAAATACATTATTTCAGATTTTGAATCGTAAAATTACAACGCTTAGCTATAAATATAATCTTGATATTAAATTAGATATAATTCTGTAATATTTAGAACATTTATTGAAGAGGTAGATCCGAAGATTACTTTTTAAAATATATTTTTTATAATTACGTATTCATTAAAAATCCTTATTGGATATTTCATAAGAGACATTAAAATCGAAGCGTAGTCGGGTGAAATTTCATAAGTAGGTACATATTTTACAACGGTTGTAACTACATTACAATAATAATCATAATTAAATGATTGTAATGTAGTTAAATCGTTGAATAAAATATTTCAATCTTAGGGCTACTAATCTTTTTAAATTAGAAAAAGGATATTTAAAATCATAGCATAGGGAAGACTATTAACAACTAAACAAATCAAATGATAAGATTCTTATCTACAAAAGTCATGATTAAAATCTTACTTTAAATTAGATAAACGTGACAGCCTTTAGTGATAATACTTTTAAAAATTGTGCATATAAAGGTAAGTGGAAAATCACCAAAACATTTTAATAATTTTAAAATACCTATTTAAACAGCCAATAATTTTATAAATTTATAATGATAATAACAGTACTTTAAATGTCTCTAATACCCTAAACTTTGCCACAATCCAGCAAATACTTATGAGATTTTAAGATTATAATTCGCGATTTAACATCTTAAAGTAGCATTCTTAATTGGGAAGTTGACATTGTCTAAGAAGAAAACAATGCCTGTAGACGACAATGATCTCAACTGGACTACAAAATACAATACATTAAAATCTACAATAACACTAACATTAAATGACATAGAAAAGGACGTAGAAAAGACTTACAGACAGTATTCTCACTTGAAATCACGTTTAGTTACGTCAGACATCATGAAGAAGTTTCATCATTCTTAAAACTCGAGGAAAGAATAATTATATGTTAGTACCTACTACTATAGATCATAATACTGGCGAAATAATAATCATATTCATTTACTAAAACATTAATACTAATGAGTACTTTATCTTTATGTGTATATCTATATTCTTTTCAAACAATACACTATTACGCCTTCATCCTTATTTAAACTCACACTTCTCTTTATATTTTCTATACATGTATATCTCCTCTATCATAACAGGGAACAGGAATAATTCAACGTTTAACACATTCCAAAGGATTAAGATAAAATGGGTCCTAATATAGATCCTTGTGGTACACCTAAGGAATTAACATACATTATAACTAACAAGCACGGTAGAATAACAGGGGAAATATTTAAGACGATCTTGTAAAAGCAGTCGAAATGACAATAACAACCATAGTAACATGTAACAACCACTTTCATACTGTTTCATAGTGCTTTACATTATAAAATGCTTTGAATGACTCTCATATAATCACAATTATTGATAATGTCTACATTTTACCGTTCCTTTGGGTAAAGTGTCAGGATATGTATGTTAATTAATAAAAAAGAAAGAATAATCCTCTCTACATTCCATTCAATCCTTAGCACTTGTACTCGTATAATTTTTGAAAATAGCATGACTTTCCAGATGGATTAAAAAAAGGTGTCTTTCATTGATCTTGGATGTTAAAATTTATTTAGGCCAAACCTCATCAAGTAAGATAACATCCATTTTTATAACTTACTTCATCTATGCTTGATCAGAAAACTGAATGTTTCAATCAACTGTAATTTAGTTACAGATTTTATATTTTGTTTATGGCAACAGCATTTCACATTTGTGCCTGAAGAAGTCCTTCTTTTTGCTTCTATTTGGTTATCATCGAAATTATTAACACTGGACATCCAAGGGAGACATCGATTTTATTATAATCTAGATTTACTTTTATATTTATCATCATTATTTAGGAAACTATTTACAAAAGCTCATTTTCTTATATTATTGTTACTAACAGTAAGAGATTTATTATTTAATTGTCCAGTCTACGAAGATTTCATTATTCACTGTCACTTTGTATAATAGCAAAACCTTTACAGTAAAGGTCTACTTTATATTTTTCTAATTCATAGTTTTACCAAGCCAGATATTTTCCAGGTATTCTTTTTGAATCAAATAATTACTTGGTTTCCCGCCAGCTTATATTGTCATACTTGGCATTTATTAAAAGTTCTTGTTTCATGTCCATCCCTTTGATAATTTTTGACAAATATAATACGAGTATCATTAAATGCATTGTTCGTAGCATTAAATCAGATGTTCTCAGTGATATGTTTTTGCTTATTATTATTACCTACCTAATTGACGAGTAATGAAGATCATACAAAAATAGAGAACCATTGTAGGCAAAATTTAATTAATCCATTCAATCTCATTGATCTTAAAGTTAAGGATGTTACTCTTCTACAAACTAATCTTAGCCCTTAAACTACTCCTTAAATAAATATATTTAAGGAAGTAGTTAGACAACATTAAAATACTTTTTAGGGACTTCTTATAATGTCTTTAAATATTTAGAATTGGGTTTGCAAATAGTAGATCTGTGTTCATAATTAAGTTCGATATTATTTTGAAGTGTATAGCGCAAGCGTGTTTAGCTTAAGCTTTATTAACTTATATTCGTATCAAATAATCATTACTGATAATTATATTATTGCTATTGAAAATATATTCGAACTGAATTCAATTTGGTACAGCTAATAAGCTAACCAAACTACATACTAAATTAAGTACAATATAATAGAATTACTACATCGAAGCTACTCTGAGTTAAGCTATGATTTGAACAATTTGTAGGATCATTGCTTATCAGTACCTTTTTGAAATACATAGCAAGTGGTAATTTCAAATGAGCCTACAAATTAGTCAACGCCAAAATACGCAGACGATAGTGACATTATGTCATTGGGCTTCATGTTGCTTTTCCATTACACATGGTATTGGTAATAGAAACTGCCATTCACTCACGAATTCACAAACGACTGAAGACTTTTTACATCGTTAAGATACTCCATAAAAAGATAGAGACCGTATTAGCGATTTTAATTGGAGTTTCAGTATTCAGTCGCCATTGTAGCAGACAATCTACCAATACATCATTCTTATAACAGTATTATGTTAATCAAACAATTTTATCATTATACCCTTACTTTTTTACAATGATGAAATATTAAAATAATACTGCCGTAAGAGGTGACGATCCTCAGAATCAAACGAAACACTCGCAACACATGTTACATCAAATAACTTAATTACGAAAGTCAATAAGCATCTTTCTTGCAAATCACTCGAAATTAGACACACAAAAGTGAAAGTAATGTGTGGTCGATGCAAAGCGTGCGTGCGACTACCCTGGTCCGGCCGGCGCCCTAGCGCTCAGTGCGCAGCGGCGCCAGCGCGGCCAGGGAGGCACGGCGCCGGCGCTAGGAGCCCGGCGACGCGCCCGCGGGGAGCCCCGCGCCCGAGCCGCGCGCCACGCGGGGCTCCAGCTCCAGCGACAACGTGTACTGCCGCTCCTCGGGGATTACCAGCGAGTTGTCCAATAGGAAGTCGCATACCTGGAGCGTTCGACCAGTTTAATCATAATTTTTGATAACGTTTATGTGTGTTTTTCGTGGAGTTCTACAAGGAAGTGTTCTAGGTCTACAATTAATTATGAAAAGTAAAACTTTTATGTAGAATGGGTCCTTTCACAAATTTGGAATTCAATGCTACCTTTGTATATTTATTATAATTAAAAAGGGTATAGCTTACCTTTGGTATGTGATCAATCTTATATGGGGTTTGTTGGAAATTTCTTATTTCACGGATGACATGCGCTATCTGCAAAACAATAATGATTTAAGCTAAAGAGATCTGTTTCTTCTTAAACCCCCAATTATGAATTACTACGGTTAAAGTATCTTACGGTGAAATCATTGAATATTTTCTTGATAAGCCGCTTTTTAAATACTAAACAAAGTAAGCTTAGCTACTAACTACAGCTACTTACCATTCTCATCTTAGAGAAATTCAGAAGACCATCCGGCGTGTAGTTGGTTGTTCCTTCTTCTATGAACGACAAATCAGATAGATACATCCCCAAGTAAGGAATGCATGGAGGATCACACCTGTAAAAAAAATCTAAATATAAGAGTCCTTTTTATTTAATAGCGTGAGTTGACGCAAATTACATTAAAAAAAACTGTTATTTCGTGTTAAGTAAGTAGAAAATGTAAAATTACCTGTGCAAAGTATCTCGCAAAATCCTAAATCGACATTCCGATGATATTATGGTCTGCATTCGCTCCATTGTCTGTTTACTCTGTAAAAAAAGTTTATGGATAGCATCACCAAAATTCAAACGACTCTCCTTCAGGCGATGCCAATGCATGAAGCTTTTTTTCATTAAATATTTTTCCTTTCCTGAGGACTATCACTTTAGCAATTCAATTTTCATGTCTAAGTGGTAATATACTCGTAACAAAAACTCGCCTGACACAAAACTTACCGTTTTGGACACCTTCTCCCAGGTCTTCTTGAGCCGGTAAACTGACGTGTTGGACAGTGCTGCACAACTTGTAGCACTCCATTGAAGTTGTGCAAACAACGAGCTATGTCTGCGACTGCTGCCCATTTCTCTATTGCTGCTACTCGGCCTGGAAATAATTTTATTAAGGGTTATGAAAACCAAAAGCAGGCTTCTAGTAAAATTATTAATTTTCAAACGATCAAGTAGTAGTTTCTTTCCTGAAAAATACGTAACCACAATATTTCTTTACTTACCAGCCAAAGTGTATTTCTTCAGTATTTCAGATATGACCAAGTTGGAGATATGATTGAAATGTGAAGTCATCATGAGGATGTGAGGAGCTCTCTCAGCTTTATCCGCCTTCGTCCAAGCTTGACCCAAGAACTCCCTTCAATAAAACGAATATTATTTTAGACCATGTTACAATCATCATCATCAGCCTATAAATGTTCCCACTGGTGGGACACAAGCCTCCTCTCTGTGAGAGGGAGTGCGCCATAATCCACCACGCAGGCCCAGTGCGGGTTGGTGGATGTCACATGTCTTCGAATTTTTGGTTGTAGAATGTTATAAACCATTAAAATAATTATCAAAATAGATTTTTTTATTTAAACTTACTCGCTGTTAATCGAACTGAAGATCTGATAATCCAGGTATGTCATTTGCTCAGCAATTTCTAAAGCAGAAAGTGTTTCCACACTTTCTTTTGTTGGCACCTGAAAAAGATAATTTTTATAACATACTTTGACCTATAGATAATCTCAACAAATCGAAGAGCATTGCCACTAATATAGATTTTGATTTTGCAAATTTTCAACATGGTTACAGTTTTCCTAAACAATAAATAGAAGCAATAATTTGTTTCAAAACATTTTGGTAAGTAAACTACTATTCCTAGCGATAAACTCACATGAGGAGGAACGAACAATGACTTCAGATCAACAGATCTTTCCGGAGCCCTTTCCAGCAGACGCAGCAGTTGTGCTGCAGCTTTGTGTTCAGCTGGTAGAAGACCTGGACTACTTTCTATCTCCTTGAGGAAGTCCATCGTAAGTCCTCGGAGACGCTCTTCAGACCAGAAGTCGTGGGAGTGCTTCGAGATCCAGTGCCTGTAAAATTTAATAATATTAGTGAAAATGGAAGAAGTGAAGCCAACAAATGTCTCTTAGTGACTGATGTAGTCTTTCAGAGCCAGTTTACGGGCTTAAACGTCACGATTTTAGATAGGCACGTAATATACCTGACGCTTGTTTCCGAGATGACTCGTGATTCGTTGGTAAAAGTCTAAACAAATTCGCTCAAATGTAAATTCAAGAGATAAACGACATTACTAACCTCAAAACATTAAGAACCCTCATGGTAGCAGCTGTAGATATAACTGAATCTCTTCGAGTGGCTGGTGGTGAATTCGGTGGTGGCGATCTAGGGTTTGAAGAAGCAGACGTAGCGACGGCAAATGCTACTGCGGCAGTAGATGTGCTGCTCCTAAATCATTATAGTCAAAGTAAACATACAGCATTTGACATTGATGAATCAGTCAATTTGAATTCGATTTTATTATATATATTATATTGTTCTGATAATGGTTTGTAATGATGTTAAAGGTGAAACAGGAATGAAAAAGTAGAAGAAATGAAGAGAAGAATCTGATGGTAACGAATAAAGACAGAATATAAAGCTAACATAGATTAGTATACACATGCATAGACAGAAAGACAGGCAGAGAGGTACAGGAAAGAAAGGGATAGAATCAGGAACATAAGATATTCCTCTCGGAATTATGTTTTGATATAAATCGATAATTTCTTTAATAAAGCATGCAAATTTTGACAATCTATTTATATTAGAATTTTGAAAAACAAAAATCTAATCAAAATACCAATTTCAAATTCCAACGCTATTTCGAAATATGTACTTAACAAAAAATACCGAAGGTGCAGTTATTTACATAAACAAATAACCGAGGTGAATTAAAATTTTAATTTTAGAGCTAATTTTAAATTAATAAATTCTAGTTCTAGTTTTCCATAAGCCAAATACATAAAATTACATTTGTTATTCTGTGTGTGAAAGTATTTTTTGAAGAAGAAATGGTAGGTAATGATGTTAAATATGATAAGTGATGGTGGAATAATGTAGAAGGTAAAAATGGTGAATAGGTTACATCCACTTCAAGTAAATCTGAAAAGAATCCTGACAATTGAAAAGACCCCTTCAATGCATACATTTCAACCATTATAGTGTGCAACATTCCTGAAAATAGTCACAAACGAAACACAAGAAAGTTTTTGTGAAGCAGGCAGATTACAGAATCTACCTGCTTCAATGAGGACTTTGTGCTGGTCAATATAATGTACTCACGGTGGTTAGTGAGTGTTTAAAATCTCTTATTAGAATTAGTGCTGTCAGGTTTAAAATTCTTTTGGCGTCATGGTTATGAAGAGTAATTTCAGTTCCTTGTTTAGTTTTATAAATATCGATAGTGTTTACTGTAGTGTCATGTCTACGTTTTACATTAGGGTAGAAATTGATAAAAAAGGGTAAGGAAACGTCAGAATGCTAGGTAAAGCGGAATTATTAAAATACTCTTCTACGGCATCACTACTAGGTTCAGTCTCTACGTCTTTTACCTTACCAATCACTCACCATAAGAGGTCTTTTCCAAAGCTGTTAAATCAATAGTAATACTTTCATTATCATTTTATAGTCATCAAGTATGGAGAAACTATGTTGAAGCTAGAAGGACTCTCTCGATAGAATGTCGTGCAAAAGCATTATAACTTTAATGAAATTTACAAAGAATTTTATATGGTTAAGAAAAAGGTGAGCAGCATGCCACAACATTGAGAATTGAACTCCCATGTGTGCTAGATGGTCAATAACCAAGTTAGTTCGCAATCCTTTAAATTACCAAGTACAAAATGTTAATGATAAAAATGAATTCCATGAGTACTAGAATGGTATTTTTCTTACCTTCGGTGGGATTGTCTGAAGGATGTAATGACGACACCCGCTTTTGGTTGGCTGGTCTCACGCCGATAGTTCTGAATTTAAAAATGTCACATATTATAGTCTTATTCACCAGCATTATCGTTTCGGGTGATGATTTTCTCAAAACCATTACGTATTTAATATAATTATTCCTGATTGTCCATTGGATGTTTTCTGTAATTTGTATGGTGTACATAATAAAGAGTATTCTATTCTATTCTATCTAGTGCTAATGGAAATGAGCACAAAACTCTTCATACCTGAGCATGTGAAACCTGGGAAGTGACCGAAGACCGTGGCTCCGATCCACCCCAGTATCGACGTCGTTCGCTGTTGATCGATGAATTCGTGTAGCGACGTTCACTAAAATTAATTTGGCCCGATTAATTTAATATTCCGCACTAAAGTTACACATGATAACACATGAAATTGGACTGAAAAACCTTCAAGTTAAAGGTGAGGTTGTTGCTCTGAATAATGATGAAACAATCTAAAGAAAGAATTCGGGTAACAAGAACGACAGAGAGAATTAACATATAAGGGTGTGTGGGTTGATGAATGTAGTGTTTTTGTAACGGTTCAGGTGTTGTTTAGAGATCTGGATGTGACAAATTGGTACGGTTTTGTACAATTTGTATATAAAAAGGTCACCTGATGAACTGATGTTGGCTGTTTTTATCTGCTATTTGTGTGTCTATGTAACCTAAAATCTCATTAGTCGTTTGTCACTTCGTGAGTTAGTTTAAGATCCTGAAAGTCCTAGATGTGCACAAATCATTTAGATTATAACCATTTACATATCTCCTGCTTCTCGAACTGAAAATCATTGGAACCTATTTTATTCAGTTTCATCTCTTACCTAACTGATCTTCTAGCAGCGTATCTCGTTCCAGAATCAGAAGCCCTTCTGCATTCCTCTGCAGCAGCGGCAGCAGCCGTAGCGGCAGCTTCAGCAGTTTCCCGGGCACTATCAGACCTGCGCCTAGCTTCGGATGTAGCCGTTGACGGCTGCAGCCGACGGGGAGACTCCGACATAGTACGGACGCGCTGTTGGATAAACTGTTTAATTCGTTGTGTTTCTGTCACTACTTCCTAGTTCAAGCTGTGGCGGCAGTAGATGCGGAAAATATTGAGCTGGTACGCTGCTTTGGTGAAGTCATCTACACAAAGCTTCGGATTTATAATAAACCTTTTATTACCACGAATAAAAAGATTTAATTTCACGTGGTTTCAGCAATCCATTTTCATAAAGCTGCATAGGTTATACATCCAAAAACGTTTCATTCCTGAGTCTGCAAGCCATTCAACGTCATATAAAAGACGTTTAAAGCAATTAATTCCCATCAATATGCTTTAACTTATTGGAAAATCAATTAAATCAATGCCACGTTTAACCATGATCTCCAACTATAAGACATTTGCTGAAAATTTTACAATACATCATAATTTTTATAGCAATAAAGCCATATACTAGATTTACCTCTGAAAACCGTTGTGATATTTTAAACTTATCATCAGGCTTTTTCTTATTCTTTTCTTGTTCCTCTTCCTTATACTTCACATCTTCATCACTCTGGTCCACCAACTCAATGCTCTCATCCTTCATCAGCGCAGCGGCTGCAGCATCGTTATCCTTGGATGGTCTCTTCTTGGTATTTGGATCGTTGACTGGACTGACCTTCTTTGGACTTCCAACTAGAGTGACTGAGCTTATGGCTCCCGGAGAAGACGGCGATGTCCCTAGAGCGAAATACTTATGTAGATCAGAAATTGTTTTGTAGATATAACTATTGGGTTTTTTCAAGTATCTTTGGAAATAATATTTTAAGGAAGAATGGATTTTCATACTTAATACAGAAGATATAATTTCGTCTCAAGACAAATGGGGTTTTGTAAAATAATCATGCAATAAAATACTAAATACTTACTGATAAAAGCGGTATGTACCTTTACCTTTCAACGTCTCATTACTGGATGATGTTGCCATTATCTTTGGTATTGTCAAGTGACTGTTATCCTCCTCAGTCTTTTGTAAGCGTGTATAAAATATTGTGAATTGTTAGTAGGTAGGTATATACCTACTTTGTTTCAGTATTTTTCTATATTGGGAATAGTATATTTTAACTCGTGTGCGTTGTATAGCAAATTATTATTGTTACAATATTTATGTTGATTTTATTTGTTCGATTTTCAACCAATGACAAAACTAGGTTTTCTGGCGCCATTTATTTTAAAAATATCATTGTATTTTGTTTTTTTTATATTTTAATTTACTCGTATCTTTCTCTTTTTCATCTAAGGTAAAAAAAAGAATGGATGAAACATTACCTTACTAACTGTAGACGTCCTGCGCGATGGTGCTGTCAAGTATGGAGACAGCTTGTCTTCATCTTCGCCTAGAATTCGACAGACTTTATTACATAGAATCAAGTTTCTTACTTCATCATTTCAAATCAAACGTTTCTACAATACTAATAGGTTCTATTAAACACTTACTCTTTCGAGAGGCTCGCCAAAATCTTGACTGCCAATCCCGGTCGCTGTATTCCGATCCGTAACCTGAAATGGTTTGTGCTTTTTTTCTGTCAGTTTATGTAACAACCTGCTTATAATACACTTAAATCTAAGTAACACTGTACAAATATTCCCAATAGCAAGTCAGAGGCATCCATCGTCATTTGTTTGCAAAAGACACGTCTAAACATAACTGGCTCTTCCTATTACTAAGTACACCCATGGCCTTACCCCTAAGGGATCACAGGCAAGGGAAAAAGGCTCGCGAGAGTGTCTTAAAAAGGCTTTGTGGCACTGCATTCTTGTCAGTAGGAATCTGACAGTTTTTTTCATACTCTAGCCAGGGCGAAATCACTCATTTGGTTTAATTTTTTTAGTCTACTGTCTCTCACTCCTGGGCAAAGGCCTCCCTCTACCTACTCCTTCCAATTTTCGCGAGCCCGGGTCGTGCCTCCTCCTTCCAATTTGGACAGAACCTGTCCAGTTCGTCCCGCCATCTCCTTCGTTAGCAAGTAAAAAAACAAAAACAGCAAGAAAAGCATGAGTTCTCACCAGAGACCGAACTGGCTGCACTGGTCTTCCTGGTGGAGTCAGGCGGTGGCGCGAGCTCCATCTCCTGCTGCGACTGCTCGTAGTACACCTGCTTCAGTGCCTCCAGCACTGTGACCCCGTCCGTGAACACGCGGTACGTCAGTAGGAATGTGTTCAGGAAGTCCACTGATAGGAATCGGAGATCTGGAAGATGATAATGGACGACCGAGTTCAAACTCAGGCAATGTACCACTTTCAATTGGGAGGTACTTTCTCAGTTGATGGTGAAGGGAAATACAGGAAGTGTGGACTCATAAATAAATAGTAGATTGTATGACAAGGGAGCAAAGTAATATTTTTACGGCGAGGGCGCTATTTTGAATCCAGAGCGAAGTGAGGGATTCTACTGTAGAATCCTGAGCGTAGCGAGGGATTCTTTAGTAGAATCCCGAACGTAGCGAGGGATTCAAAGTACGCCGCCCGAGCCAAAAATATATTTTGCGCCCGAGTGATACACTCTACTTTTCATCACCCACTAAGAGAAAATAAAAAGCGCCTCGTATTTTATTTTAATATTATTATACGGGTTAATAAAACATAGAGTAACGACTAAATTAAAATTATCTTTTTTTTTTTTAGCTTGGTAAAATCATCAAATGAGTCCTCCCACCCCGGGCAGGGCGGGAGGGACTGTCAGACTTCTACTGACTAAAATCCACGGTGTCTTTCAATAGCCCTTTCTGTTCCGGGGTCACGGTAAGGAAATAATCCCGCGACCCCGGCAGGCTTTGGCCCTCTGAGAGGGGGCCCGTCATTATGCTGACGCTCTTTGAGGCGCGCGTGGGACACAACGCGCCGTCAAATTGAAATTATCTAATAATAAAACAACTAAAAACTTATATTTACGAGACTTGAGACATTTTCGCAATTATGAAAATTATATAGAAGATTTCATTGCGCGAACGAGGCGAAAACATGTGAACGCATCGTGGAAAACATTAAATTACAACCTACAGTTAATACATCCATGCCACTGTCCGAAAAAAAAAACAATCTACAATTTTTATTCAGCCAGTGACGTGGCGTGACTATGGGCCGTCATTCCAGCCAGCCTATATTCAAACACTATTTGCGTTGGATTTCTTTGGTGCCGAGCACTAAGATGTTCCAAATTCAAAAAGTGCGCGGCAATGTTCTTTGCGGCGCACTTATAAAGAGGATTAAAAACTCATTTCTGCCCGGTAAAAATTCCCTACAGAAAACACCAGTTTTGGGCGCACTTAAAGGCGAACCAAGTCGTCCTTTTCGAATAGGTGGGATGAAAAAACAATTTAAGTAGAAAGTCTGTCAAATTACCGCAGTCACCAGAGAGTAGCCACATAGTCACACGACAATTGATTACTATTATTCTCCAAGGAGTCTTTAGATTTTGAAAATGTACTCGTATATCATAAAATGGTCAATCCGGGCACTACTTCTCACACGAATGAGTTCTGTGTCCCAGCTACGGGAATACAAAAGCTGTAAAATAATGTTAGCGATATCATGAAGCACTCACCAGTCAACCTCTGCAGCAGCCGCTGCGGCGTGGCGGACCTGATCTGCGGCACCTTGCAGGAGTTGAGCGTGCGACTGAAGCGGATGTCCACGTCGTCCGTGAAGAGCGCGCGGTCGGAGCGGCAGGCGGGCAGGCTGGCGGACGCCGCGCCGCACGCGCCGCACGCGCGCAGCAGCTCCGTCAGCGCCGCGCTCTCCATGCACTGCGCCAGCTCGCTCGTCCACCCGGCTTTTTCTTCGACGCTGCCGGCGACTGTGATATAGAAGAATACATTTATGGGCGTTTCCAATATTCAAACTATCTCTGATTTTGCCTTTCTAAAAGTACAAATTGTGTTTCTTTCTCTAGTGAGGCAAAATAGACATAGAGATAGAAATAGTTTTTCAAAATCCTAAAGACAAAACCAAAGATTGAAAAATGGAAACAGCCGATAGTAGGAGGAATAGAGAAGGTACCGATGTAGATAAAGATCCCAAGACAGAAGTAAAAACCCGCCGAGCGAGGATAGCAGTGACGAGTTGATGCGTACTTTACACGAACAAGCTTTACAAAGCCTTAGAGATTTAGCTCAATATCATTCAATGCCCACAAAATAAAGTGTTCAGTGCGCCTCAAGAGTTTTTAATTTCAAAAAGGAACACATTTTATAATAGATGGAATAGTTCTAAATTGATTGGGAGGGTTTATAGGCCCATACAGAGAGTAACTTTACAATAGATACAGTGTCATCAAAACAAAACTAAAGTAGGAAAGAAAAATATTATCATGGGAGCTTACCTAGATGCGCACAAATCTGTTCTCCCTTCACTTCAACAAGAATCTTGAAGTCCTTGCCCTGGTAGATGTCTCCTCCAGGTGATGAGCAGACTGATGTCGTGTCTGAAATAAAGAGATATGTATTCAAATTCAGTTCTATCATTTACTATTCCATATTTATTGACATATAAAATTACACAACATAAAGATACCTACATCATTTTTTTTATTCGAATGAATGTAAATGTGATTCTGCTATCAACTTAGTGTCTCCTCAAAGTTTGAAAATCATTTTACAAATGTTCTTGCTTTCAAAGTATTTCGTGAAATGTAACGACTTCCAACAGTTCCAACACAGTTTAAGCTTTTCGACATATAGATTAGCCTGTCACCTTGTGTATCGTATTCACGTTAGTCATCACTAAATTGGTCGTGGTAAAGCTCCAGCAAGATGGTCAGCCACGATTCAGGCTTTCGGAGTGAATTTGAACCTAAGGGCACTCCCTCACCGCGAGCATTCACCTGTACCCTTAGCACGAATTTTCAGTATTTGAGACGTAAAGTAAACTGGAACCTTGACAATTTCAAATTGACAATTTTTAAGGAAAAAATTAGTTCCTGCTTCGCACACCAGAGGCGCTGTTCCATTTTTCCATACAAGAAACGCTGTAAATACTGTAAAGTAAAAGAGTGAAAATTCGTGCTAAGGGTACTGTAATGTAACGTTGAAGATTCGAACATTCGAAAACAATAGAGCATCAAATTGCGCATCAATTTCTAGAAGACTGTGTAAATTGGAGTGACATCGTAAGTACCGTTCCTCAATATTAAGGGGATAGGTCAGTAAAAATACGGTTTTTATTTTTTACTTTTCTTCGTACATATCTGGACTACAGATCTTACAACTTGGAATATAGTTATTGACTAAATGATCTAAATTCTCACAAAGTTGAAAACACGATTCAATTAAATTTTCTCGATACAAAAAAAATGCAAAGTTCGGTCTATCTAATTTATTTTTTGGACTTTATGGAATAACTACTATGAGTTTTTGAAAGGATGTTGTTTTAAATTGTATAAAATACTAGTATCTAAATTATGTAAAGACATTTTTTCAATTAATAAAAATTTTAATTCATAAAAAGACGTCAATATGTTTGGGCACATACGCCGTTTTATTCTGAGCACACATTCACTATCGTCCTCTCATCTTTTGCCTTTTAAAAGTAGTGTCATCACTTTCGTTCCATGACGAATCAGTCAGCCAGCGTGGCTCTTACAGGCTAGACCTGCGACACTTTTTTTCAGATCGCGGCTGTCAGATTTTCGTAATAATAAAATTGGAATGGATAAAAAGATCGAGAAAATAAAAACGAATGATACGTAGGCTTATAGATTATTGAAAACTATGTTCCGCTGTGTTACATGGGACGTGATTAAACGGACATGACTGTAAATAAGTCACGTAAACTTTCTATTTAAATAACACATTATTTTGATGAATAAATAAAGAATAAAATAAACCAAACTCACTGAAAATCATCGCAGGAAATTCCTGACGACCCCTACTGAGCAAACAAGGGAAATGTTAGAATACGTATGATTCTATACATTACGAATTGTTCCTATCAATATAATAAATTCCTCACAGTGATATTATATCAATGCTATCGTGATGTCGTACTATTGTTGTCGGATGGTTCCTCTGTGTCCATCCTCCTCCCATCTAATCTTTATGCATCTAAATACCATTTCACATAAACTAATGATAAATGCACTGATTTGCAGTCAACATTTTGAGATAATATGTTACTGAAAACAACTTCTAATCGTATCAAATTGCGATATAGGATAAGAAGCACTTCACTTTTATTATTATTTATTTAGTTTCGTCACAGATTTATAACAATTTTTAAGAAACAGGATTAAAATAAATTAAATGAAAACTACTGTTGTCATTTTGAATACTTCAAATTACTTGTCAACTGCAAATAAGGCATAGTACCCATCACCCTGTCAAATATCGTCTATGATGAGAAAAATCGGTGGTCATTGCTGTCTCACCGCGTGTTCGGTACAAGTTGCTTCTCGCTCTATTTATTGCTTTGGAGTAAAAAAAGATCAGTACTGGGTTCATGCTTTTGGAGTGGCTGGAGAGAAGTCATGGAGTCCTGACGTACCGCTTGATGCAGGTCCTCACCGGACACGGAAGTTTCGGGTGGTACCTTTGTCTGATGCGAAAGGAGGAAACGCCTGGGTGTCACCACTGCAAAGATCGCCCGGAGGACACGGTGGAGCATACGGTACAAGACTGTCCAGCTTGGGCAGAGCACCGACGTGTCCTCACGGTTGCGATAGGCGGAGACCTCTCGCGCACAGCATTGGTCGCGGCCATGCTGCGGGGCGAGACGGAGTGGGAAGCGGTCGCGAAGGAGGAGGCGGGCCGCGAGCGAGAGAGGACAGTGTCCTCCCTCCGCCCTACCCGAGGTGGTGAAGCCCACGGCGACGGACGTCGCTAGACGATCTCCGGCCACCGTAGGCGCGGGCATGCGGGCAGCGAGTAAAAAAAAAACTCGCTGCCCGACCATGGACCAATGGCCGGGTCGACGGCGCGTTGTGTCCCACGCGCGCCTCAAAGAGCGTCAGCATACTGACGGGGCCCCCCTCTCAGAGGGCCAAAGCCTACCGGGGTCGCGGGATTATTTCCTTGACCCCGGAACAGAAAGGGCTATTGAAGGACACCGTCGATTTATCAGAAAAGTGATTATTACAACCTTGTCCCAAAAAAAAATACTGTGGATAAGATATTATAGAATGTAGATTTAATTATAAAGAGGTTACTGACATTACATTTTTCTAGTGTCCGTCATAACATCAAAATGCATCAAAAATTAGTACCAACACCAGATGGTGGAGGACAGGGTGTCAAGCACCCTTAGCTTTCCAGTCTCGAACATATTAAGATATCACACAACCAGCTTTGTGAACGCACGTTAATAAAAGGAGCGTGTGTTTGGGGCTTTTTTTAGCGTGCTAAAATAATTTACCAGCCCTACCCAGGGCAGGGCGGGAGGGACTGTCAGACTCGGAATACTTACTAAAATTTACGATGTCTTTCAATAGCCCTTTACGTTCTGGGATCATGGTATTCGTTAACCCGCGACCCAGGTAGGCCCTCTATAAGAGAGCCCCGTCATTGCCATTGTGCTGACACTCTTTCAGGCGCGCGTGGAACACAAAGCACATGCCCTTGCCCGTGCGCGCGTGTGTTTGGGGCTTAACGATAATGAGTTTTGTCACTTTCGTAAGGTATGCCAATTATCATTCATTTTCTACCAAATAGGTAGTAGTTATTTTCGTTATCTCGGGACGTCAAATCTGTGTCAAAGTGCTAAAAAATAAATTTAAGACTTTGAATGATAAAAATATTTACAAAATATTTATCCACATCAATAAGTATTTCTATCATTATGTTTTAGTAAATGTTTCGATATCCTTATATCAAAATATTTCTACTAGAGTAATACATGTATTTTGGGTAAAGGGAACACTTTATGAAATGTCGAAGTTGACGAAATGAAATTCATAAAACTTTGGATTGCGTTAATTTTGCGATACTGACGCCTACTGGTGGCGGTGCGTGGCAACTTTTCCGACTCATCAAACGACGCTTTCGCTTGACCATACGCCGTTAATGGAACAAGGGAGAAAAATAAATTCTACAGAGTACTCAGTTACTCACCATCATCATCATGATTAGCTGGGTCCTCAATTAGCAGCGCATCATGTAGCGGCAGTCGTCCAGCAGGAGGTAGGTGCAGTCTGCCGCCTGCAGCGCGTGTGGTTAGCAGCAGGTGGTTGCTGAAGAGGAATGCTTGACGAGCTTGTAGGGTAGCACGACGACCTTTGCCTACCACTTGTGATAGGGTTCCTGATAAACACGTATTTTCATGTAATAGTATTCCTTGTATGCTTTCAGTTACAGCAACTACTTCATCATCACCCTATTGACGTCTATCATGGGCTACCTACATGAGAGACCATGATCGTCGTTAATAACCCTATTAACGTCGAATGATGATGATGATGAAATAGGATGGTGTAGAAAAACCACCTTTGTTTCAAATATTCTTGCACAAAGTAGACACGATCGCCGTCGGTGGTCGGGCTATAACTTCGTCACGCTTATAATCTAGTTTTGAAAGCCGACGTGTTTCGAAGTCAAAAACTTTCTACTGTATTGTATTATTGTAGGTATCACTGTTTCGAAAATGATTAAAAACCATTTACTCAAATGTATGTAGGTATCAGAACTTTTAGAACGGTGGAATTTTTACAAGAAAGTTCCGCTAAATTCTCATCCTTAAAACTAGACCAAAAAATGTGGCAGAAACAAACTCCTTAGTTACAGTTTTAGTCTAATCATTCATCAGTTTTTTAATAGTGCTGCGTTCATGAAGTTTTAAAACTCTTTTATTTGGAAAAGATCGTACCTTGGCGTATGAAGACTTGATTGACATCCAGTAAAATGTCGCAGCCCTCAATAATCATGCGTTCAACTGCTAAGTTCTTCCTTAGATTTTCAGTTTCGCTGACCTGTCCACAAAAATTATAAATTAAGGTATCAAAATTATTAGTCAGTCTCCAACTTACTAGTCTTGCTAATTCTAGTGTGTTAAAACTTTCTGAGAAAGGGATAGAAAGAAAATATAAAATCAAGAGCTTGAATCAACCCACCTCATCGTGCATCTGTCGCGATAGCTCCTCCAGCTGCGCACGTGCATGCTGCAGGCTGCGCCGTTCTACGTGGTCGTGCGGCGTGTGCGCCAGGAGCTCGTGCAGGGTTATTATGTAGCGAGGGATCTGGGATTATACACGTCATGGTATAATGAGCATCCATATATAACTAGATCCTTCTGATGAAGGAAATAGGTGAATATCTTTACTGTGGAAAAATTCGACTTCGAGCAGCATTTGAACCTACAACCCGGGCGCAATAACTTGACACCTGGCTTGAATGTCGATCCCGCTGCCACTGCAGACATTTCGGGGTAGTGGGAGCGGGATCGAGATTGGAGTCAGGTGTCAAGTTATTGCGCCCGGGTTGTACGATTTCTTGATACAGTATTTTGGACGCTGTTACCAACCGAACCATCGCGGTCTTGTCCAGAAACAAAAAATGTTCATTTGTATTGTCTCACGGAGACGTAAATGCGTATAAATATTTAAAACTAGTGAGCATATAACGCTGTCTCGGTGACTTGACCAAGAAAAACTATTAGAAACAATTGATTTCTTTGAGTACGTCTGGTTGTAGGAACAGTCAGTGCTCTTCTACTTATCAATAATTATGTATCTTGTTCTCTGCCATATAATTATGACCTATATTAGGTACTTTTCTTGTGTGTGCTTTAAAGTCGTTGAGAGCTTTTTTTTTTTTTTTTTTTTTTTTTTTAGGTGGTAAAATCATCAAATGAGTCCTCCCGCCCTGGGTGGGGCGGAAGGGACTGTCAGACTCTTACTGACTAAAATCCACCCGTGTTCCTTCCTATGCCCTTTACGTTCCCACGGTAACCTGGGTTAAGAAAAAACCCGCGACCCCAGCAGGCATTTGGCGCGAAACACGACGCGCCACCGACCCGGGCTTGGTCCTTGGTCGGACGGCGAGCTACCCATCACTCACCGTCCGCAAGCCCGCTCCGCCGCTGTGCCCTCTGCTGATCAGAGGGACACGCGTTGGAGCATCCACACGACAGGCTATTCGCATACGGGCAAAGAGACCACTTAGGCACACAGTGCCTAAGGAAGAGTTTTTGCCCGCATCCCAGGGTGCACCGGCCCGGAAAACTGGTCTTCCCCCTGGACGTATCCAAGAGGGAACTCCAGTCCACGGGCGCACGTGGAGGTTTCCTGTCATAGCACCCCAGTCGTTGAGAGCTACATAAATTATAGTCACTTCCTCAACAGGCTCCTTGAATCAACTTTAATTTGTTAAATTGGTACAGAAATTATCAAGCTTTTGGAAAAAGTATTACCATGGGCTTCAAATTACGAATTGCTAACACGTCTTTTTGTTACCCACGAAAAACAAAATTAACCAAGCCAACAAAGTGACACAAGTTGGTAATTAATTTTCTCCTAAATTGTTAAAAGAACGAAACCCCTTTTGAATTTTAACGACTTTCGTATTAATTATTCTGCGCAAAAAGAAACCCCAAGAAAGTTCGATATTCCGGTGACAAAATTCGAGCTTGTTTAAGCCCCTTCAGAATTTTCTCTTTTATGGGGCATTTACATGGGTTATTTTGTCGGTCGATATAGCAGCGAAAATCATAATTAGAAAAGTTAAATTCGTCTATTTTTTTTCAACTACTTTTTTGCAAGCGATGCAACTTGTTATAAGGGTGCTCCCACATCTAACGACGCGGATTCGGATTTTTCCATCGCCCTTTCTCTTTCTGTCGCTTAGAACTGCCATTTGCTAGACTTGTTGTTGAGTCGACCCGTTTAAAGGTGACACGCATTAGGTGCGGATGCTACTTATCAAATTAGATCTTCAGATCTCAATTTTGCCGCCTCTGACGATTATCCAGCATTGTGTTAATGCACTGAAAAGATCCTGGTCTTATCAAATTCCATTACCTTTTCACGAGGTTAACTTTAACCAATCTTCGTATAAAACACATCATTGTCATGTCCTGACATCCTACTACTATTATAAAGGCGAAATAGTTTGTAAGTATGGATGTATGGATGTTTGTTACTCTTTCACGCAAAAACCAACTAAACCGATTCGGCTAAAATTTGGTACACAGATAGTTTATAACCTGGATTAACACATAGGATAGTTTTTATCCCGATTTTATGTTCCCGTGGGATAGTTTTCGAGTTGTAGCGGGTGAAGCCGCTGGCAACAGCTAGTCCCAAATAATTTAGCTTCAGCCCAGAATGACTTTTTTATACACATTTTTCTCCATCCATTCTTATTTTACCATCTAACAAGTCCAAAATCATACCTGATGCATCGGATACGTCAAGAACGTCTCCAGCGACCTGCTCTGACAGGCCGGCTTGCTCTCGAGCCTGGCCAACAGCTGCGCGAAGGGCTGACTCTGTTTGCATTCGGTGAGCACCTGCAGCGAGTAGTGGTGGTTGCGAACATACTCCTGGTAGATCGTCAGCATCGGAAGCAGCATGTCGAATAGGTCTCCTGTATGTAGGTGCACTACTAAGTGTAATCCTTTGTTTACTTTTAAATTGATTGATGCTATAGAAGAAGTTATGGATGGTCTTAAAGAGCAACTCATGGAACAGCGTGAGTATGGGTCGAGTCTGACACTTTCTTCTGTTTTAGCATGAGCGGGAGAAGTCATTTGATTACAATGCACAGCCAAAAAAAGAAATTTAAGTATTGAAAGATGAGTAATAATATGGTAGGAAATCATTAGCAGCTAATTCAAAAATTGCATTAATAAAATCATTATTACTTTAGGAAAGCGGCCATACATAGCTTAGCATAGAGAGATAACTATTTTCTTAAAATTGGTTGCTTTTGATGTTAAGATATAGTATTACTAATACAAAGAGTTTTCAGTGTAGCATGGTTTGTTTGGCACTTGGCTTAACATTGCCAGAAAGGCGCTGTTGGTAAAACAACGAGAATTTATCTCCACTTTCATTAGTTCCGATTATATATGCACCTGCTAAAAGAAACCTGCAACACTGCTAATTGAAAATGGACATACATATTATGTTCTAAATCCAAATCTACCGCAAAGGGAAAGCATAAGATGAGAATTTCACTATAAAAAACAAATTCATATAACACTCACCTAAGACCAAGGTGGGCCAGGACTCCATCCGCGACGTGAGGCCTTTGAAGAAGATCTGGTGGAGGAACAGAACCGTTTCACTGTTCAGGAAGATGGAGTTCACGTCCTCGTGAGTGCAGGGCGGCTTCTTGGAGCTCGCCGCCATTTTGAATGGCCGGAGGAAGCATGTGACCTGGGGAAGATTAAGTTTGAGGATGGATTCTTTCATGAGAGGATTTGGAACATCCAAACACCACGTGAGATTCAGAGACACGTTTATTGTATAAATAGAAGTCCTATCGGAGACGTTGCAGATTAAATAATTGCTTTGAAAGTAATTGTCACTCGAGTGCTCTAGCAAAATCTTTTTAAGGTTGTCGTTGCTTTTTTTTTTGAATGAGTTCTCCCACCCCGGGCAGGGCGGGAGGGACTGTTAGACTTCTACTGACTAAAATCCTCGGTGTCTTTCAATAGCCCTTTATGTTCCGGAGAGGGGGCCCAATAAAAAGAACCCTTACCATGATTTCCATCTGCTCCAAGTATTCCTCTTCAGCCTCCACCATCTTGAAGACGAGGCTGTTCCTCTTCCGCATGCTCTCGGCGTGAGGACTCTTGATGTACTCGTCCACGATCTGCTTCCAGCGCCGGCGGCATAACCAGCCGCGGAAGAAGCTCTGTGGAATAAACGTAAAAATGGAGTGGGGATACGACATAAAAATGCATAACATTATCAACTTATAACTTCAGTAGCAACTCCGTTTCGCCACGCTTTTCTGCTATAAACCTCACGGAGCCCGAGACCTTTCCAACGAATGCAAAACCTTTTTTTTTTTTTTTTAGGTGGTAAAATCATCAAATGAGTCCTCCCGCCCTGGGTGGGGCGGGAGGGACTGTCAGACTCTTACTGATAAATCTATCCGTGTTCCTTCCTATGCCCTTTACGTTCCAGGCCACGGTAACCTGGGTTAAGAAAAAACCCGCGACCCCAAGGCAGGCGCGTACAACGCGCCACCGGCCCGGGCTTGGTTCTTGGTCGGACGGCGAGCTACCCATCACTCACCACGCAAGCCCGCTCCGCCACTGTGCCCTCTGCTGATCAGAGGGACACGCGTTGGAGCATAACGACAGGCTACAGCATACGGGCAAAGAGACCACTTAGGCACCCAGTACCTAAGGAAGACTTTTTGCCCGCATCTTCCAGGGTGCACCGGCTGAAAAACTGATCTTCCCCCCGGACGCATCCGAGAGGGAACTCCAGTCCACGGGCGCACGTGGAGGTTTCCTGTCATAGCACCCCAACGAATGCAAAACCTTGGAAATCGGTTCGTGCGTTCTGCAGTTATAGCGTCAGGAAGGAAAACCCGACTTATTTTATATAGTAGATAATACTACGCCTGTGTTCTACCGTTTGTATAAGAGGGTGTATCCTGGGGGAATTGTTGAACAAGAATCCCACATCAACTTTCTTAGAAAGCAACGATTGCCAACCGGGAACAATTCTCCTATGGAAAGACCATAAATCCAATGACAAGCCTTCACCACGAGAACGATACACTACGTGAGTAAGTAAGTAAGCAAGTGAGTTTTAGATAATTTACTTACCTGAACTTTCTTGATCTTCCTGAGTTCGGCTGGGTCTATTTCTGGTGAGTGGCTTGGTGAGGAACTGGAGGTGGAAGCAGCACGCGTTGCTGGCTCATGCTCTTTCTTATAGGTGCACAACTGCGAACAAAAACATTCCTTAAGTCTTACCAATTTTGAAGGATCGTAGGTATTCTAAATTTTTGAAACAAAAGAACGGTGTTTTCTCAAAGGTACGATTATTCTCTGACAAAATGCACTTAGGTCTGACTTTTCAATAGTCAAATAACTTTTATCTGGGGAATAAAAATGGCGGTTTGACAGCTCATGTATAGAAAATAATTATGTAAAACCGCTATTTTATTCCTCAGATAAAATATATCTGACTATTAAAAAATCAGCCCTTACGGTCAGTTCACACCGAGACGCGACGCGAAGCGACGTGACGCAACGATACTTCAAACTTGTATCTTTTCTTGTAGTAAATAAAGTCAGATTTTAAATCGCTATTAAAACGCCGCGCTACGTCGCGCTGCGTTGCGAAAGGTGTATCTTTTCGTGTAGAAAATAGAGTTACATTTTGAATAACTCTATTGAAATGTGCGCGCAGCGTCACGTCTCGGTCTTAGCTGACCCTTAATCAAATTAACTTAGAAATAAAGTAGGCCCACTTATTTTTATTTTTTTATATCAAGCAGTTCATGTAACCAAAATATCTAAAACTCACTTCAGTCCTCAGTTTCTTGACCTCACTGGCGAGCTCGTCACACTGCTGCGCGTACTGCCAGCGCGACGTCCTCTCACTCTCCACCACCTGCAGCAGATGCAGCTGCTTCTGCTCCAACTCCTCCTTTTGCAGGAGCAGTTTGTTGAAACTGGGGACAAAAAGATTGAATTAGATGTTGAACATGATGGAGTATTTTCTTAAACTACAAAAATAACTCCTTAAATGACTGATAAAGATAAAATTATGTAGTCAGAAACAACGTTCCTTAGCCACAGCCACAGGAAAATGCATTTACGATCATATAAATCAAAAGTATTCCATTTGATGATTCATTGATTTAAATAACGGATGGATAATTGAATTCTGAAGATTGCATTCATATTCCCAATTAAATTCATTTCTTAAACAGTAGAAACGGTTTTAAAGGGCATATAGTAAATGTGTACCTACATAATATACTTGCAGTAAACCATCATTTGGAGTTGAAGTTCAAGAACTTCATGACCTAAAGCGTTTACGTTCAAACGGTATACCTAAATAAAATTAAACTAAATGCTAGTACTGCAAACAAAAGTGAAAATTATAAATATTCTCACTCTCTTTTAAAACTGCATATAACATAATTATAGAAAGTTGCTGGGTTGAAAAACATTCATTATTGGCTCGAGTTCGCGTCCGGTTTGAAAACGGTTTTCTCGTAAACGGATCACGGATGCAAAATTGAAGGAACAGCATACATAATCGGATTTTCTTTCTGGAACATCGGTTTGGTATGTATTCTGGGTCATAAAATATGGATATATTATTTGGACGCCGAAGTTTGAATTGTGGAGTTTCAGGCGATACATTGATGTCAAGAGCTTCAAGGATTGACATGTCTGTAGCGCCTTAGTTTGATTTATGCGGTTTTCTATTTATTTTAAAACGGGTATTATTAAATAGGTATTACGAAAAATATCTAGCTTTAATTCCGCGACAAAAATCCAGGCCTGTTGCCGGATGGATCTCCCACCCTATGCAATCATGCATATGCACATGCAGCCTAGGAACACGCATATGCACACGTGCAACAAACGGAAAAACATGTCATGCATGGTTTTTTTTTCCAAAACAGATATTTTTCATAATATTTAATATCATGGATTTCCGCAAAGTAACGCCTGATTCCATAATTTATCTTAAAAAACCGGCCAAGTGCGTGTCGGGCCACACACAGTGTAGGGTTCCGTAGTTGCCCATCAAAATACTTATGCGAACTAACTAAACTGATTCGCTGAATTTAATTTTAAAAAGAAGAATTTTCAAAATCGGTCCAGGAGTCTTTGAGAAATCGGGGAAAATATATAAGAATAAAGATTACGACGAATTTAGAACCTCCTCCGGGTCGACGGCGTGTTTTTTGAATTTAGCCAAAAAAATAGTTGACGATAAAAACTCTACCTATCCCCGGGAAAAAACATACCTATAAAAGCTGTAAAAATAAAGTTGACAACTTACATTTGCAGTTGTCTCCGATACATTTTGCTTAGAAAATATGATGTCCAAGTACATTTTATAAGTTGGTCGACTATAACTCGTAAAGTTGTAAAGCCTACTTAGTCATGATAATTTTCTTTTAAACTTCGTTATATATACTATTATTGTGATTTTTTTCACACCCCCAAACATAACCATTTAGCTGGTAGAGGGGGGGGACACTCGAATCGAGCAAAATTTAGCACTTTAAAGCTTAATATTTCACAAACTAATTTTTTTATCAAAAAATTGTTAATGGAAGCTATCATTATTTTTTAAAGACCTATTTAATGATACCCCACCCTAAGGGGTACGCGAGAAAAAAAAAATCCTCACTTTACGTGTAAGTACTGGAGGTACCCTAAAAAAAATATATTTGGACGAGAGTTTATTTTACCACTTTTTGGCACAACAAATCCGTATATTTACACCAAATTACAGCTCTCTAGTACTGTGCGTCTCTGAGCTAAACTGCGGACAGACGGACGGACGGACGGACGGACGGACGGACGGACGGACGGACGGACGGACGGACGGACGGACGGACATGGCGAAACTATAAGGGTTCCTTGTTGACTACGGAACCCTAAAAACGGGTGTTCTAGCGATGGTTTTTATGGCCTTTACCGACAGAACGCGATCCGGTTCTGCGATCTGATTCAGCAATACGATCTGATCGCATTCAATCTCTGTAACGTTCGGATGTCAATAATTATGACTGTGTTATTTCACTATCGGCGTCAGATCGCATCTCGTTCAGTCTTCACAGAAATCGCATCGCCAGAACGCCAGATCGCGTCTCCTCCCTCCTCTCGTGTTTTGTGGGTAAAGGGGGTTAGTCATGTTTTACGAGTAGAAAAATGGTTGAGATTTTTCATGGCGGGATTTCATCGTGAGTGTTTTTAAAATATTTAAACTCACATATAAATAAAAGTTAGTCAAAATTTTTCTGTACTGAGGCCCATAATGACTTTTCCGTTTTTGTGACTTAAAGTAAATTGGAACTTTGACATTAATTTGAATAATTAGTTTCTCGTGCATATACTAGTCTCTTTTTAATTTTTTCATAAAATAAACGCAATAAATAGGTACTTCAAGATTCTACTTATAGTTAATAAATAAAAGACAAAAATCTTGTGACACAGTCTCAGTTATGTTTTTTCCCAATTAAAAAAAGGTTTTTCGAGACTAATAGAAAGAAATATTCCGTCACATTTTTAATCTCAATTACACGGTCATATAATAACTCGAAATCGTCGTATCACGTTCCAAACATTAATACCGAGACCTCACTGGGGACGTTGCTATGTTAGGGTTGCTACACACGTTTTGCGACGATTAAATTGGGTACAACCGTCTGGCAAAATTTAATATCGATGCGAATAGACACGTAGCTAAATGAACGGGGAAAAACCGCTCATGTTAGTGTGTCGAGACGTTTGAACATGTTTATGGGATAAAAATTGCAGAAAACAATTTATTCGCACTTCTTACAGGGTACTCGACTCCATCTAACTTATGTTTATAAGCGTATTAGTGAGTCAATCACACTAACAAAAGTAAAATAAAAAAGCCACGAACCTACAAAATAAGTTTCCTTTCGAAATTGAGTGGCTTTGTTTGTTTTTTAATTGAATTTTTTGCCACGGACTTTTTGCATACATGACCAAACACATTTGTGGCAACCCTTTCACAGGACAATCACCACGACAATCTCGGTGACGGATGGTTTGTAACGTTGCATGCTTTCATTATAATGACACGCCTGCTTGCTTTCGTTTTCACGCCTTTTACATTTACTCAAAAAAGGTTATATGCATGGTCGTACATAAAAATAAAATTAGAAAATATATCGAATTGTAAACCTGCTCCTTTTTTTCATCGGTTGATAAAAGGCACTATGTTAAATATTTTTTGTATGCAATGTAGAATATGTTAATGTGTTACAATTTAGCGGAAACCTATGGAAATAAAATGTTATGCAATTTCAATATTTAGTTACAATTGCGCAGTAAAAAAATACTACCTTTAGCGTATGAAATTTGGAGATAATGTAACTTCTTAGTCATCACTGATCTCAGGATAGGATCAGCAGTTCCAAAGATTAGCGCCAACACCTAAACTTATCAATTTCACCTCTTTATTATATTTGTATGCAAAGGATTTGGGCAATTTATCGCTTATTTTATGTATTTGTTCGATTGCCTAATTCAACTTAACTTACCGCCTTACTACAAAAAGGTAAACATTTTATATCAACGTGAAACGTTGTTTTGACGTTGATAGTTTTTTTAGACAAGTGTTCAAAAGATATGTTCATCTTTCTTGTGATATGAAGGTTTAAATTCAATGCAGATACAGCTTGGCAAAAAACAGTAGAAAACCGGAAGTCGCCATTGTGCTCTCGCTACCAGCACTTTGAATGTTTTTTTTTTCACTTATTACGTTAGTTTTATGGCACAATAATAAATCTATTAAACCTGCGTTCTCTGTTTACATCAAATATCAAAGACTTTAAACTTTGTTAGCAAACAAAAAGATTAGTTCCGTTTCAATCCGTTCTGGCCATGCTGTAAATCAGCTTTTTTATCATTGAAAAGAAAGATGGCCGCTGTAAATGTGTAGTCTATAAAATTAAGCAGTCATCAAAAACTACACTGATATACTAAAAAATGCCAGTTTTATTTAAAATTTTGGCTGTGTATAAAGTTCATTTCAGTGTAACATCCGACTTTCCGCATGATTGCTTCGCGGAGCGCCTGTCGTTTATTTTTCAAAGTCCTTAGAGAAATCATACTCTCGCTGTATAATTTTCAACGTAGCTTGAAATGGCAGCCTATCTTGGCATAATTTGGTGTTTAAATAGCCAATTCTTCTTTTTTAACACAACCCATTTACAGATACATTGTTGTATGGTACCGGTTTTTTTAATCGTGATTAAATCATCAAATAAGTCCTTCTTCTTCACTGGGAGGACTCATTTGATGAGTTTATCTACCAAGTATGAAGATTTTCAATTAACTTCTTTGATTTACGACTAATGGAGGTAATAATAGATTAAAATCCACCCTTAACCCTTAGCTGTCTGTTTATTTGTTACTAGCACTACGCCCGCGACTTCGTCCGCGTGATTTTCGAGCTTTGTTCTCTGTCTGGGTGTAATTTATCTATGCCGGCCACGTATTCAGAAATATACAACATGTAACATAATGTAACGGCAAATCCTGAAATTAGTTTGTTCAAGAAAAATTCTACTGAATCTATTTCAATAATTCCGTCTAATATGGGTAACACCTAGGTTTTAAAAATAATCCCAATCTACGAAAATTTTAGACTCTCTATACTATCAAAACAAATACAAACCGTAAATCAAGGCATCGAAGTTTAAAATGCAATTTCTCTTGTATTTATACAATTTCCTGTATTCAAAATAAAATAAAGAACCCCCTGCTAATGTTGAGTTTCAATATTTACAAACTCCAAAATTCAACCCCTATAGGGGCCGATTATTTTGTAACAAAATTCCTCTTTGTGAGAACCTAGGGGTCGTTAAAAGTTACCCCCATGCTGAAACTCCTAGCATTTGTAGCAACAATGTTTATACAAACTGTCAACCCCATAAACAACCCCTTAGCTTGGGTAGAATTTCAGAAAATAGTACCTTGGTGTGGCATATTACGTATTATAAAAGAACAACCTTGCAAAATAGAACACTCCTCAAGCATTTGTCTGTTATTTTAACGAAAGTCTACAAAAAATACTCAACCCCATTTGGGGTCTTATTTCCATTTTTAAAACACCCGCATTAATTACGTGTAAAAATGAATCTCTTATAGCAAAATTGAATGAGTTTCCAAACTAGCTTCCCAAGGGCGCTCCCTCCCGAAACATTCCCGTTAGGGGTCGAATTTCGCAAAACCGTCAAATTAGTGAACATTTAGGTTCTTAAAAAGAACCCCTTGCAATATTCGAGACGCCTAGCACTTTGTAGTAACAAAGTTAGAAACTCATAAAATACTATAAAACACAGACCCAAACAACTACGACTTGGGGTCATAGAAATACTTGTTGCAGGAAACCCGCGACTCGCTGCATGGTGTGCATCTAAGTCTTATAAAAGAACCCGGTGCAAAAATTTGAAAATTGGAAAAGTCCTCGCACTTGTAGTAACAGAGTTTCATACAAACTGTCAACTCCCAAAACAACCTCTTAGGGATCAAATTTCTCTAGCAAAATCCCGTCTTAGGTATTACTTACGTCTAAAAAATTTCAAGCCCTATGTAAAAATTTGAATCTCAATACTATCAACCCCAAAAACAACCCCTTAGGGGTCGAATATCTCAAAATTTCCACCATGGTGAGCATTACATCTTAAAAAGTAACACCATGCAAGATTTGAGACGCCCAGCACTTGTACTAAAAAAGTTTCATACAAACTATCAACCTCAAAAACAAACCCCTTAGGGGTCGGATTTCGCAAAATCCCGTCATAGTGAGCATCTACGTTGTAACAAGACACTCCATGCAAAATTTGGAATTCCTAGCACCTTTAGTAGCGAAGTTTCATACAAACTATTTCATACCCCAAAAACAACCCCTTAGGGCCGAATTTCGCAAAATCCGTTCTTAGTGCTCACCTACGTGGTATAAGGAGGGCTTATGCCAAATTTCAAGTTTCTAGGCCCAGCGGTTTGGGCTGTGCGTTGTCAGATCAGTCAGTCAGTTTTGAATTTTATATATATATATATATATATATACAGGGTGAATTTTTCAAGTGGGCGTGGATGGCTATTTTCGAAACTATGAGGAATATCGAAAAACGTTGAAAGGAGTCTCGAGGCCGATTTTGACGAAAACTAAAACTGCATTATTGGATTTTAGAAAAATCAATTATCCTAGTCAGGAATCGAACCCGCTGATTTTGGAAAAAAAATCGCACCCTGTATTATTACACCATTCGATAGTGTTGTTAATAAGGATCAAATTCTGGGAAGTAATCATATACAGTTAATTAGGTTAAACTTAAGGAAATAGCAGATTTTTATGAAATTGCTATTTTTCCATGTTACTTTACTTCTACTGAGCCATAATTTATTCGAAATCAATAAAATTTAAATTTTTCATTTTGACGTCTCAAAAATTCCGCTGTACTTAGCAATACGAAATTATGGAGTTGAACTAAAAATAACATTATTATTTTAAAGAGGAAATGGTAAATTAGCATTTCAAATACATATTGCCTTGATGGTTGGTCAGTTATTTTTTTGTAATTATACGTTTTCCTTAAGTTTGCCGTACATGATTACTTCCCAGAATTTGATCCTTATCAGCAACACTATCGAATGGTGTAATAATACAGAAATGTGATATTTTTTTTCCAAATTCAGCCGCCATTTTAAATTCGGTTCCCCTGGCCAGGATAATTTTGATTTTATTAAAATCCAATTGTAGGTTATGCTAGTTTTAGTTTTCGTGAGAAATCGGCCTCTATAGACTAGCCTTTCAACGTTTTTTCGATATTCCTCCCCATAGTTTCGAAAATAGCCATCCACGCCCACTTGAAAAAATTGCAGTTGTATATAGATAGATTTTAATCTAGAAAGGTCTTGAAATAATAGTATCGCACCGGATTTCATTTCAGGAGTGGCTTAATTGTTTATTTTTAATAAAATAAGAGCTTATTATTAGTGTAATAATATTCATTTATAAAATTTTATGATGTATGTTATGAGCTTCCCGTAATGTTAGCCATACTAGCTATTATTATTTTATCTCAACGACGATATAATACAGTCTAAACTGTAAATTAGGTATTGTATTGAATCATTCGTTAATTTCTAAATTTCGTCCATGTGCTACAACTAGGAGGTAAACTACCTTCTACATTTACATATCGTAATTCTTTACATTTCATAGAAACTCATATTCAGACCCAGAACAACTACGCTCAGCCAGTTCAATGAAAGTTTCACGTGTTGTTACGGTTGGACGGGGATCGAACCTCGCAAGACGACGCTGCATATCGTAGTCACGGGCTTAGCTCTGAATCGGGCAATCAGTGGCAACTCGCTGTCCGCCTGGACCTGCCCAATATTGCGTTTTTCACGCGCGTTAAAGAGCGTTGGAAAAGTGACGGGGCTTGTTAGATTAAATGCCGGGGTCGCAAAACACGTAAAACTTATTTAATTCAATGTTGACCCGAAACATCCCAGGGTATTGCATCACCGTGGATTTTTGTCAACACGGTATTAGTTTCAACCATCCCGGGGTGGGAGGACTCATTTGATGAATTCTGCTCTGCGGTTTAATTAATCATTAAAATGTTACTACAAAAAGGTTGCATCTGTTGAACACTTAACAAAAAAGACTGCCAGCTGCAACTGATGTTGATGTAAGGTAGTTTAGTTCGTTTTTAAGGAGTGTTTTTGTAATGTCTATTGTTTGCTAGTAAGACGGATTATTCTGTGGTAGCTTATGAATTTTTTTGTTGATTCAGATTATTTAGACTTGGATAACAATGCACTATTGGTATAGGGGGCATTGTTGCCGTACAATTTACAAGTGCATGGAATAAACGTAATCCGTGAAGTTGGCAAAATATCAACATTAATTAACTCTGTTGGCAACAATGGTGTCAGGCGCGGTCCGAAGGGGGGGGGGGTCACAGGGGACATGACCCCCCCCAAAACCTTAGGTCACGTTGAAAAATCACAAAATATCCCAAATAATAAAAATAAATTTCTAACCGTCCCCTAACGGCGATTTTATAGTTTGTTGACATCTTGTGCAATAATGTTTATAATATTCCAGATTCCTATTTATTATAATAGTGTAGTGAGTGACCCCCCCCCAAAATTTCAGCCTGCGACCGCGCCTGAATGGTGTCTGCCTAGAAAATATGATGCCATTTAGTCGATTATAGCCATAGTGCATTTGATAGGTATATACTGCAGAAAGCCATCAAAACCAGAAAATACCGACTTGATAATTATATTCTGCTAGGATAATCCAAGTAAGGCCATTTTTTTCCCCTCACTATATAATCCTAGCAATAACGATATTTACATCCTTAATAATGGGGTTGTGAAACTTTTCAGCTAAAGCACTCCTATGCAATGTCCCATACTTCGAGCAAATACTTAAAGATTATATTTATTCATAGGCAGCAATATACCGTGTCAATATTTTATCCAACCGGATCAAGAAGTCGTAACATACTCGTATTAATAATTCATTTTTAGGGTTCCGTAGTCAACAAGGAACCCTTATAGTTTCGCCATGTCCGACCGTCCGTCCGTCCGTCCGTCCGTCCGTCCGTCCGTCCGTCCGTCTGTCCGCAGTTTAGCTCAAAGACGCACAGTACTAGAGAGCTGTAATTTGGTGTAAATATACAGATTTGTTGTGCCGAAAAAGTGGTAAAATAAAATCTCGAAAAACATTTTTTAGGGCTCCTCCTGTACACGTAAAGCGGGAATGTTTTTTTTCGTTCTCGCGTGCCCCTTAGTGTGGGTATCATTAAATAGGTCTTTAAAAAATAATGTGAGTTTCCATTTATTTTTTAAATTAAAATTTTAAATTGTATTAAGCTTTAAAGTGCTAAATTTTGCTCGACTCGAGTGTCCCCCCCCCCCCCTCTATCAGTTAAACGGTTATGTTTGGGGGTGTGAAAAAATTCACAATAGTAGTATATATATCGAAATTTAAAAGAAAATTATCATGACTAAGTAGGCTTTACAACTTTTCGAGTAATAGTCGACCAACTTATAAAATGTACTTGGATAACATATTTTCTTCAACAAAATGTATCGGAGAACATCCTCTTCAACTGCAAATGTAAGTTTGTCAACTTTATTTTTACAGCTTTAATACGTAAGTTTTTACGGTGTGTTTTTTGGGGATAGGTAGGTTTTATCGTCAACTATTTTTAACTAACTTCAAAAAAAGGAGGAGGTTCTAAATTCGTCGTAATCTTTTTTTTTAATGTATTTTCCCCGATTTCTCAAAGACTCCTGGACCGATTCTTCTTTTTAAAATTAAATTCAGCGAATCAGTTTAGTTAGTTCGCATAAGTATTTTGATGGGCAACTACGGAACCCTACACTGTACGTGGCCCGACACGCACTTGGCCGGTTTTTTATCTACAAACGCAATACAAGTCAAAGGCCTCCTGCCTTTGACTTCTCAGCGAGTTACAAAATGGCGGAACGGCGGGCCAGAATCGGCGAAACTTTCGGCATACAACTGAATAATTCAGTAGCTTTCATTATTAAAGTTAGGCAGTATTATTTGGCCGCGAGGTTTGCGAGTCGATGATAAAATTAAAATTTTATGAAAAGGCCACACGGCAAATAAGCTTGTTCAAACTTGAAGAGGATTTTGTTACCGTTTTGGGGAGGGACAGAGATGTAAGAGTTGCACTTCTAATTTTTATTTTTTTAAAGATGTGAATATCTTTAAATTAAATCCGCATTAAAATGTGAAACTGAAGGGACTGTCAGTTTTCTCCTTTGCGTCCCATGACTGCGGTATCCTGTTAAGACAATCCTGCAACAACTGCAAGCATTCTAGTAGTTCTCGAAACGTTAGGTATGTAAATATTGTGGAAAGTAGTTTTGAAATACGAAATGCTTTGAATGCAGATTCCTTTTTTCAGCAGTCAAGATCCAAAATTGAGTCTTTTCCTATTAAATCAGTCTGCATTTGGTGAAGAAATATGTGAAGATACACAACTATACGTCGAACATAGAAATTACTGCTTTTTAAAGTCGTTTAAAAGAGGTTATTAGTGAAAAAACCTGTTTAACTGATAAATACAACATTTTATTTGGGTACGGAACCAATTAAGAATTCAAAACATCAGACAAATAGAAAATTACAATAAAACTGTGAGTACCATAGCAATAAGCCACAAATCCAATCTTTTATACCTATAATCTAGCAACTGAAACGATAATTATGGATACATCCTCCTCAGCTAAAGTTACTTCAATACAATGTCCCATACCTTAAAACCAGAGCAAAACACAACTTCAAAGATTCGATATTTCAATTCATAGGTACAGCAATATACAGTGTTAAATATTTTGTCCAACCGGATTCAAAAGTCGTCAATTGATGTTGTTATAGGGGTCATTTTGCAGTTACACATATCAATATACGACAATAGTAGAAGGCCTTTGACTTTTCACCGTTGTAAAATCAAAATGGCGGAACGGTGGGCAAGACTGGAGGGACTGTCAGACTACGTACTGAATAATCCAGTGTCCTTCAATAGCCCTTTAAATTCCAGGATCACGGTTATTTGAAAAGTCCCGCGACCACAATGTAGAGCTTGCCAGAAAAGTAACCAACTTTAGTAGTAATGTATGAACTGCAAGATTTTTCTGTAAAACTTTTGGCTTTGTTTTGTGATGCAAAATGGAACTTTGATACTAATTTGAACTGATAAATTAGTTCCTCGTTTGTACACTATAGACCCTTTTCAATTTTCCACACAATTAAAATATTAAATACTAATAATTCAAGTACGCTGTAATGTAAATAAAAAATAGATACCCCTAGCACGAGTTTTCAGTATTTGAGACGTAAAGTAAACTGGAACTTTGACAATTTCAAATTGACAATTTTCAAGGAAAAAATTAGTTCCTTCTCCGCACACCAGATCCTGAGTCCCTTTTCTTTCATATGTACAATTGGGGGAGAACGCTGTGAAAATAATACTGTACAGTAAAAGAGTGAAAGTTCGTGCTAAGGGTACAGAAATCTTGTGATAATGTCGCTAACCGTACCTACATGATTCGTATAATGTAAATTCGTAAATGCACGTGTCTCACGGGCGTTCAAAATCGATAACTAATTAATACCAAATGCGGAACGAGTGGCCAGAGATATACGGATCCTGCCTCATCCCTTATGCCCGTAGCTAGGGTTGCTCCAATCAATTTTCGATTTTCCCCGAATTCATTTGTTTCTCCCCAAAATTTTTCGTTTTCCACAGTCGTTTAACGGATTTTAGTTTGCAAACTTGTTATTAACACTCATACAACTACGTCCACTGATCCGTAACGTACGGACGGCTCATCGGCAATTATCTATTAATGCGATGCGTACCGATGACGGATACGGAATGTTACTCGATCAGTCAAAAGCGATTGAATGGCATCTTAAATCCGATTGCTGCATATCACGTCGGCAATAACCTGATCGCTGCCGACACAGAATTTTCCGTATTTGATGACGTAAACTGGATACTTTGACGATGCGGAATGTGGACAATTTTCAAGAGAAAAATGATTCGTTTTGCATTCCAGAGGCGCTGTTTTTTTTGTTCAAACTGGATATTATACAAATGATATGTCTTACTAATATTATTAATGCGAAGGTTTGTGAAGACTGATTAATGGATGGATTTTTGTTACCTACTCTTTTTTTACAACCTAAACACGATTTTTGTTTAGTTTGGTGAAATCATCAAATTAGTCTCAGAAGGGACTTGTCAGACTTGTACTGACTAAAATACACGGTGTCATTCAATAACAATTTCAATAACTTCGAGTCGTTGCGAGCGAAGTCGCTGGCAACAGCTAGTATATAAACAGTTATAGATATGAATCATATGAATGTAATTATGTTAAATAAAATATTAACTTATTACACTCCGTCTTGATATCCTTGGAAAAAAATAGATATTTAAACTAATGAAAAATTTTAAAACTTACATAGTTATGTGTATATCCAAATTAAATTTTCCAATTTCCTTAACTATTTGTTTTTTTACTGTTGGTCTAGTGATTAGTGACCCTGACTGCTATGCCGGAGGTCGTGTCTTCCTATTCCCACCCAGGACAAATGTTTGTGTGATGAGCACGATCAATTTGTTCTGTGTCTGGGTATATATTAATGTATCTATAATATTTATGTATTTATAAATATATAAGTATGTTTATCAATTGTCTAGAACCCATAACACAACCTCTGCTTAGCTTGGAACTAGATGGTATTGTGTGATAGTTGTGGAAAATTATTATTCCTTTATTTTTCTATAAACTTATAAATTACATTTTTAAATATTTTTACAAAAAATAAAAAGCATTCAAAAATATAAAAAAATAGCAGTCCACCAGTACCAGGAACAGGTTCCGGGCCACCGGTGGTCAGGTCTCTTGAGAGAGGAACCTCCTAACAATACGCGCCCTGTCCAGAAGTACTGCCTTCTGAATCAAGCGCTTGATCCAGCCACCCAGCGAGAGCCTCCTCTGGTGTTGGTCGAGACTCTTGGCAATTAAGCGATTGGCAGATACGACTTTCGCTCGGCACAATAACTGCCGTATGCACATCCCACATGTCAACAGATCAAGATACTTGAATTGTTTATCCGTTTATTATTATTATATTATTATTATTATTTACTAAATGTTTTCACCAGAAAGGGCAAAAAAACCCCAATGTACGAACGCTGCCTATATCTGGGTTGCCTCGTGTCTGTATCTGGGTTGTTCAGGCCTGTAACAGGGCCCTGTGGGTCAAGGACATCAATCTAGGACGTGTCCTCCACAACTGTCTTGTAGCTTCGACGATTTCCGATTTCTGCTTTATTGATCTAATTATTATTTTCATTTTAATTCTGTATGTTCTGTAATAAACATGTTAGCAACCCCTGTAGGGCTGTCAAAATCTAATGTGTAGTTTGAATTTCGTAAAAGTTTTGAGAAAAATCTTGCAGCTTCATACATTACTACCTACATAAGTTGATTACTTTTCTGGCAAGCTCTACATTGTGGTCGCGGGAATTTTCAAATCACCGTGACCCTAGAACGTAAAGGGCTATTGAAGGACACCGTGGATTTTAGGCAGTACGAGTCTGACAGTCCCTCCCGCCCTGCCCTGGGTGGGAGGACTTATTTGATGATTTTACAACGGTAAAAATATAACCTATAATAAAAATATACCCCTATAACAACAACAATTGTCGTTTTGTAGTTGACACTTTTTTAGATAAAATGTTCAACATATTATTGTCATTTTAATTCTTAATGTTCTGTAAAAATCATGTTTGCATTCAAATAGTTTGAATTTCATTTTTATTTAACTGGTGCGAAGTTTCTATTGGTCGGCGTGTAAACTTCTTGTACCTCTCGAAATCTTCCCCAAATAATAATAGTTGTTTATTTTCATAGAATAAAACAAACAGATTTTATATTCAAGGCCTATATGTTATTATCACAGTACAATACCTACAATACTCGTATAACAGTTTAAAGTAATGAAATCCTTTTAAAATTAGGATTATTTACCAAAAATCCCTCTTTTCCTTAGTCGTAACGTATAAGAAATTCTTGCGTAGGTAAAGGTAACGTTCAGTTATTTATTTCATACTCATATTCCCATACCTCCTGACTATATTACTGTATGTACAAGTTATATACTGCTGTAGGTAAACGAGGTTAGTTATGTACCACAATTTGCTATGCTTGCAGTTTGCATAACATAACATAGTTACGTCTCCACGAGGCGGGCGTTAAGGGCAAACTGACAACTGTTGAATATTTTACATACGTACAGACAGGGTGTATTTACCAACTAGATAAAAAGAATTTTGTTTTTTTTTTTTTTAATAAAACGTTGCCCCTGACTAGAAATTTATTCCTATATCGTGGGTGCGTTACAAACATACAGGGACCGAAACCGGTATGATCAATACGGGTATTTTTTCGGTAACAACCTTTTTTTCTTTTACAGGTAATTTTAAAGGTTACCTTTATTATTAAAGTGAATACAATAACCAGCATTAATACCGGTTACCGAAATAAAAATTACCCATATCTTGCACACTACACACGTGCGTTGGCAATAGTCACAGGGCGCGCATCGCCTGTGTGTGTGACAAAGAGTCGTCATCTTTAGTTAACCGGTATTAAAACGGTAACCTGAATAGAGGTTACATTTTTCTTCGGTCTGGTTACCCAGATAGCGGTAACCTAAATCTGAAAAATAACCGAAATTCTTTAATACCTGTACCGTAATTTATAAAGGTTTTCGGTCCCTGCCCGAAACAACTACTTGTAGATCATAAATTTTTTTCTTCCTAATGTTTGTCGTATATCATTACTTCGCAGAATTTGATCCTTATTAGCGACACTATCAAATGATGACATTGTTGTGGGAGCTCATGGGTAATGAGTTAAAGTTAACAGGGGTCGTCTTCAAGGTTAAGCCATGAAACTCTGGCCGGTAAATTTTGGGGATTTTTTTTACAATATTCAAATTATAATATTCAAATCTGCGTAGGTCTTTCTTTTAAACATCAAATGAGTGAGACCTAGGGCAGGGCGGGAGGGACCGCCGTTCAACGCGTACCTAAACATGCCTCTTTCACCCACTACCCTAGTGTTTCCATACTAACGATTTCAGGTACATAAAGTCCCTACCTAAAGGGATGATACCTGATGAAGTGTGAAAAGTTTGACATCCGATTAAACTGTAAATAGTCACCGAGAAAACAAACGGGGTAAGGGGTGTGTACACCTGTCCACACAGGTGTAAATAAAAGGGGTTGTAAAGAGGGTAGTTGGAGGGTAGTAGTTGTGTTTCACTGGGGTGTTTGTTTTTGCTCCCCTATGCTAATGAATACTAAAGCGAAGCTCATCGATACTACTAATAATTTAAATGTGAAAATATCTGTCAGTCCCCAGTGTTTCTGTGTCTTTTCAAGTTTTATGATCAAGATAATTTCCGACCTTCTATTACATCCTTGGTTGACACAAAATTATACATAAATTCACATATACAGACCTCGAACCACTTACTTGTAAACATTCAGACCCGAAATGTCTTATAATGTACTTAGATCATAGACTGGAATCGAATCCGAGACTTTTGCCACCAATCGTGCCGAAAAATCGTAAGATGTTCATGAACTGCTCAGACAATTACCTAATACAAAATAGACACCTGTTTTGGACAGGCGGTCACATTTTTTTTAGCCCAAAAGTTTTATTGCTACTCTTTTTAGTAAACAGACCTCCTCTATGTGAGAGGGAGTGGGCCATAATCTACCACGCGTGGCCAGTTCGGGTTGGTAGATGTTACATGTCTTCGAATTTAATGGTTTGAGAGCAAATAGTAATGAAACAAAATACACAAAGTAATGCACCAGTCTGGGTTTGAACCCACAACTCGTAAGTTGGGGCCGACACCACTGAGCAACCACTGCTCTACTCTCGACAAATTCACAATAATAGCTACGTTGCTATAACGGCTCAGGCGCAAAATGTCCCTTTCGCAAAATGTCCACAGGTAGCAAAATGTCCCTTTTGCAGAATGTCCCTTTCGCAAAATGAACCTTTCGCGGAATGTCCCATTTTGCAAAATGTTCCTTTAGCAAAATGTTCCTTTCGCAAAATGTCCATTTCGCAGAATGTACCCTTCTTCAAACATTCGTAGACATTTTGCATCAGAGAAGAAACTGGTCAAGAGCTAGGAGGTGTAGAGCACATAAACCTGTATACTATATTCCTTGCATGTGCTTGACAGCTCCGGCGATGCCTGCATATTACATTTGCTGGTTAACCGCCATGACAAGTTGTTAGACAGCTGCTAACTAATGCGATTATGTTATCTAAGCTAAGCAGTACATAATGTAGTGGTCGAGAGACAAGATGTATGACAAGTGTTTGGGCATTGTTTAAATCACTACATACTTACATAGTATAAAACAAAGTCGCTTTCTCTGTCCCTATGTCCCTTTGTATGCTTAAATCTTTGAAAATTCGCAACGGATTTTGATGCGGTTTTTTTTAATAGATAGAGTGATTCAAGAGGAAGGTTTATATGTATAATAACATCCATTTAATATTGGAGAAGTACTGTTATTTTTGAGGTTTCTAATGTGATGTCGTAAATAATTACATTTTTAACCGACTTCAAAAAAAAAGTAGGTTCTCAGTTCGACCTGTATGTATGTATGTATGTATGTTTGTCCGCGATTATCTCGCGTTTGGCTGAACGGATTTTGATGCAGTTTTCAGGAAAGTGTTCATTACATTCTGGAGAAGGTTTTAGTATATAACACTAATAGATATCCCGTGACGTTGTCCGCGTGGACCCGTTTTTGCTAACTTAGTTTGTAGATTATCAGAGACAATTGCATGTTTGACCGCGATTATCTCGCGTTTGGCTGAACCGATTTTGATGCGGTTTTCAGGAAACTGTTTGTTATATTCTGGAGAAGGTTTTAGCATATAACAATAATGGATACCTCGTGAAGTTGTCCGCATAGATCCGTTTTTGTTGCTTACAAGGGTTGTAGATTTTCAAAGACGCCGATTATATGAAAATTTTTGTTGAATATCTAAACTAAAAAGGGTAAAATAAAAAACTTTTTTTAAAAAAGAGAACCGACTTCAAAACCAAACACAAAAAACCGGCCAAGAGCGTGTCGGGCCACGCACAGTGTAGGGTTCCGTAGTTGCCCATCAAAATACTTATGCGAACTAACTAAACTGATTCGCTGAATTTAATTTTAAAAAGAAGAATTTTCAAAATCGGTCCATGAGTCTTTGAGAAATCGGGGATAATACATAAAAAAAAAAGATGACGACGAATTTAAAACCTCCTCCTTTTTTTGAATTTAGTTAAAAATAGTTGACGATAAAAACCTACCTATCCCCAAAAAACATACCTATAAAAGCTGTAAAAATAAAGTTGACAAACTTACATTTGCAGTTGTCTCCGATACATTTTGTTTAGGAAAATATGATATCCAAGTACATTTTATAAGTTGGTCGACTATTACTCGTAAAGTTGTAAAGCCTACTTAGTCATGATAATTTTCTTTTAAATTTCGTTATATATACTACTATTGTGAATTTTTTCACACCCCCAAACATAACCGTTTAGCTGGTAGAGGGGGGGGACACTCGAGTCGAGCAAAATTTAAAAGCTTAATATTTCACAAACTAATTTTTTTATCAAAAAACTGTTGATGGAGACTATCATTATTTTTTAAAGGCCTATTTAATGATACCCCACACTAAGGGGTACGCGAGAAAAAAAAACCTCATTTTACGTGTAAGTACAGGAGGTACCCTAAAAAAAAATATTTTACGAGATTTTATTTTACCACTTTTTCGGCACAACAAATCCGTATATTTACACCAAATTACAGCTCTCTAGTACTGTGCGTCTCTGAGCTAAACTGCGGACAGACGGACGGACGGACGGACGGACGGACGGACATGGCGAAACTATAAGGGTTCCTTGTTGACTACGGAACCCTAAAAATTGTAAAATAACTTTTCTTTCGGAAGTCGGTGGCCACAGTCAATGAAATAAAAAACAAAGCCACCGACCGTAGGGTTCCGTAGTTGCCCACCAAAATACTTATGCGAACTAACTAAACTGATTCGCTGAATTTAATTTTAAAAAGAAGAATTTTCAAAATCGGTCAAGGAGTCTTTGAGAAATCAGGGAAAATACATAAGAAAAAAGCTTACGACGAATTTAGAACCTCCTCCTTTTTTTGAAGTTAGTTAAAAATAGTTGACGATAAAAACCTACCTATCCCCAAAAAACATACCGTAAAAACATACTTATTAAAGCTGTAAAAATAAAGTTGACAAACTTACATTTGCAGTTGAAGTACATGTACTCCGATACATTTTGTTTAAGAAAACTATTATCCAAGTACATTTTATAAGGTGGTCGACTATTACTCGTAAAGTTGTAAAGCCTACTTAGTCATGATAATTTTCTTTTAAACTTCGTTATACAGGGTGTTTGGTCCATCGTGTGCCAAATTGAAATGGTCGATAGAAGGGGTCATTTGCTATCCTTTCAGATCCCTTAACACCCCTCATGCCCTGTGGATTTTTTTTAAATCGACTTTTTATTGTTTTACTAAAAAAGACCCAAATTTTACATTCAAATGCAATTTTCTTTTTAAATATCGGTCGTAGACTCTGAACTTTAATTTTATTTTGATGTGTATTGTTTAAGAGTACTTTTAAATACAATATTAGTGACATTAGCCACCTAGTTTTCTTTTAATTCACTCGCAAAGTTAAAACATAAATTAAAGCTGTACATGTTACAGCTGTTCATATGGCTACAGAAAAAAAACTAGAAGCGACTGGGATCTTCCAACTCCCTAATTAATTCTCCAGTCTATCCCCTTGCTAATGATGTGCCACATGCCATAAAAATCTTTTAACAACTTTGTGAATTCACTAGAATTGTGAATCGAGTCACCCAAGGCTTATATTCAAAATTAATTATTTTCTTCTTTTTTGATACCTGGCAAACCTATAAGTCTTATCTCATTCATATAAGGTAACATCTGCCTCGTATCTCTATGTTTTTGTGGGATTTACTTGGAAAAAAATGCATTTTTAACGTTTATTTCATAATCCTGCTCGAATTGTTGGCCGTTGCGAATGCAGGCCCGATATCTATTTAGACAGTTGTTGTACGAAGTCGTATTTCTTCCTTTTTTTTTAGTTTGGTAAAATCATCAAATGAGTCCTCCCACCCCGGGCAGGACGGGAGGGACTGTCAGACTTCTACTGACTAAAATCCACGGTGTCCTTCATTAGCCCTTTCTGTTCCGGGGTCACGGTAAGGAAATAATCCCGCGACCCCGGCAGGCTTTGGCCCTCTGAGAGGGGGCCCCGTCATTATGCTGACGCTCTTTGAGGCGCGCGTGGGACACAACGCGCCGTCGACCCGGGCATGGTCCATGGTCGGGCATTGAGTTGCCCTTTACTCATTGCCCGCATGCCCCGTATTTCCTCCTTAGTGGTATTGAATGCCGCTTCCATGCGTTGGACTAGTAACTCCCTAGTTGGAACGTCCGTTGCGTACCTATACCAGCCCTTTGGGACGTCTCTAGACATAAAGTGTAACGAAGTTAGATCTGGGGAACGTGGCGGCCATGGAATAGGGCCATCGCGTCCAATCCACGCATTGTGGAACATGTGTTCCACAATGCGTAATGTTGTTAAGATATTTCCTCACAGTCAAACGCCAACGCGCAGGACAGCATTTTGAAATACCATGGGCAAACGTTCATTAAACACGGGCACATCATCGGTCACTAATTTTAGCAGGATTTGTAACAATTATGAAATAAATGTTAAAAATGCAATTTTTTTTACTCGTAAATCCCACTAAAACATAGAGATACGAGACAGATTATTTATAGATAAGATTTATAGGTTTGTCGGGTATCATTTCAAGCAAAAAAAATGTTTAAAATCATAATTTTGTATGTCAGCTTTAGGGCACTCGATTCACAATTCTAGTGAATTCACAAAGTTGTTAAAAGATTTTTACGGCATGTGGCACATCATTAGCAAGGGGATAGACTGGAGAATTAATTAGGGAGTTGGAAGATCCCAGTCGCTTCTAGTTTTTTTTCTGTAGCCATATAAACAGCTGTAACATGTACAGCTTTAATTTATGTTTTAACTTTGCGAGTGAATTAAAAGAAAACTAGGTGGCTAATGTCACTAATATTGTATTTAAAAGTACTCTTAAACAATACACATCTAAATAAAATTAAAGTTCAGAGTCTACGACCGATATTTAAAAAGAAAATTGCATTTGAATGTAAAATTTCGGTCTTTTTTAGTAAAACAATAAAAAGTCGATTTAAAAAAAATCCACAGGGCATGAGGGGTGTTAAGGGGTCTGAAAGGATAGCAAATGACCCCTTCTATCGACCATTTTAATTTGGCACACGATGGACCAAACACCCTGTATATACTACTATTGTGAATTTTTTCACACCCCCAAACATAACCGTTTAGCTGGTAGAGGGGGGGGACACTTGAGTCGAGCAAAATTTAGCACTTTAAAGCTTAATATTTCACAAACGAATTTTTTTATCAAAAAACTGTTAATGGAAACTATAATTATTTTTTAAAAGCCTATTTAATGATACCCCACACTAAGGGGTACGCGAGAAAAAAAAAATCCTCACTTTACATGACGTAAGTACAGGAGGTACCCTAAAAAAAAATATTTTACTAGATTTTATTTTACCACTTTTTCGGCACAACAAATCCGTATATTTACACCAAATTACAGCTCTCTAGTACTGTGCGTCTCTGAGCTAAACTGCGGACAGACGGACGGACGGACGGACGGACGGACGGACGGACATGGCGAAACTATAAGGGTTCCTTGTTGACTACGGAACCCTAAAAATTGCGGGACGTAGCGTTTGCGGCGGTACCGGCCGGCCGCCCGGTGCGGCAAGAGAACGTTCACAGTTTTTCTGTAGTGTATTTAGTATCAGCATTGCACCCGTGCGAAGCCGGGGCGGGTCGCTAGTCCTACTACTATTATAAAGGCGAAAGTTTGTAAGTATGGATGTATGGATGTTTGTTACTCTTTCACGCAAAAACCACTGAACGGATTTGGCTAAAATTTGGTACACACATAGTTTATAATCTGGATTAACACATAGGATAGTTTTTATCCCGATTTTATGTTCCCGTGGGATAACTTTCGAGTAGTAGCGGGTGAAGCCGCTGGCAACAGCTAGTTGATTATAAAAGATGCCATTGTGGATAATAATTTACAGATTATTTTAAATGTGCTGGAATTGAAACTGCGACATTTAGCACAGCTTAATCGGTCAATCACTGCGCATAATTTATAGCCTTTTCCCAACTACAAAAAGCTTAACTTTAACAACTACAACTAATGCACAGATGCAGCTGAATATCAGTATTACTGAATATTAGTAGAATATTAATATTACTGAATATTAGTATTTACATGGAGCGACTGCCTATCGGACCTTCACAACCTACTGGGTAATACGACACCCCATAGTAAGGCCGAGACTCCACCAAAGCTGTGCGAGTCGAGACGTGTTTTGAACAACCAATAGAATTGCGTTGCCAGAGTGGAGCTGTGTCAATAACGCAATTCTATTGGTTGTTCAAAACACGTCTCGACTCGCACAGCTTTGGTGGAGTCTCGGCCTAAGACTGGTTATCAGACTTAAGAGCTTCTGACTAACAGTAACGATTATAATTATCAATGATCTACAAATGACAGCCGGGACCAACGGTTTTACGTGTTTTTAGAACGGAGAAAACTCGCTGTGACAGATGGTCACCCATCCACAGACCAACCTTGGCAAGCGCGGCTTAACTAGAATGATCGGCCTGTGCGGCTGTAATTATATATTATTATCATTAATGATATAGCCATGAACCCCTCCTGCTGAAACTGCTTAAAGAAGTACAAAAGGCTTTGACTTCGATTGCCACTTATTTTGCTTCTCAGAAGACAGCCTTTGGTCTGCTAATAGAAAATAGACAACTGCATTACTTGCAAGGCGAGCGCAGGTCACGGCCGATACTAATCCTTGTTTATGTAGCAAGCCTAAGTTATTTTATTTGTATTTACGGTACAACGTTCTACCACACGCTTATAATTATTTTTAAAACTAGGTCCCTGGAGAATATAAAAGGGATTAAATATAATGACCACCATAAAATGCTTTGATACCCTTAGCTCAGCACTTCAAATTGTATTCGAACACCAAATATAGTAAGGGTGCTCCCACATCTATCGAAGCGGAATCGGATTTTTCCGTCGCCCTTTCTCTTTCTGTCGCTTAGAACTGCCATTTGCTAGACCGATTTGCTAAATGATCACCAAATCTTAGCGAGCAAAATAATGTGTAATAAATAGTCACCAAATCTAAAACTCGCTTAAGCAAGATTTCAGGGACAGCCCGAAGTTCGGTTTGGTAATGTTCCTTTAAACCTTGTACACAGAAATAGAAGCCCCGCGAAGCGGGGCTACGTCGACCCTGCTTAGGTAGATTTTTTTTTATTACACCTCGTTATGACATACTCGTATTTTAATGAACATATTTTGGTGCACATTCAGTATATTTGGTGGAACACAGGCAAAATTTGGTAAATGGTACAGCTTGACATAAAAATGTAGAAAACCGGAAGTCGCCACTGTCTTCGCGCTACCAGCGCTTTAAATGATTTTATTTTTATTTTTTTCACTTATTACGTTAGTTTTATGGCACAATAAGAAATCTAACAAACCTGCGGTCTTTGTTTACATCAAATAACAAAGATTTTAAAACGCTGTCAGAAATAAAAATTTTAGTTCCGTTTCAATCCGTTCTGGCCAAGCTGTAAATAATTTTGGTGATCATTTACTATTTTTGTCTGTTATATATGTTACTATATCTGGTGGCAAGTTAAACATAAGCCAATATAAAATTTGATTGTTTGGAATTTCTCTAGTGTCTTTGCTTACAAACATTTCGACTGATAGGTACACACAACCACCCAGAACAACTACTTGCAACTCATACAAATGTATGTTCCATGCGGGAGTTGAACCCGTAACACTCTGCGCAACAGTCAATTGCTGAGCCACTGCGCTCACGGTTCCGTCAATAATAGAATAGGCTGTTAATAAATAAGACACGGCACGCCATCTATGGCAGGATGGCGCGTGCCATGCCTTATTCCTTGACTGCCTATTCGTGTAACAAAAATCAAAGATCAACAAAATATGACAATCGAGATTAATGGCTTTCCGAGGCACAGAGGAATCTCAGTGAGTAGTGTATGATTCGTGATGACCATAGGTCGGAATTAGGTAGAGTTATTTTGGTACTTGCATCGAAATGTTGATATTAATATAAGTCCAAAGCGAAAGCAAAGGCATTTAGTGTTCTTCATCATCATATGTTCCCACTGCTGGGACACAGGCCTCTCTGTGAGAGGGAGTGGGCCATTATCCACCATGCGGGCTCAGTGCGGCTTAGTCCTAGTTTTCTTAGAGGAGGCTTAATTAACTTTGATACCAGAGGAGGTCACACCCAAAAAAAACTATAATATGGGCCCCCCATATAGTTTCTCTCGCCATCAGTTTGCTACAGAACCTTATGATAATACCGTATGCATTTAAAACTTTTCCATATTGTTTTCCTGTTTACCTTAGAATATCCTACTACTATTATAAAGGCGAAAGTTTGTAAGTATGGATGTATGGATGTTTGTTACTCTTTCACGCAAAAACCACTGAACGGATTAGGCTAAAATTTGGTACACACATAGTTTATAATCTGGATTAACACATAGGATAGTTTTTATCCCGATTTTATGTTCCCGTGGGATAACTTTCGAGTAGTAGCGGGTGAAGCCGCTGGCAACAGCTAGTTTATGCATAATTTAAAGTTTTGTACACGTGTTCAGTAGTGTCCGGGGAAATATCAGGAAATTCAAATTTAATTTATGTATGAACACGAATTATTTTGTTAGAACTGTGGCCCAAAGATTTATTCATTGTTTTATTCAGCTGTTAACTGTTTTATTCAGCGTGTTTATTCTCGAGTACATTTTAAAGTATAAATAAAAAATCAAATCGAGGCCTTGTCACGACCGTCCGATACTGGACCATGCCGGAGTTGACGGCGTGTCGTGTTCCACACGCGCCTCAAAGAACTGTCAGCAATCTGATAGGTCCAACATAAAAGGCCAAAGGCCTACTGGGGTGGGGTGCTATGACAGGAAACCTCCACGTGCGCCCGTGGACTGGAGTTCCCTCTCGGATACGTCCAGGGGGAAGACCAGTTTTTCGGGCCGGTGCACCCTGGGATGCGGGCAAAAACTCTTCCTTGGTCACTGTGTGCCCAAGTGGTCTCTTTGCCCGTATGCAAATAGCCTGTCGTGTGGATGCTCCAACGCGTGTCCCTCTGATCAGCAGAGGGCACAGCGGCGGAGCGGGCTTGCGGACGGTGAGTGATGGGTAGCTCGCCGTCCGACCAAGGACCAAGCCCGGGTCGGTTGCGCGTCGTGTTTCGCGCCAAATGCCTGCTGGGGTCGCGGGTTTTTCTTAACCCAGGTTACCGTGGCCCCGGAACATAAAGGGCATAGGAAGGAACACGGGTGGATTTTAGTCAGTAAGAGTCTGACAGTCCCTTCCGCCCCACCCAGGGCGGGAGGACTCATTTGATGATTTTACCACCTAAAAAAAAAAAAAAAAAAAAAAAAAAAAAAAAAAAAAAAAAAAAAAAAAAAGGCCTACTGGGGTTGGACTATCGGGCAGGGCGGGAGGACTTATTTGATTAGTTTAAAAAAGTCCGCTTCAAGAGTTTTTGTCACGTTCTCTATTTCTAGTTCATGCCGCTTTCGTAAACGTAACGCCAAAAGCGCAAAACCTCTCGTGGGGTAACTCAGCCCATGTTACTGAACAATTTTTTTTCTAAGACTTTTGGAAATTCGCAAAAAAAAATGTTTTTCTGCAAAATGAGAAATTGGTCGGGCACATCTCTATGAAAAACCATTTTATTTGCGAATTTCCAAAAGTCTTGGAAAAAAAATGGTTCAGTAACATGGGCTGAGTTACCCACGAGAGGTTTTGCGCTTTTGGCGCGTTACACGTTGTATAATTTTATACAGTGTCGCATTGTATCCTGTTCAATTAGCCAAGTTCATTTCCTACTCTCTAGCGATCATAATAATATAACTGTGCTCATTGTCATAACTATTTAGTTACATGTATGATACTAACACTCGGTTTCATCTTGTTAGAGTGAAAACTGACCCAGCATCAAGCGGATATGACAGATAAAATATAAGTCTCCTGGCTTGCTGTTAATTAATAATATTGTCAAAGACGGCTCAGGCGCAAAATGTCCCTTTCGCAAAATGTCCACAGGTAGCAAAATGTCCCTTTCGCAGAATTCCCTTTCGCAAAATGTACCTTTCGCAAAATGTCCCTTTCGCAAAATGTACCCTACATTCATTCATAGGCATTTTGCATCAGAGAAAAAAGTGGTCAAAGACTTGTGTAAAATAGAGTTTTTGACTGAAAAATCTGAACAGTCCATTTTTTCTTTTGTTACGTTAACCAAAATTTACGAAGATAAGACATTTTTAAACTTGCCAATAGGCTACAAGCAAGTGAAGTTTTCATCTTGCTTCTGAAGTCACGAGCCGACCCTATATCCAAACAAAAGAAAAAAACCGGCCAAGTGCGTGTCGGGCCACGCACAGTGTAGGGTTCCGTAGTTGCCCATCAAAATACTTATGCGAACTAACTAAACTGATTCGCTGAATTTAATTTTAAAAAGAAGAATTTTCAAAATCGGTCCAGGAGTCTTAGAGAAATCGGGGAAAATACATAAATAAAAAGATTACGACGAATTTAGAACCTCCTCCTGTTTTGAAGTTAGTTAAAAATAGTTGACGATAAAAACCTACATATCCCCAAAAAACGTACCGTAAAAACATACTTATTAAAGCTGTGAAAATAAAGTTGACAAACTTACATTTGCAGTTGATTTATTGTTTCTCCGATACATTTTGTTTAAGAAAAATTTTATCCAAGTACAATTTATAAGTTGGTCGGCTATTACTCGTAAAGTTGTAAAGCCTACTTAGTCATGATAATTTTCTTTTAAAATTCGTTATATATACTACTGTTGTGAATTTTTTCACACCCCCAAACACAACCGTTTAGCTGGTAGAGGGGGGGGACACTCGAGTCGAGCAAAATTTAGCACTTTAAAGCTTAATATTTCACAAACGAATTTTTTTATCAAAAAATTGTTAATGAAAACTCTCAATATTTTTTAAAGACCTATTTAATGATACCCCACACAAAGGGGTACGTGAGAAAAAAAAAAACATCCCCACTTTACGTGTACAGGAGGTACCCTAAAAAAAATATTTTACTAGATTTTATTTTACCACTTTCTTGGCACAACAAATCCGTATATTTACACCAAATTACAGCTCTCTAGTACTGTGCGTCTCTGAGCTAAACTGCGGACAGACGGACGGACGGACGGACGGACATGGCGAAACTATAAGGGTTCCTTGTTGACTACGGAACCCTAAAAATACGTATCCTTTTTAGGGTTCCGTAGCTTAATGGCAAAAAACGGAACCCTTATAGATTCGTCATGTTTTTCTTTTCAAATCTCCTACTGACAGAATTTTTCTTGCAATTTATGATGCTGTCAACATGCTCGATATTTATTCATACCTGTACATTCCATCAACACAAGCTGCCGCCGCAGTTGCTTTAATGGGAATAGATTTGAATTATATTTTTGTTCCCGATTGAGCAACTCGTCAAAATTTTGACAGATTGCTCAAATGGGAATAAAAAGTAGTTCTGGAAAAAGTTGTTCTTTATGGGAATAACTCAGGTCCTCTGTCTTGGAATAGACATGTGAGGAAGAAAGATGAAATATGTAATGGAGAGGGTTATGGAGAGGAAGACGAATCCCAAAGTAACCAACCAGAGGTCGCGGTAGGTGCTAACGAAACGTATTAAAGGGCTATTGAAGGTCACGGTGGATTTTAGTCTACAAGTCTGACAGTCCCTCCTGCCCTGCCCTGGGTGAACTCATTGATGATTTTACCCCGCTAAAAAAATGTAACCATCAGTAAAATGGAAAAAGATAGAATGATGATGATTGATGATTTTCATGTGTTTCACAGTTATTTTGAAAGTAAGACTAATAGCCTTACTACACAAACTTAAACATGTATTGAACACTTGTCTAAAAAAGTGTGACTGCTAAAACGGACCTTATTTCAACGTCATAATCTGACATTTTTTAGACAAGTGTTAAGAGGAAACAGCAAGGGCTGGAGAATTGAAAAATAGGTATATGTAAAATCTATTGCTGTCGCACAGTGCCCACAACAGAGTTACAGAGCGCGAAGGAGACAACTGCAGCTTGGACCGAAAATACCTTAAAAATGTCACAAAATCAACGATTCGTAGTCCCCTGATTACTCCTCCAAAACTTAACAGATTTCACTACTTTTTCCTTTAAAAAATAAAGAAAGGCATTGGCCGTGTTCCTATGTTTTCCTTTTTTTATATAATCTCGTCAAATTTGTTTACTGATTATTTGAACACAGCGGAAAATCTGGCCATTTTTTTAGGATTTTGAATGTTCATATCTCTTTTAATAATTAATTTATGGGGAAAAGGAAAACATAGAGACATGCCAGTAGTGGTATTGCTCTACTAGCATTATCCAGGGAGAAAACAGGGGACTACGTTTGTATGGAAAAACGGCCGTGCTGTTTCCTCTTAAATAGACGTTTAAAAGTTTTTGTGGGAAGGTACCACAAAAACTGTCAGTGTTCGCGAACAAGCCAAGCGAAGCCTTGCCGGTGGATAGAGGCTAAAGAAACGTGTAACCAGCTTAGTACGCACACTACCACCACACTACTGAAGCGCTGCACAAAATTTTCGCAAATAAATAAATGTGCCGAACACAATTTTGTTGATTTAGAAAGATCTAATATACGACGTGCAAGAGCACGTGCAAACAAAACGAGTCTTCGGGACTCTTCGTAACTCCTCGTATTGCCTCGGAAACCCTTGTAACTGCAGTTTAATTAAATACCCAGCTGTTTCATAACAAGGATTGTTTTTCTTCAGCACAAACATATTCCGTTTCACTTTGCGATCGGATCACAAAGAGAATGCTGAAACAATACAGCGCCGATCGGAAAAGGTCAGTTTTTGTAAGCGCTTATTTTTGTTGATCGCACATCGAGTTTTCAAATAAAAGCGCTTTGAAAGTTATTTGCTGTTTTTTCGAACGTGTGGATTTGTAGTGAGCTGTTCGATTTGTTAACTGTGAATAATGACAAAATTCAAAAAGTGTTCATCTAGAACGTTTAACCGAATTATTATTGTGCTGCTGTCGGTCATGTTCGCGATGGAGGAGGCGGGCCGCGTGAGGGAGAGGACATCGTCCTCCTTCCTCCCCAACGTGGTGGACGCCCACGGCGACGAACGTCGCCAGACGATCTCCGGCCGCGCGTCAGCACGATGACGGGGGCCCCCTCTAGAGGGCCAAAGCCTGCCGGAATCGCGGGACTTATCTCACTACCCTGACCCCGGAACATAAAGGGCTATTGAAGGACACCGTGGATTTTAGTCAGTACGAGTCTGACAGTCCCTCCCGCCCTGTCTAGGGTGGAAGGACTCATTTCATGATTTTACCACGTAAAAAAAAGGCTAGGTTGATGCTTCCAATAAGTTCTTTAGAGCTGAGAATATGGCTTGTTGTTTATCTAAGTTGCATTGACTGACCAACAATGCTGTACATGCAGGCGCGGTCCGAAGGGGGGGGTCACAGGGGAGGGTTGTTGTTAGTAAAGTTGGCCACAAAGTTAATTTGCCACGGTTTTGTAAAGTCCATACATTGAAAGTAAATATGCCACATGCATAAAAAACAAAAGAAAATTCGTAATAGGTAGGTCATGGTTATTGTAAATTTGCCACAAATCCACATTTGACATGATTTCTGCTAAAAGTAACGATAGCAAGCAAAGTTATTGGTTTTAGAGCTCGAATTTAAATATCTTCAGTCCTGAACACATTACATAAAGGAGACCTAGTTATTCACTTTTAATAGAAAAGCAAGCATGCATCATTCTAGCGTACGTTCTAGTCATTTTTTTTTTCAAAAAACTTGCTTCACGAAGATGTGAGACTTAACGGTCGTGTGGGCTAATTTTCTAATAAAAGCTATAAGCTATGTAACATAGCTTATAGCTTTTATTAGAAAATACTTTTTAAATCTGTTTTTTTTTCTTATTATGAGAAATGAATAACGTTGTTATTCCACTTATTCGTTTATTGTCCGTATTTTTCACATTTTTTATATAATATTCCGTATTTTAATAGGAACCACTTGCACTTTTATTAGGGGGCAACTGGGCCATGGAAGTAATGGGTAGATCGCCGTCCGCACAAAATTCTAGCTACACGTTTAGAAACTGAAAGAATGCTTCTAACCAGAAAAGGTACTAGGCTTACATAAGTTCAAGGTGGTATGTTTTATAACAACTTCACCTGACCGGTCTTGTAATTTTGGTAAACTACCTATTCAAAATGATTAAAACAATTACCATATAAAAAAATACCACCTTGAACTCATGCCAGCCTAGTACTTTTAATATTTATGTAGGTATGTCTTATTGTAATCGTCCTCCATTATTATCCTGGAACCAGTGCATACCTTACCTAAAAAAAAATATTGCAAAATTTTCATACTGACTTTACAATTTAATATCACTATTTTTCTATTGTAATACTACGATACAAACATAATAGACATTCAGGTCAACCACGGGAAAAAATGATTTCCCGTGGTACACCTAGGTGAACCAAGCGGGTGGAACACGGGCAATAAACCACTTATAGTTTGATTTTTATGCTATCTGTACGTAAAAAAGCGTCGTGGCGAATTTACAATAAGATAAATTATTATTTTGAAAATATTCTAAACAAAATAGAATCGTGGCCAATTTACACATACTTTTTTTTCGTGGCGAATTAACTTTGTGGCAAACTTACAACAACCCACAGGGGACATGACCCCCCCCAAAATCTCAAAAATTTGCCAAAAAATAAAAGGAAATTTCTAACTACTTATCCCCTAACGGCGATAAAATAGTTTGCTGACATCTTGTGCAATATCATAGGCAATATGCAATATTATGTCTTGTGCAGTAATGTTTATTTTATTCCAGATACCTATTTTTATTAGTGTAATGAGTGACCGCCCCCAAAATTTCAGGCTGCGAACGCGCCTGTGTACATGTGCACACTCCATCATACCCAAGAGGAGCTATTGTGTACTCGAAATGAAGCATCAATTAACTAATGCAACTTCGAGCTTGTATGCTGTTCTTCAACAGCACACAGGCACGTTCTGACAAAGAGCTTTTGAAACATGAAGTTCCTTTGTCCAAAAATGGACCGTTTATTGTATAAATTGGAGCTTTTAGTACTATATTACAGGGCTTTTGAAATAGTCTGTGAAAAGTTTTTACTTTGAAAAAGTGGCGGAAGTTTTTGATGATTACTTTTAGGGTTAGTGGATTGGAAATTATCAAAGTGGTGGTGACACCAGCTTTGCTTGGAACGGAAGGGTTAGAGTGCTACTGATAAATAAAAAAAGAAACAACTATAGCCCTTTTTTTACGTGGTAAAATCATCAAATGAGTCCTCTCACCCCGGGCAGGGCGGGAGGGACTGTCAGACTCATACTGACTAGCTTTGGCCTTCTAGAGGGGGCCCCGTCAACAACTGAAGCCCTTAATATACGACTTTTCACGTTTTTGTGACCCTAAGTAAACAGAAGTTTGACGTTAGTTTGATGGAAACAAAAAGTTCCTTGTTCGATCACTATTCAGGCGCTTTTTATCTTTTAACCGACTTTGAAGAAAAAAGTGTCAATTCGTCGGTTTTTTTTTATCCCTGATTTCTCGATGACAGAATTTGAACTTTCCTCTTTATTTCCTGGCATCGCATATATGCACTGTGAACGTAATGACACAACAAAATATTACGCCTACAAAATAAAAACTTGTTGAAAATAATTATGAATCCGAAAAACACGAAAATGTGTAAAATAACTTTTGAATGAAGAGAAAAAATATTTTTAGAAGACAATTTTTTTTTCAAAGCGGTACTTACTGTTTTTTCGTTTACAACCAATAACGCGATAACTCAAGTAGGTAAGCCTAATAAAATAAGAAATCTTGTGATAACGCCTATTGGATTGCAATTAAAGTTATCTCAATTCTTTATATTAATATCCCAAGGGTAATGCAGCAGAAGTTTAACCAAAACCAAGAAAATCTACTCTACAAACCCTACTTCAAAGCAAAATTGCTTTAATAACCCTACAATGCATTTACCTGGTATAAAAGGTGCGTTAATAAAAGTGTAACAGGTAATTTAAAAATAAATGTTAACCCTCCATGCGCCGCGGTGCCCGGGAGCGGGTCAGGGTCACCGTGACCCTAATCCTGAGGTCTCCATGGTTACCAGCAATGATGTTTGAAGAGCCATGTTTTGAATTTTCAATTTTACTTTTAATGGAGTTTACGCAACTGAATGTGTATTTTAGATTTAAATTGGATGATCTTAATTGGAATTGCGCATGTTTTGTGTTCAATTTCGGAAAGACGTACTTGTTTCTGTTGTAATTGTTTGATACATCCATAGATAGGTTAGTACTCGTATTATGGGGAGTCAAATGTTTAAATATTGAAGCACTCAGAACAAATCTTCAAATTATATTACCAGCTTTAAACTTTTTGGAACAAGTTTAAAACTCTCCTATTATCTGCTGTCATCGTCAACCAGGTTTTAGCTGGAGCAGAACTGACCGCTGAAGCGTCATACTCATATTCATATCCCTCATTTTCAAAGTATTATGCTCCCACAGCTGAGACTCGTCTTCCCTATGTGTTACAAAGTGGACACTTATCTTCCACACGCGTCCTGTATGGTCCACATATCCTTGAAATTTTTCACCATTTAGGGAACAGAGGTGATGAATGCAGTCTCCAAAAAGTAACGATAATGCCTATCTGCATACGCAACTCGGTTATTTCCACTAAGCTATCATTGCCCTTAGGCGGAGACCTCTCGCGCCCAGCATTGGTCGCTGCCATGCTGCGGGGCAAGACGGACTGGGAAGCGGTCGCCTCCTTCTGCGAAGCAGTAATGCTCGCGAAGGAGGAGGCGGGCCGCGTGCGGGAGAGGCCACCGTAGGCGCGGGCATGCGGGCAGCGAATAAAGGGCAACTCGCTGCTCGACCATGGACCATGCCCGGGTCGACGGCGCGTTGTGTCCGCATAATGACGGAGCCCCCTCTCAGAGGGCCAAAGCCTGCCGGGGTCGCGGGATTATTTCCTTACCGTGACCCCGGAACATATATAACCGGCTATTGAAGTACACCGTGGATTTTAGTCAGTAGAAGTCTGACAGTCCCTGCCGCCCTGCCCGGCATGGGAGGACTCATTTGATGATTTTACCACGCAAAAAAAAGCTATCATTGCCCTATACCTGTTACTTTAATGCCATTCGTGAATTCTATTTTAATTCACGAACCGACGCAGACGGCAATAAAACTCACAACATAGTACACACATGTCATGATATAACGTACTAAAATACTTAAAATCAATTCTTTCCGCTCCAAGGCCGCATATGACGGGTTGATTATCATGGATGTCACAAATGATGGGTTCGCGTGCTATGCCGTCGTACAAAACGTTCAATATTTTAGTATTTACTTATTTAGGCACGTGTCTTTGTACTAATCCTAAAAGGGTCGTTTTAATCAGGTTGAGATAGGAATAAGTGTTTTTTTTTTATCAAAGGGTTTTAGTAGGAGGAAACCTTACACAAATACACCGCCTGGACGGTGAAGTGCATACCTCATCGAAAATTCATCCTACCGCGTAGGAGGAAGCATTCTTCACCGAAATAAGTGCACCAAAAATAAAAGTAGGTACCTATCAAAAAATTAATGGGTATGCCAAAAGGATTTCCGATAATACATTAAATTAATAATAGGTGAAAGTTTTTACTGGGTATGAACAAAGCCGGTTAAAGTTCCACGTAATATAATAATTAATTTTCTATAATGACGTCCAGATTAACCTGTCCAACCAAAATAGCTCATCCAAAAGTTAGGGTGTTTGTCCACCAGAGATGTGCTATGCAGCAATGCTGTGAGAATGTAAAATCTAAGCTACGAAACTATGTTACGTTTCTACTGATGCTATGCTATGTAGCGGTGCGAGTAAGATGTGCTATGAACATCGCCGCCGCAAAGAGATACATACGCAAATCGAGCTTTGCGATGTATCAATAATAGGGAATCGATGACCTATAACATACATCCATAGCACGCATTCATAACACACATCCATATAGCACCCATCTTTCCATATAAAAAACCGTAAAATTCCATATAAATAAGTTGAATCTCTTTCCACCCGTGCTAAAGCTATATGCACCAATGACTATGTTTGGTGGATACCAAACACATCCATACCACATTTCTGGTGGAAAAGCAACCTTAAAGACGACAGACGAAATTGGTGTCATCGCGGGTTTATCCAGGCTGAGGAACGTAGAACCAGATGCAGTAAGATTCATACCCAGCAGGGGATCTGAGCTGAGGGACGCTATGGTGATGCTGATAAAAGTAAAAGTGTAGTACAGTACCTGGCCTCCCGAATGGCGTCGACCCAGTGAATGCAGTCCACCTCGGAGGCAGCTCGCAGCTCGTACTGACGCTGACTCTCTCGACGGTACGAGATGATGAAGCAGAACTGGAGACAAACATCACTCAGTTAATCATTTTGTAAAAGAGAAAACTGAAATGTTAGATTGTTTCAAGCTATTGTGTAAACCGCAGGCCGATGGATGCGAGAGGTGGACTGTGTCATTTAGAAAGTAGTGGACGTCTTCTGGCTGATGATGAAGATGTTTTAAGCCTGGTTATTATATATGTAAGTAGACACGAGCGGAGTAAAAAGGAAACGAGTGGGAATTGACCAATCACATACATCGTATTTCTCCAGTAGTCGAATAGCACTGTTTCGCTTTTCTGCTTCTCTGGTACCAGCTCCGAAGCTTAGGTAAAACATTTGGAAATAAGTTGTTAGTGCATTCATTGGATTCTCAATTTTAATATCGGTCCTGTATTATAATAATTAGTGTTTCCGTCTCTTCTATCAACTGCATTACCTACTGGTATAAACATACTGGGAAACTATTTTGTTCGCAAGATTTTGGTCGGTCAACATGGTGCGCCTTTTCGCCGTGTGTTGTTGTCATAGTGCATCTATCAGACTCACCGAAGCGTTCCTCTCCATGGGCGCCTTGCTGAGTCGTTCGCAGTATGAGCCCTCCAGCATGAGCACGCCTGTCGGACGCGTGTTGTTCTCCGACTCGTAGTAGAACAGCATGTTCTGTGCACATACATTTTTAAATTAATGATCGGTGGGGAAACGCTGAAGAAGACCAAGTCCAGCCACGTCTGACAGATACCCTATATACTGAGGGCCAAATAACCAATTTGTGGAGGCCTGATGCAGGCTGGAGCAGTGGTGGCCCAGTGGTATCGGCCTCGACTTACGAGTTGTAGATTGTGAGTTCGAATCCAGGCAGGCGCATTATTTTGTGTAACTTATTTCATCACCACTGCTCTCAAAACTGTGAAGGAAAACATCGTGAGGAAACCGGCATGTCCTAGAACCAAAAATTCGAGGACATGTGACATCCACCAATCCGGCTTGGGCCCGTGGTGGATTGTGGCCCACTCCCTCTCAAAGAGGAGGCCTGTGTCCCAGCAGTGGGAACATTAATAGGCTGATGATGATGATGATGATGATGATGCAGGCTGAAGGCGTAGGGATAGTCCTCGTAAAATTTGGCGGGACAAGCTGGACAAATCAACAAATAGTAATCCACATTGACCCTGTCTCTAGGAAGCTGGAAGATTAAAGGAGGCTTTTGGCCAGCAGTGGAATGATACAGGGTTGTATCATTGGTATGAACCTGGATTTACTTGCGAAGCAGGTACACAACCCAGAAAGAGGTTCGAGATCCATTTGAAATGAATAAAGAAGTCGGTAATAACAAAGCTCAATTTTCAATTAATTGACTGTAGTTGTCATAAATGAGCTATGATCTGTCGATAAACATTCTCAATTTCCTAGTTCCTTTTAAAATTCTCTGAATAACTTCAGTAAAAGCCTCATTTAAGCGCCATTTAGACGGAGCAAGAACTCGTATGCGAGTTTCACTAAATTGCGGTATTTGTTTGATGAACTGAATTTTTTGTACTTATAAAGCCCGTAATGAAAAGCAACTCGCGTGCGAGTTCTTGCATCGTCTAAATGACTTTAGTTATACGAGTCAGGATGCTACCGTCTTTATTTTGTAAAACTATACACTTAGATTTAAAGGGCCCCAAATAAGTTATGATACGGGGCCCCTGAATAGAACTGAATAGAACCTAGGATCTGTTCAGTAGAAGCATTAACTCCACAATTAATTTCCTCTCACGCAGCACAAACCGACTTAATTGGATGGGCTGGCACTGTGTGCTTTTCATTTTGGGCCATTAACTATAAAAGGATTCGTATCGGTTAAGTAATTGCCTGTTTAATATGTTAACAAGCTCGTCTAGGATAATGTTGACATACTTGCACACAAAGGAATAACAATTCTTGTTTTAATATTGTCTGAGAATTTGACACGCTTAATGAATCTGCCTAGCTTTTTTGCAATTTAGATTGAACACGCACGAGCTTGCGGTAAGTAATGTAATGAGTAGCTTGCCGTCCGATCAGGGACCAGTTCGAAGTAACGGCGTTCAGTACGCGCTTCAAGGAGCTGTCAGTAAACTGTTGGGACGCTCAGGTTAAAAACCTGAAACGCAAAAGGCAACCACCCTATTTCTTGGATAGACTTTTAGTCGTATCAGTCTCACAGTCCACTCCGCTTCACTCAGGGAGGAAAGAAACTTATTTTTATAAAGAATATGCTAATGTAAAAAAAATGTCACGATAATTTTTGAAAACGCACAAGCACTGACGTTCTATTTCAGATCAGTCAGATTATAGAACCATATCGGTCATATTATTATACGAGTATACGGTGTCATGTTATGAAGTCAGTCTTGTAAGTTTTTGTTGTATACGACAGGACACTTGGACAAATGGACACACTGTCTGAATGAAATGATTTGCATTGAATTGATTATACTAAAACGAATATACTTTGTAGCTTATTAAAATTCAGTTGAGTTGATTCTTCAAGCTATTTAGCTAGGTCAAACGTCCAGAAAGTCCAAATGAATAAAACGTTCTTTAACATCTAGCTAATTCAAGAAAGAAATGTAAATAATGAATAAGGAATTAACTCTTTGACTGTCGTCCCACTTTCCGTGTCTTGTAAAACAACTTGTCTTCAAGATAAAAGTATTTACATTGCAGGGTCGGAGAACCCAGATTATCTGACTGAAGATGGAAGAATTAAGTGGAACAATATGGCGTGAAATATCCGTTACTACCTTCTTGTTTTTTTATTTCCTACAACAGCTAGTTCAACATAAAAAAATCATATAAGAAATTTCTTAAAAAAGTACCCTAGTACTATAGTTTTAATATGCAGAATTTGCGGTTTTCATGTTTTGTGTATACATAAATTGTTAAATAAGTAAATAAACAAAAACAAAAATGTTCATAATACTTGGGCCCGCCCAATGAGATTTTTTTTATGGCCTGTCAAAAAGAGGAGGCCTGTGTCCCAGCAGTGGGGACATATAGGCTGATGATGAATGAATGAATCATGATATTTTTCAATTTAAATTTAAAATGTCACTTACGGAATGATCGCGGGATGACATCCCGCGCATGACATGGCGCTTGCAACAGCGTCAAAATATCGGGAACTCAAAATAATAAACAATCACGGAAGATATCCCGTAAGAGACATTTTAAATTGTGAAAAAAACCGTGAAAGCCTAAAACAGTGTTTGATGAGATTTTTATCAGCATAAAACCTGTTTATTTGTTAGGCAAAGTACAAAGGTACTACTTACTACATCGTCTCGTACTTTTCGCGTAGACTTTAAATAACTAGTTCATAGAGGATGAAAGGGAATTAAGGTTAGGATCTTGACTTCCACAATCAGGTACTACACCGTGGTACCTGATTGTGGAAGTCTACGATAACCGTAGCTAGATCCAACCAATAAAACATGCATTTCTTTGTATACAAAACTTTCCACTACTCGATACCAATAGTCACGGCCTCCCGCACCGGTGTCGTTCCTGTCCCGCACCCGTGTCGTCCCCGTGTCGTTTCCGGCATTATGCACGTTCCATTTCCCGTGGAATGTGTTCTCGCAGGATTTCCTTTGCGTTTGAAGTTAGCGATAAAACGTAATACACCCTTGTTTCGCTTTCATATCTAGGGGTGCTACATTTTACGTGATCGGGTCGGCACATTCGATTTGATAGCACTTGTTGATTCACAAAACTGATCCGTAGCATATTTTAGGAACTTCTCATAATGCAGTCGATTTTGAGACAGCGCGGTGAATAGTACGATAGTATTTATCGTCTGGTGATTGTTGAATTAGCTACATCGTGATACTCCTGATACGTCCAGTAAAAAGTCAGTTGGATCGCCAACAACTTTTTTTGTCGTAAAATTGACGTGAGGCACTCCAGTGGATACAAAACAGGAATCAATCAACAAAAAAAATAAGTTTGTTCACGTCAAGAAGTGCGCTGCTTCGTTGCGTATTACGATGTGCCTATATTGTATTCAAGGACGTGGCTATTTCAACAATCGATCTAAGACATATCCACCTCAATGTAACACTTGGTGGTGATTAGTCGTGGTGGCGTAGTGTGATGGATACTTGTCCCATGTAGTAGATACAAACGACCCAGTTCTTCACACAGAGAACGGTCCACTTCTTTGCGACCGCTCTTGAAACGACAACATTAAAGATTATCATCATATTTTGCTCGTGGTAATCGATCGGAAAACTTCGTTTGCATCTATCGTCCCAGAATTACTTACATTCAGAGCTAATCCGATCGACTTTGTTCAGTAAATCTACGAATATTTTGCCGACGAGCACCGCTGAGTATAATGCCGACCCGAGCACATTGGTAGCACCCCTTAAATATACGACACGCTTATGTCGCATTCAAGCTTATATGCGTCGGAATGTCTCGTCTCTTTATGTTCAAGTTTCAGGGTATTTTCTGGCAGACTCGTTGCTCAGTGAAGGGTGAAATTTGAAGGTCCATTGTGACGCTTTTACAAGAAAGGTTGACACTAGGTATATCTTTATGTAACCTTTTGGTAAGTTATATGGAATCAAATACTGAGAGCCTGATAAAGTAACTTGTTTCAGTGATAACAATGATCTTTTGAAAAGATAGATTTAATACAGAAAATGCTGCTACCTCCACACAAGAAAGTTCTGTTTGTCAGTGTCTCTTGTGCGGGAATGGAACCTTCGACAAGCAGCGCATCAATAAACCACTCAGTATATCACCAAAGATTGCAGCTTTGGCCACCTGAATAAAGTATTTAAAAGTCTTTTATCAGGCGGAAATAAGTTAAATTCAACGGTTGGTTCACACCGCCGGTTTAAAACCGATGTATTATTTCGGTACACCCGTTGAATTACTGGGCGAAAGCAAGTATTTTTCCTTTTTGACGTAGCCTCATAAACGGGGTTTCAATGATTCAAGAATGTATAAGATAAAAAGAGCACAATCGGAAAGACGAATAAGTCGCGTTTAATAATAACAGAAAGCCAACTAGTTAGGTAATTATTTTCCATGATCACAACAGTGGGAAATTCTATAAGTGGAATTTATATTTGTTTTGGTTAGTTCGGAAACCGTTAGACAAGCCAAAGCCCGCGTCCCCGTGTTAGCGGGGAAGCTACTATCTATCGACTTGTTCTCGCTCAAGAAACTGAGGAGTGATTCCCGAAACCTTTTTTTAAATCGGATAGGTCTGTTCGGACTGCAAAGCGGCACTGGATATTACAAAGTGCCGCTGTATAAGAGACCCTGAAGGCAAACTGTTGTGCGAGGACCTCGCGGTGAAGGAGAGATGGCGCTCGTATTTCCACGAGCTGCTGAACAAGCAGCATAAAGAGGTGCTTTCACCGGATCTCCCTCCAAATCTGGGACTAGTGCCCCCGATAACTCACGAGGAAGTACATGTGGCTCTTCGTTGCATGAAGAACCGGAAAGCTGTCGGAGCCGATGGAGTCCCTATTGAAGCCTCGAAGGCGATGGGTCCTCGTGGTGTGGGCGTCTTAACCCACCTTTTTAACGGCATGCTCCTCACCGGAAAGATTCCGAGCCAATGGAGACTGAGTATTATCACTCCAGTCTTCAAAGGCAAGGGAACGGTGCAGGAGTGTGGTAGTTATCGTGGTATTAAGGTTATGTCCCACACCATGAAGCTCTTCGAGCGGGTAATTGACTCTCGGATCCGACAGGAGTGTACGGTCGCGGGGTGTCAATATGGGTTTCGTCCGGGTCACGGCGCCATGGATCCCATTTTTGCCCTAAGGGTTGTCATGGAGAAATACAGATCGAAGAATACGCCTCTGCATCTTTTGTTCCTAGATATGCAGAAGGCCTTCGACTGTGTCCCTCGTCAGATGATCTGGTGGGCGTTAAGATCCAAAGGGGTACCCGAGACCTATGTTGACATCATCCGGGACATGTACCGAGACTCCGGTTCTATAGTTCGGACCGCGGTTGGCGATACGAAACCCTTCCCCGTCACCGTTGGAGTTCACCAGGGCTCTGTCCTCAGTCCGTTTTTGTTCAGCGTGGTGTTAGATGTGCTGTCCACCCACATCAGGGACTTACATGAGCAGCCGCCTTGGCTGCTCATGTATGCCGATGACATCGCGCTGGCGGACTCGGACGGGGGGCGCCTGGTACAACGCGTGACAGCATGGAAGGAGTCGCTGGAAAACGGTGGTCTGAAAATTAATGCGGCGAAGACCGAGTACCTGGCCTGCAATACCACAAATGCTGTTCCTGTTCGCATTGGCGAAGATACAGTCGAACGCACGGAACAGGTCAGGTACTTGGGATCGATGCTCCACGAGTCCGGGGACGTCGATAGCGACGTCAAGTCACGTATCTCGGCGGCCTGGGCAAAATGGCGCGAGGTGGCGGGGGTTATTTGTGACCCAAAAATGCCGGTGAAGCTCAAAGGACAGGTCTATAAGACCATCATTAGACCTGTCCTTTTGTATGGCAGTGAAGCGTGGCCTATACTTGAGCGACATAAGCAGAACCTGCGTGTCACGGAAATGAATATGCTGCGCTGGATGTGCGGAGTCTCGCGGAAGGACCGCATTAAAAACTCCCGCATCCGCGGCAGCCTTCATGTCCGTGACATTGCAGATAAACTGCAAGAAAGTCGCTTACGCTGGTATGGCCACGTTTTACGAAAACCGGCAGATTACGTGGGAAACAAATGCCTTGCCATGCCGCCCCCGCCGGGTCCAGGTAAACGAGGAAGGCCGAAGAAATGTTGGCTTGACGTCGTAAGGGACGATATGCGTGCTAACGGGCTCACGGCAGGAGATGCACAAGACCGTGCGAAGTGGAGGCGGTTAGGTGGGAAGGCGGACCCCGGGCACCGAGGTGGAAGCCACGGTGGCAACCGGGATTAACGCCCTGAGGATGATGATGATGAGGTCTGTTCGGACGGGACTGTCAAAACAGGCTACCCTAAACAGGTGACCCTAGAACGTTAAAAGCAATTGAAGGAACACGGCGGATTATACTTAGTTAATATGAGTCTGACAGTTCACTCTGCTTCATTAGCTTACGACCATTGGCTACAGAAAAAGTCAAGCTAAGTGCAGCCCGCTTCTCGCTAATCGTCAGCGGTGGAACACAAGCCTTATGCCCTGTTCTCTTTGGTCTGCTAGGCTTGAATGCACTCCAATTATTAGTTATATATAATAATATGGTACTCTCCGTGTTACCTGCAAACCATCTATACCTCTGGGGAGAACCGCAGTACTCCCAAACGACAATACGGAGCATCTATAATTGACTAAATTTCGAAACTTAATGATTTTTGCCGGTAAACCAAGGTTTTTGGCCAAAATCACAGAATGTATTTATAATCAACTCATTATTTTATTCCAAAGTTTTTACGTAGCACACGTGGCTACGGCGGCGTAGCAATGTGCTACGCCGTAGCCTGTGCACGCATTTGATAATTTTAGTACGAAAATAAAGGGATCATAAAAACCAAGAACAGAGGCCTTACCACGAGCTATTAACGGAATCCTGTTTTGGCTGTGGGAAAGAGATGGCGCTAGATGACTTGTATAGCTCTGTCGCTTTCCCACAGCCAAAATAGGATCGCGTGAAGACCTCGTAGTAAGGTCTCTGGAACAGACCAATTGTGATCATCGAAGCAAGGACAAATGCTGCAGGATCCACTGCGACTAACGCAGCTTAATATTATTGATCAAATGTCGCGGTTGCTAAGTCGCAGCCATGAACTTCTAGCCCAAACATTCATTAAGCCATCATTTCTGTCTATTAAACCTGTACCTGTAAGCTCTGATCGCAGTACAAAACGAGAACAGAAAATCATTCAGTAATTTTCGATGATCCTTTGGGGTCTAAACAGGCCCCGGCAGAATCATTATATTAATATATTATATGGTATAGCGATAAAATTAAAAAAAGAATACCGACCAATTGTGAATTGGACTCGTGCAAAAAGGGTTCCGTATTACTATCAAAATCTTAAAAAAAAAACATGTGTCATTTCTTGTTATGGCAGTAACAACAGAAAGAGAAATCTTTGAGAAAATTTCAACTTTTTTTCAAATAAGATATTAATAATCTATACATATAATAAAACTGTAGAAAAATAATTTTTGTACATTAAAAAAAAACTCAAAAAATATAGCCAGCGTGTTAAAGGACAACCAATAGAACCCATTTCTAGCATTTTTAGAATTTTTGTCTGTTTGTCTGTTTGTCTGTTTGTATGTTTATTTGTTCGGGCATCACGTAAAATGTACGAAAGCTATGTAGATAACTTTAATACACAACGACTGACCGTAACTTGGAGTAACATTTAGTTTTTGTTTCATTGAAATCGGATCAGTCTATCAAAAGATATTTGAATTTAAAGTGTTCCAGAAGTAAAATTACGGTCAGTTCACACCGAGACGCGCAGTTCAGTAGCGCTGATCTAACTGCTTGGAATAGAAAAACTACAAAACCTATTCAAATATGGTGTGGACTGGAGTGGAGTGGAGTAGAGTAAAGTGGAATGGAATAGAATGGGATGGAATGGAATGAAAGAAAGAAAAGGTTTTTATTAGACTCACAATAGAATGGGATGAAATGTTATGGAAGAGGATGGAGTGGGATGGAGTGGGATGGAGTGGGATGGAGTGGGATGGAGTGGGATGGAGTGGGATGGAGTGGGATGGAGTGGGATGGAGTGGGATGGAGTGGTATGGAGTCGGATGGTGTGGGATGGAGTGGGATGGTGTGGGATGGAGTGAGATGGAGTGGGATGGAGTGGGATGGTGTGGGATGGAGTGGGATGGAGAGGGATGGAGAGGGATGGAGCGGGATGGAGAGGGATGGAGTGGGATGGAGTGGCATGGAGTGGAATGGGGTGGGATGGAGTGGGTTGGAGTGGGATGGAGTGGGATAGAGTGGGATGGAGTGGGATTGAGTGGGATGGAGTGGGATGGAATGGGATAGAGTGGGATGGAGTGGGATGGAGTGGGATGGAGTGGGACGGAGTGGGATGGAGTGGGATGGAGTGGGATGGAGTAGGTTGGATTGGAATGGAGTGGGATGGAGTGGGATGGTTTGGGATGGAGTGGGATGGAATGGGATGGAGTAGGATGGAGTGGCTTGGAGTGGGATGGAGTGGTATGGAGCAGGATGGAGAGGGATGTTGTAGGATGGAGTGGGATGTGGTTGGATGGAGCGGGATGGAGTGGGATGGAATGGGATGGAGTGGAATGGAATGGTATGGAGTGGGACGGAGTGGTATGAAGTCGGATGGAGTGGGATGGAATGGGATGGAATGGGATGAAGAGGGATGGAGTGGGATGTAATGGGATGGAGTGGGAAGGAGTGGGTAGGAATGGGGTCGAGTGGGATGAAGTGGTATGGAGTAGTATGGAGTCGGATGGATTGGGATGGAGTGGGTGCTCTAATCCAGTAGCAATTGAATAGTACTGCCTTTGAACGACAGAGGGCGTTTATTACAAACACGTCAAAAATTCTTGAAAAACCTAAATAAATTATAAACAAAGGGTTTAAATGAAAACGATATGGTTTATGAAAAAACCTGACGAGAATTAAGCGCTTCGCACAAAAAAATACATTGTTAAATTCCGACATCCACGCGAACGAAGTCGCGGGCACAGCTAGTATTATAATAAATAAGAGAAATATGAAACTAAAAAAAAAATATGTGATGTGCATTACCATGCAAACTTCAGTTGAAAATTAGTTTGAACGAGATCAAGTAATCAGTTTTTTTTTATACGTCATTAATCGTAAAACGCAATTTACCTTTCAAAGTTACAACCATCAACTACATGAACTTTTATATTACTTGATGCTACGGATCCCTTTATGGGCGAGTCCGACTCGCACTTGGCAAACAGGCCCCGGCAGAATCATTATATTAATATATTATGGTATAGCGATAAAATTAAAAAAAGAATACCGACCAATTGTGAATTGGACTCGTGCAAAAAGGGTTCCGTATTACTATCAAAATCTTAAAAAAAAAACATGTGTCATTTCTTGTTAAGGCAGTAACAACAGAAAGAGAAATCTTTGAGAAAATTTCAACTTTTTTTCAAATAAGATATTAATAATATTATAATAAATAAGAGAAATATGAAACTAAAAAAAAAATATGTGATGTGCATTACCATGCAAACTTCAGTTGAAAATTAGTTTGAACGAGATCAAGTAATCAGTTTTTTTTTATACGTCATTAATCGTAAAACGCAATTTACCTTTCAAAGTTACAACCATCAACTACATGAACTTTTATATTACTTGATGCTACGGATCCCTTTATGGGCGAGTCCGACTCGCACTTGGCCGGTTTTTTATTGCTCAAGCAATTTAGTTATTTTTTATCAAAATTACTATTATTTATTTCCTAAACTTAACGGTCTAGATCACAATCATGTTCTCTACCGGACGGAAAGTTCAGCTAGGCCAACTAGTCGCCAATTTTTAACCGACTTGACGCCTGACGGCTAGTCGGCCAACCCAACCAGTCATAAAACTATCCATATCAAGCATGTTCCCACTTTTTATTAGGTACATAAATATCCCCAATGCCCTTTACAATAAAAAGTTCAGCCATTTTGGTTTGCGCTGCATTTGTGCAACTTAAAGGTCAATGCCTCCGTAAATATGTACTTAGCTACATTTAGCTTAGTAGGTAAATGTTTTTGAGTGCAGCGAATCATGACTTATACAGGGTGGAATTTTGTAATGCCACCTGGAGGGAAAGTACTCTTAATACTGCTGATAGAAAATTTTACTCAAAGGAAACATTCCTTTATTTTTGAATAGGAGCAAACTGCATTCAAAGTTTTTCGAAAATTCTCTTCCCCACCCGGGAATCGAATTCCTTTGAGTAAATTTTTCTATCTGCAGTATTAAGAGTACTTTCCCTCCAGGTGGCATAACAAAATTCCACCCTGTATACTAAGTACCTACATAATATATGTAGGTAGGTAGTAGTTTTATGAAACAGTACCCTTTTTTCCCCTGTGGGTAGTTGACAGGATAGGTGGAAAAAATTTTGCTCTCATTTTAAATATTTATTTAAATTAAAAAAACGTATTATTTTTATCATTTAATGTACAATCATACATGCTAGAATAATATACCCACCGGTGTAGTGTTATATCCAATATATCACAGAAGAACCAAAACAACTATCTCCAGACAAACAATTCACTTTGAAGTCTAGTCATGGAAGCACTGAAGGTCTCGTTGTCTGAGATGATGACAATATTCCAGACCAGGATGTCAAACTTTGAGGCGGAATTGCAGAAGAATCCCCCAGCCACCGGTAGCACAGACAGTCTATTAGCGGATTTCACTTCGTTCCGAAAGTTTATAATTGACGCAGTAGGCTGTCTTCAACAACAGCTGGAGGCTTTGGAGCAGGGACTCGACAACCTCGAGATGCGTGGACGGCGGAAGATGTTATTGCTTCATGGTGTCACTGAGCAGGCCAAGGAAGACACATCAAATGTAGTGGCAGAGGTTATGCGGTGTCATCTGAAGTTGGACGACTTCACAGCTGCTGACATCAGGCGGTGTCATCGTATGGGTAGACAAGCAGGTAGTAAGCCCAGGCCCATTCTCTGCAAGCTGCGGGAAGCCAGTGTGCGGGATAGTGTCTGGTTTTCTAAGACCAAGTTAAAGGGCACTGGTATTACATTGTCAGAGTTCCTGACAAGAACGAGGCATCAGCTCTTCATGTCTGCGCGCGAGAAGCTCGGTGAGAACAAATGCTGGACAAAGCAGGGCATCATTTATGTTCTTGGCGCTGACGGGTCGCGAATTCGAATAAATTCACTGCATGACCTTAATAACATGGAGCAGGTGAGTAGCAAAGCTATGTCACCCATCGCTTCGTTATTGTCGTCGTCATCAACGCCATCACCAGCGGCGAAAAAGCCTCGACGTGCTGCTTTAAGGAAAAAGTAATCCCACACACGATGTTTTTTTCTATCTTGACTTTTTAAATAATGTGGTATCACCGTCCGGGTGGAAGTGTTGTGTTTTAGTCATACCCTCTGGTTGTCGTCCATTGCACTTTAATTTCTCTACCTTTGATTTTTTTTTTCTTTTTGCAAACACGACTAGCCACATCTTTCACTATTTCTATTTTTCTTCATAATTATCTGTCAGCTGTCAACTTTGACACAATCTGTCACCCTGTTTCACTAAATAATTTTTCGTTTAGAAATAAGTTACAGTGTGCCCAGGATTTTATCTTGTACTTGATTATTTTTTTCTCATTACATTTCTTGACTTCATTTTTCTAAAGTATTTAATTATGTCAACAATATTCTTATTCTACTGTTTTTTGTTTTACCCGGACGGACATTTAAAAAAAAAAAAAGATGCTACATTTAGATTGTTTTGTGTTTTTCTGTACTCAAGTCTTTACTATTTTAGTGTAATGACACGCAACTGGCGGGTGGATATAAATAACTGTACTTTTTATATATATATATTTTTATTTGTTTTTATTCATTAGTTTATTTACATAATATTGTTTTGCTCACATACATATTTTTTTATATTAGGATTTGATGTTGATGTCTGACAGAGATGACGACAGCGACAAAAGTTTCGTGTCGGCTTGTAGCGACAGTTTTATCAGTTGTCCATCCCTTGCTGACTCGATTGAATCTCACTTTTCTGATGTACCTAAGAATTTTAATGTAGTCCATATAAATGCCCAAAGTATTCCAGCACATTACACTGACATGTTGGCGAACTTAGACTGTAAGAACATCCACGCTATCCTTGTCTCAGAGTCTTGGCTGAAGCCATGTCTCCCTTCAACTTCCTATTCCTTGCCAGGTTTTCAGCTGATAAGAAATGATCGCGTAAGTGGCGGTGGTGGCGGTGTTGCCATATATCTGCGTCCACACATTCCCTTCACAATCCTTGATATGTCTGCACAACCACCGCCGCAGAACGCGGGTGAGCATCTCTTGTTGGAAGTCAACCTGAACAGCGTAAAAGTCCTTTTAGGTGTTTATTATTGCCCTTCATCCCGAATTAATTTCTTCTCCTCCTTCGAAAAAATTCTCGAAGACCTCACACCTTCTTACAGTCATTCAATCATCTTGGGGGACTTCAATACCTGTCTATTGAAAGTTGATAACCGTTCTTCTTCTCTTCGATCAGTTGTTGAATCGTCGAATCTTTCAATTCTCCCCTTAAGTGCCACACACCACTTTCCAAACTGTAATCCTTCACTTCTAGATCTTATTATTGTTTCCTCCCCTCAACACGTCAGCAAGCATGGTCAATGCTCAGCTGACATGTTTTCCTACCATGATCTATTATTCCTCTCCTACAAAATTCGCCCACCAAAGGCAAAACCTAAGATTCTCCTGCAGCGCAATTTTGGTGGCATGAATATAGATGAGCTCCGAAGAGATGCTAGCAGCATTAACTGGGCTCCCTTATTTGATGTTGAATCGGTGGACGATAAAGTCAACCTGCTGACGGATAACCTCGTGCAGCTGTATAATGTACACGCTCCCATTCGCGCAGTTAAAATAAAACATCATCCGGCGCCTTGGCTGACAGACGAAATCCGAAAGCTCATTCACAGAAAGGCTGTTGCAAAAATGAAATATAAGTGTCGTCCCACACCGTTGAACCGCGAACGTCTGGTTGCTGCACGGAATCACTGCAATAAGGTGTGTAGAGATGCTCAGCGACGCCATATCCACACCTCAGTTGAAAATGGAGATCCAGCTAAAGTCTGGAAATTTCTGAAATCCATGGGAGTTGGAAAATCACGCCAAGATTCCATTCCAGAAAACTTAGATATTGATCTATTGAATCAACATATCTCATCTTCGTCTCATTGCAACGGGACCATGAAGGCGGCTACTATCAATTGTCTTTCAAACCTTCCAACTCCGGATCATCCTTCATTTACTTTTAGTCAATTCACTGATTGTGATGTTAGGAAGAGCGTAGTTTCGATAACATCCAATGCTGTTGGTGGTGACTGTGTCAGTCGGAACATGATACTCCCTATCCTCGACGAAATCCTTCCCATTCTTTGCCATATCCTCAACCATTCTATTTCCCTTGGTGTCTTTCCATCAATGTGGAAAGAGGCCAAAATCACTCCCTTACCGAAAAAAAACCAAATCCTACTTCGTTCTCCGAATACCGTCCTATATCCATCTTGCCTTTCCTTTCCAAAGTCCTAGAACGCCTTGTCCACAATCAGCTTAGTACTTTTCTATGTAAGAATAGTCTGCTGAATCCTTTCCAATCTGGCTTCCGTCCTGGTCACAGCACTACCACAGCTCTAATTAATGTTACTGATGACATCAGATTAGGCATGGAGAAAGGCTATCTGACGGTGCTGTGCTTACTGGACTTCAGTAATGCATTTAACACTGTTGATTTTGATATCCTGCTTGCACTGCTTCGCTCAATTAACATATCTCCAACAGTGATTGACTGGTTTCGTAGTTACCTGTACGGCCGTCGGCAACGTATATGCATCGAGGAGGCGTGCTCTTCTTGGTGTTATACTTCTGCCGGTGTACCTCAGGGTGGCGTTTTATCTCCCTTACTCTTCGCAATTTTTATAAATTCAATTTCTAAGAAACTTCTTTCTTCCTACCACCTTTATGCAGATGATTTGCAAATTTATAAGCAGGCTTCCTATTCAGATCTGGCTGATGCAATCAGTGTTATTAACGAGGATTTGGCTTCAATTAGCGAGTGGAGTGAGGCGCATGGATTGGTGGTTAACCCATTGAAGACCCAGGTCATTGTTGTTGGCAGCTCAAGGATGATCTCCAAGATAAACTGGTCTCAGCTACCGCAGGTTAAATTCAACGGAACTATTATTCCTCTAAGTGAAAAGGTGAAAAACCTTGGGGTTTGGATCGACCAACAACTTTCTTGGGGTCCCCAGCTGCAGGACGTAAGTCGTAAAATGTTTGCGTCTGCTAAGACCCTGAGACGATTGCGGAACTTTCTTCCGACTGCCACTAAAACTGCGCTTGCACAGTCCCTCCTACTTCCCATCCTTGACTACGCTGATGTCAGTTATCTTGATCTCACTGAGGCACAACTAGATAAACTTGAGCGACTTCAAAATTTTTGCATTCGATTTATATTTGGCCTGCGCAAATATGATCATATTTCTGAATTTCGTGTAAAACTCAAGTGGCTTCCTATACGTCTTCGCCGGAATTCTCATATCTTGTTTCAACTTTACAGTATTCTGTTCAATCCTGCTACCCCCACTTATCTTAAAGAACGTTTCAAGTTCCTTCATGACACACATAATAGATATCTTAGGTCGTCAGAAAATTTAAGGCTAGAGATGCCAATGCATTCCTCTAGTTTTTACGACAAATCATTTACAGTCGAAGCAGTACGGCTATGGAATGGCTTACCTCTGCCAATAAGGCGCGCTCAGACCTTGTCCACGTTTAAAAATCTGGTAAAAAAGCTCTATTTATCTCCTTAGACGTGTGGCTAAAATGCATCTTTGTTTTGTGTTTATTGTTTTATATGTATGTCTTGTATATACTCGTATATAGGTTTTTTTTTTATTTTATTATTTTATAATATTTTATTTATGTATGTATTTTTATATGCAAATGGTACACCAAAGACTACCTACAGTACTGTTTCTCCTTTCTCTTCAAATCCATCCAAAGGTTGTCTTGAAAAGATCGCTTTTAGCGATAAGACCGCCCATTGTGTCACCCTATGTGTAAGATATTCTTTATATTTGTAATTTGTTTGGTGTGCATAATAAAGAGTATTCTATCTTCTATCTATCTATCTACCCTTAGCACGAATTTTCAGTATTTGAGACGTAAAGTAAACTGGAACTTTGTCAATTTGAAACTGACAATTTTCAAGAAAAAAACTTTTTAAAAAAAGTACCGACTTCAAAAACAAATACAAAAAAGTTTAAAATAACCTTTTTTTCGGAAGTCGGTGGCTTTGATTTTCATTATTTCATTGACTAATTGCCACCGACTTCTGAAAGAAAGGTTATTTTAAACTTTTTTGTATTTGTTTTTGAAGTCGGTACTTTTTTTGAAAAAGTTTTTATTTTACCCTTTTTAGTTTTAAATATTCAACCCAAATTCTTGTAAAATACAAAGTTTTCTTACATGATGTGCTGTGCACTAATCTTGTAAACCGTCACAACGATATATCCATATCTCTAAAACTACTGAACCGATTTTGATGAAATTTGCAGTGTACCCTAAGTTGAACAATACCTAGTAGGTACAACAAAAAAAGAATTACTTAAATCGGACTTGTAGTTCCGGAGATATGCGTGCACAAACATAAAAACATACATACATACACTTATGAAATTTGGTACATTTGTTCAGATGCTGATATAGACTAACATATACGAAAACTGGGCAGTTCTGATAATATTACATACATACGGGTCGAATTGATAACCTCCTTTTTTTTTAAGTCGGTAAAAAGTAGTTCCTTCTTCGCACACCAGAGGAGGCTCTGTTCCATTTTTTCATAGAAGAAACGCTGTAAATACTGGAAAGACGCTGTAAAGTAAAATAGTGAAAATTCGTGCTAGGGGTACTGGCTGTAAAAATAAGGCTGTTGTTTTCCGTTTCTTTTCATGTACCTATAGTTTGTTAACTAGTTTATGACGTAAACTAACTTTGACGTTAATTTGAGGGAATAATTAGTACCTACCTCGTTCGTAGACTAAAGGAGCTTTTTTAATTTTCCATTCAATTTACGTCATTAATATAGCAAGTAAGTAAAATACAGAAATCTTGTGGTGAGGCCACAGAGACCTTAGCACAAGATTTCCGTATTGTAATATACAAGTAGGTATACCTACATACATTAACTACCCAATCCTCTAACTCCAGGTTTTAAACGATGTGTGTGCAAACATCTAAATCCGTTCACCAGTTGTTCCATCCATTCATCCATCCATATATACTTCAACTATCTTCACAAAACGCATTTTTATAATACTCGTAAAATTGAGTCGTTATTTTCAAATTCGTGTCAGATCTGATTCAATGAAAAAAATACAACAATACCGAATTCGAGTCTATGACAAGCATTCCCCTGGCGACACACAAACATGACATACCCATTTTACAGTGGCGTAGCTAGGCCAGAAGGGGCCCCGTGTTATAACTTTTCTGGGGCCCTTTTTTGCATCCTGACTCGTGTAAATAATGCTTTTATTACTGATGATACTAAGTGAATTTTGATAGAAGCTGGAGAATTGAGGATGCTGATCGTAGCTCATTTACGATAGCTACGAATAGCTTTTTTGAAAATTGAGCGTGTCAGGAGTTCGATAATTGGAGGTTAATGGCCGCGATAAGTTTTTATTTAAGAGCAACATTTTATTTTTTTACTTTTATTCCAGGCATGCATCGGGGGCCCTTGACTCTTGGGATCCCGTATAATTAAAGGGCATTCTGACATGGCGGTAGCTACGCCTCTGCCATTTTATGACACTTTTTCGCCAGTTATATTTAAGTACCATATAATAGGGGTCGCGGGACTTTCCAAGCAGGGTACTCGGCCCTGTGACGTAAAGGGTATTTGATGGAGCAGGGTGCTTTTTAGTTAGTAGGATTCTAACAGTCTTTTCGCGTTCACCGAAGACAGGAAGTTCATGTGGTCATTCTAATACCCAGTAATAATTTGTGAGCAACTAGGCTAAAATAAAAAAATCTTTATTAAGAATGGTTGAAACTCTCAAAATTATTTGAACAAAATTGTTTAACACTGTTTAAACAGTGTTTAATCAGTCTATAATCCGTAATTGCAATGTTCATGAATGAGCACCTTGAAAAATGACGCTATTATATAATAGCATATAGTATATATAGCTCATAGCACAACAATATCACGCTCCATACATTGTTATGGACACGTTCTCATTGTACTGTATTAAGTATTTATATTATTGGCTTGCTAGCATTAGGTCCTTGTTTGCTATACTATTGTGCGAATAATAAATATAGTACAGTACAATGTGAACGTATCCATAACAACGTATGGAGCGCGATATTGTTGTGCTGTGAGCTATTATATGTGGGTAGTTCTTCAGAGACAAAATTTTCGATGTCTGTGGGTATATTTCTGTAACCAACTAACAAAACGGCATGTAATATTTTTTTCTGTACAGTTTAGCTTTAGCTCTACCTGGGACAAATTCTATTTTTTTAATAGTAGATATCTAGATACAAAATAAAAAATTTTGAAGTCTGTTCTCCTGATTCATATAGGGCGTCCGTTTCCCATTTTCCGGAACAAAATGGTCGATGTCGCATTTTCCTTTTGATTCATCAATATAAATTATAGTTATATCGAAAGGTAATTAATTGACCTCTTACAAAAAAAATACATATTAGATATAACTACGTTAGTGTAATTTTAATTAAGTAAATAAGAAGTGTCCGGCGTATAACACTGATTCATGTGGAGTAAGCTTTGCTTGACTGTACTTGGTCGAGGAATAATGATGAGAGTCTGGGATCCCACGTGGGGGGAAACATGTCGTACAACGGTCGTGCTAGAAGGCGGACATGAGGCTGGTTGGCTTAGAACCTGGTGAAACACAGGTAAATGTCTGATTCATCTGTGCTTGGTTTAGGTACCTTGCTGATTACAATGCCTAATTTATTAATTTTATTTTGCTGTTTTAAGACTTTAATCTGAGTTTCGTGTGATGCTTTTGGGTTACAGATTCGTGTAGAAAAATGATAATACTGAAGTCTGTATGAATGATAAGTTAAGCATGATTTTAGGCAAAATCATGATTCATCTGTGCCTGATTTATGTGTTCAAAAACCCATATGAATCTGAAAATAAATTAGTTTTCCTCTTTTCCAGCCAGAAAGGAGCACTTTTGTTACGTTATTTTACTTTTTCATGTCAGTAGAGTGTGTCTGACATAATTTTGACATTATTCTTCGGTTTTTATTCATTAATAAGTCAAACTCTATCTATTTTATTTTATATTGCTGTTTACAACAATGCCACTATCAATAGTAGAAAAGATGGAACAAAATATATCTATGAGAAAAAGAGACTCACAGAACGTACGAATTTTTCATCCTTCTAAGAAGGAAAATAAGAAAAATTCCAGGCAAGTATGCTGCGTGGAAATTAGAAATGAAAGAATTATATTTGAAAAAATAGAGAGAAAAACAAAAGTAAATAGAGAGAATAGTATAACGTATCATTAAAATAACTATCTAGTACCTATTTATAACAAAATTCTCGCTTTTCTGTAAGTCTTTATTTCTGTAATTGTTAGTTTAAAAACAAGAATTTTATTGTTGAATTGACCAGATTTTTTCCTTGATAATATGATCACGTTAATAAATTAATTGTTTTATAAAAAAATAATATTGTTGTTATAATATTATGATTATTTTCTTATTACAAAGCCCATTTTTATTTACATCTGTTAAAAATTCTGATTCATCTGGGCACAAAATTTTTAATCGTCGATATCTTAAAAACTACTTTGTAAAAAGAAGTCCCTCAAACAAATAAATGTTATTTGGAATATCTATTTTCATATGAACATGCGTTACTGAGCTGAAAGTGAAATTAAAATTTGACCATATGAATCAGTCAAAGAATCAAATTTCGAAGAACTACCCATGTATACTATACAGGGTGGAATTTTGTAATGCCACCTGGAGGGAAAGAACTCTTAATACTGCAGATAGAAAATTTTACTCAAAGGAAACATTCCTTCATTTTTGAATAGAGAGCAAACTGCATTCAAAGATTTTCGAAAATTCTCTTCTCCTACCCGGGAATCGAACTGGCTAAAATCTGAAAAAATTATACCCTGTACTTTTATTGCACCGATCGTTAGGGTCAATTATAAGGATGAAATCTCTCTAATAAACATGATAAATATTAAATGAAAGGAAAACCAGGAAATCTTAAATTAACGCTCTCGTAACATGTATCATGGTTTCTTGGTTCGATTCCCGGGTGTGGGAGAACAGAATTTTCAACAATCTTTAAATGCAGCTTGTTTTCTATTCAAAAATAAAGGAATGTTTCCTTTGAGTAAAATTTTCTATCTGCAGTATTAAGAGTACTTTCCCTCCAGGTGGCATTACAAAATTCCACCCTGTATATATGCTATTATATTATAGCGTAGTCTGAAATCAGCTTTACTTTGTAAATCCTGTGCCTCCGCGCGGCACTAAGTGGCAAAAGGGACGATAAACCTTATTGTAAAAAAGCGTCTTTCTCTTACCTGATAGAGGATAAACCATCGAAGCTGCCATTTGGTGTTGTCGGAGCTTCGTTTGTGCAGGTAGCCAGTCTAAAATATAATAAAATGTTAGTGTCCAACTCCATAATACCTTATAGTTGGAATAGCCAATCTATAGTAATAGAATAGAGAACTTAGGGAAATAATATAATTCAAGGAAATTGTAATGTTTTGTTTGTTGTTTTCATACAACTCCACTCCACTATATTGACCAGTTATGTTTAAGTATTATACAAATCAATGCCACTTCTTTCCGTTGTTCTTTTATAACTCAAGAAAGGGCTCACTCAGGGCCGCGCCGCCCCTATGTGCGAAGTGTGCGGCGCACACAGGCGCCAGGGCAATAGAGGCGCCGGATGTGAGTGCCAATTATTGAAATTATTTTTGTTACATTACAACATAATACTTGAGTATCGATAAGTAAGCAGATACAAGTCTCAGAAGACGGTACTTATCTAAACTATTTGAATTGACTCAGTTTTTGTATTTTGGGTTTTGTTTATATGAATTACGAGCTCTGCTTTAAAAATCAAAAGAACCGCCGTCCGCGCCGCATTCGCTATGATAGCCGACTATTTTATTATTAGTATATTAATCTATGTATTTTATTACAAAGGCCGTGCCTTGGATTAGTTTATAAACGTAACCCGATTCGACCCGACGGGGATTCCCCACAACAATTTATCGAAAATGGGTATTAGCTAGTGGAGTCGCGGGTACGGCGCGTACTGGCAGGAAACTGTTAAATTGATAAAACTGGTGAAAATATGTCAGCAAAAAAATTGAATTTATGAAAGAAAGAAAGACGACTACATGAAAGGCGCTTCATAGGTTTAGCACACAGGCGCTTCATAGGTTATGCACACAGGCGCTGCCAGGGGTCGGCGCGGCCCTGGGCTCACTCTTCCAAACCAAATGCTTAGCCTTTGTTTGAACTATTTATTGGGTGGTTAATGTGAAGTTTACAAACACAAAATCGGTCGAGTGGTTCTTCATTATCACAATTTTTTTAACAAATGAATTCAATAAATGGCGAATCATTTTGGTATTGGGTATTTGCTATCAAAGTAGCTAAGCACGTACCTTATACTTATTTCATCTAAATTATTAAAACTGCTAATTAATTATTATTCATTGACCAGCTGCATTATCATTTTAACTGATCATCAATTACTACCTTGAGCGCGGACATCCTACATCATCAACTTCATGCGACATAGACTTGAATGACTCCTTATACCTTTTGTTTAATAATTATCATCATACCAGTTAAAGCTGTCTTTGACCTCTCCAGTTATTTTGCCATTACGCTTCATCCTCAAACTTTTTCATCTATCACTAACCATAATCTGAAGTTTGTATCTGTACTTGTAATTAATTATAGAAGAGTTTCCTTCTTACACGAATTCTCGCCTCAATCGTGGGTTATTTGTCTCGTCAATTCTGATGATATGCGCAGCATGAAACCAAATCTCTAACTGACAAAGTTCCACTTTGGGAGGCCTTTAACTTGCACACCTGCCTCCTGCCCAATATGTTTGAACTATGGTCTATCCAGTGGTATTTTAAGTAGGTAAGTTTTTGGTCTACCAACCTGTGAATGGTCATACTGCGCCCTGTCTGAGAGGGCGAGTAGCTGGCCATCATTCACGCGGACTGACCGCTGCATCTTCGGACTGAGCATCATCGTGATTTCTGGAACAATATGTAAGAGCTGAAGTTATGTGAGGTGAGTGAGAGGTTCTAGATCATTCTGGATGGTTCCGCAGTTATGAGTAAAAGTCCAAGAAGAATAAAAGATTGAGGTAAAGTTAAAAAGTTTACTGTTCCCTTGATGGTAATGTTCAGGCTACGCTTTTTAAGTTTACGACCCAATATCGACAAAAGCAGTTAAATTTATGCTTCTAGAAAGATCGTCATTAATTTTTTATGTGACCTTTTAGCTTGAACATAAGTATCTATATTGTTAAGTAGATACCAACTTAAATCAAAATCTAAACTTGGATAATGTTCGATCCAAAATATGATTAATGTAAAGGTCTGTTTATAATTAGGTGTTCTGCTACGTAAGTATTATCTTTACTTCACTGGGTACAGGCTACAGCTTTGCCTCTCATGTCGTTAATTTATTAATACGATCCTAGCCCACTACCTACTAATATTTATAGCATCATGTGGGACGTATGTTTATGTTTATAATCTCACAACTTAGGTACCGTAAAAATATCGATTCTCAACTCACCTTTACTTAGTAGCATTCATATTATAATACAATTATGTCACAGACACTGCACGATCATACACAGGTACCATCGAGTTCAAGATCAACAACAATGGAAACAACATTATTTATAGAAAGTGAACACTTAGATCACACACAAGTCTATAGGCGAATAGACAACACTTTATAACAACAGTAGAGAAAACGAGACAACGATTAATATTTAAACTTTAAAGAGTATTTACACTAGTCATAAGACTCGAGTACGAAAATGTTACGAGCGCCTGTTGAATTTGTAAACGCAATGAGTTTTGTTGACACAACTTCTTGCTTATAGTGTTGGTACAGGCTGGAAAGTTATTTGATTAAGCGTTTTGGTTAGTTTATAATGATGTTTGGGTGATCAGTCTGTCAGTAGTCGGTGTCGCCTTGTTTGTGACCAGCAGCGGAGAGCTGCGGGTGGTGCGTGGCAGACAGCGGCGGTGCGACTGCCGGGCCAGCACCTGTAGCTGAATCGACCGTTGCGCGCGTGCGTGCCCTTGATGACGTACGAGAAACGCCATAGAACGGAGAACCAGATAGTTTTGGCTAATTAAAATTAATAGATATGCAAATTATATACGGATTATTCTTTGGATTAATTTAAAAAAGTGTGGAAATCATGTTGGCCTTAACTAAAAGCTAACCGGAAAGGTTGTTTTCTTCTCCATGAAATATAAGCTTTGCAATAGGCAACTGTAATGCTTTTTCGAGATTACTATGTAGGAATGCCTAGAGACTACAAGTTATTACTTATTTTTAGTTGCTTTTCCCTATTTAAAAAAAAAATATCTGAACGTAAAGTTCAAATTGAAATACCTACGCAAATGGTTTGTATTCCGGTCAATTTATCTGCATAGTAAAATATTAAAACAGCATGTTTCAGTTTAACTAGTTTATGTAAAAAAAATCACTTATATTGACACTATAAGCAGTCAACTTTGAAATCGCTACCTTTCTCTACAACCATCTCAGACATTAAAAACAAGATAAAAAGTGAAAGTAGAGAAAATGGGAAATATTTTCCCGTTCCTAGCCCTGTGCGTGTTCACTGAGTCGCAGTTTCCGCGGTAATAAAACTCCCGTGCCCGCCATATCTTTGTGCGACACGCGCCCTCAACTTATTCCATAACATCAAGCTATACGTCGTTATATTGCAATACTGACATTGTAGACGGCTCGTGTATGCTTAAGAATCTTTATAGAAAAGGTAATATGGCCTTTGGGATTGGGTATGATCTTCTCTGGATTATGCTCAGTTCTTTGTGCTTTTGATAGCCGTTTCGATGATTATAGTATTTTGTGTTTATACTTATTTATTTTATCACCTCTAACTGCTCTCAAAACACCGTGTGAAAACGTTGGCATAAAACTTCCATGTTCTGAACCCAATAATTCGAAAGCGGTCATGCGATTCGCCAACATTCACAATTAGATGATGACATAGCATAATATCATCAAAAGAAATGCCCGTGTCGAACCACTGGAACGAACCTAATATGATACAAGCACTGACTTTTTTCGTGGTAAAATCATCAAATGACCATACTCAGGGTGGGAGGACTTCCACCCTGGATAGAGCGGAAGGGACTGCCCGGACTCGTACTGAATAAACCCACGGTGTTCCCATAGTAGCCCTTTACGTTTCAGGGTCACTGTTACTTGTTTAAATAGTTCCGCGATCCTATAATAGTTTTACCTATACTTTTTTTATCCTGGTAAAATCCTGAAACGAGTGATGGGCACCCATGGCAGGGCAGGAGGAACTCATACTCGTAGGGACTAAAATCCACGTTCCTGTAACCACGGTCATGTAACCATGACCTTGGAATGTAAAAGGCTTTTTGGGGAACACCGTGGATTTTAGTCAGTACAAGAAGTCTGAAAGTTCCGCCTATCTAGAGCGGGAGGACTCATTTTAAAAAATTAATACCACTTTAAAGAAAAGCCATACACAAACCAATACACTTAGTATCTTTCTCTACGTTCAAGGTAGTAACAGTGAAATTAGATCTACAACATTATTTTTTGTTTATGCGAAACCCGTTACACCTGTCCAATATTTTTGTGTAAAGAATCTATGTAGAAAATTTTAAAACCGTGTCATAAACAATCACAAAGTTATAAGCCTGCATGGTTGTCCATTCAAAAAGCTCATTTCGCGGTACACTCGCGTAAACCGCGTCTCCTGTGTTATACACCCGTGTTAAAAGTTTGGCAATAGGCCTAAACGTACGGTGATTGTATTGTTTGCAATTAATTGGTAATAAAATTCAAGTTTTGAAAAAAAAGCATAACATGGTGTAGGTACCTTCTTAAAAATTTATGGAATCGAATCAGTTACTGATTCTGAACAAACTATATTCAGGTTTCGCATAAATTACTAAAAATTATGTTGTGTATGTACAGACGCCAGCACATCAAGCTACCACAATCTGTCAGATTTCTTTAATAGAATTTCAACCTTATCACAAGGGTAGAAGGTTAATGTTTGATTGTTAAAATCTGACAGATTCGGGTAGGTTGACCTGCTGGCGTCTGTACCTAAACTATGTCATGTAAAAACACGATAGATTTAAAACCAACCCTTCATCTCTTATAGGCCGTTGACCGCAGTACATATTTAGCATCCACGGTAAAACCCCAATACTTCTGCCAACCCCCCTCATTACTGTTACGACCCTCATGGGAAACGGCCGGGTGTGTGAGTGGTTCCATTTGACACCACCAGACCGCAGCAGTATGTAAATCATCGTTTATGTACGAACGTGAACTGTTTACGTTGTAGATAGGTACGGAAGTGGGTTTGTATTTACTGTAGGTATTCATATACCCAATACCTATGTACAGACGCAGGTCAACCTACACGAATCTGTCAGATTTTACGAATCAAACATTAACCTTCTGCTCTTGTTGGTTGAAATTCTATTAAAGAAATCTGACAGATTGTGGTAGCTTGATGTGCTGGCGTCTGTACCTATGTATTTATCGTCTATGTTAGGAGTTAAAACCGGCCAAGTGCGAGTCGGACGTACTGTTCCGTACCATTAAAAAAAGCAGAAATCATGTGTGTCGTATGCCCTTAAATATTGTTTTTATTCTGTTTCTTAGTATTTGTTGATATAGCGGCAACAGAAATACAATACTTACCTCGTATAGAGTTTAATGTCTTTGACTTACCTACATCATCTGGAATGACTGACAGTCATGGTTTATGTTATGATATATAAAATATCCAGTCTGGTGACAAACGGACAGCAGAAGCCTAGTAAATAATGTAGGTTGTCGTTTACATCCTGCCCTTTGGAAACAAAACCCTAAATAAAAAAGAAAAATACTATGCGCAATTTTTTTTTTTACACCCGACTTGTAGAAAGGTTTTTGAGATATAAGCGACTTGCACATCGGAAGCTATATGCTAACTTATGTATGATTTTAGTTCGAGAAAACTACGTCAGCAATTTTTGGTACTAAGTATGGTATAAGTACCTATCTACATTTATTATTCTTGGCTTACGAAGTTCACAATTTGCACACAAGTCCTCTTTTTTTCCAAGTCGATTAAATAAATAAAAACAATTACTACAACACTTTCAAAGTGTTTCCCTGATTTCCGAAATCTCATTTGATGCTAAGTTTGTCTGTTGCTATTGAATTGTGGTAGGCCTACCCTCTATAAAAAAAGAAAACGAATATTTATCATTTGTAAAACGTCTTAATTGTGTCAGACTTCAACTGACTAAAATCCATCCACGGTATCCTTCAATAGCTCTTTACGCTCCGGGGTCATGGTATTCGTTAGACTCGCGATCCAGTATTGCGCGAGGCCCCCTGCAAAATATTTTGGTTTCGTTTTAGTTCTGACTGGAAACCGAAACAGTCAAAGAGGCCTCAGAAAGTTGATGTCGCTGTCAGTCACATTTTGTTAGATGATAATATAGTATCAAGTCACTAAGGTACAGACGCCAGCACATCAAGCTACCACAATCTGTCAGATTTATTTATTAGAATTTCAACCTTATCACAGAAGTAGAAGGTTAATATTTGATTAGTAAAATCTGACAGATTCGGGTAGGTTGACCTGCTGGCGTCTGTACAATAAGGGCGTACAAGTACAATTAGGGCGTACAAGTACAACAAGGGCGCCTCGCGCGAGCAGTAGTGACCAGTAATGCGTTTCGCCCTGAGAGAAAAAGGCCTCACAGATTGGCCCCCTCCTAGATTGGGTCTCGCTACCCCATTGGTCGTAAGCGATATAATTATTTTAAAATAAACCATTTTCACAACAAAATTAGAAAAAGAACAACCTAAAATCCTAAAGTCTTCAAAAAAACCGCCACACCAATTACGGCTTCAGTGTTACCAGAGTGATTATTTAATATCTACTAAATAAATAAAGATGAACTAAAAACATAGACTTTTAAAACCAAGTGTTTCACTATTAGTTTTAATATAATAAGAAATACATACCAACTTGTTTAGTTATTTTACCTACTATTTTGGAATTTTATTGAGAGAATGAACTTGATTGATTGACAGATTTTATTGCGTGTTGATTTTTCATTTCTTAAATGGCAATACCAAAATTTTCCTGTCACGCGTCAAAAAATCTTTGAAACACCTCTGTGCTGTGATAAACAAAAATTGAGGCTAATTACTACAACAAATCACTTCAAATTGTGTCTCACACCCACATTCATAATACAGACAGCCGTTTTCAAACATAAACATCGTGTTTCGAGCACGACCGGCATTCCATGTAATGTGTGATAGTTGAAAATCCACGCGTTATGGCATCTGGTTCTAAAAATGATATAGTTAATAGATTACTTAACGTGAGGCTGGACGATGGAGGTGGCGGAGACGAGCTGCCGCCGCAGAACATGCTGCCGTCCAACCAGCAGGCGCGGCAGCAGCTCGGCCAGCAGGAGGAAGACAACGGGCAGCCGAGCGAGCCTCTCGCTTCGTCTTCCGCAATAGAAAACCTCCAGCCAATTAACAACACAGGCGGCCGCTTGCACAACTGGCAGGCGACGAAAACTACCGTAAAAGAAAGGTTATCGTTCCTTTTTAATAACGAGATCTTATGCGACGTGCATTTCATTGTCGGCAAGGATGCTAATCAGCAGGTGATACCCGCGCACAAGTTTGTGTTATCTGTGGGGAGCGCGGTGTTCGATGCCATGTTCAATGGAGTGCTAGCAACAAAGTCTGATGAGGTAGAGTTACCTGATGTGGAGCCCGCAGCGTTCCTACACTTACTAAAGTTCCTATATTCTGATGAAGTTCGTATTGGTCCTGAGAGTGTGATGACTACACTGTACACTGCTAAGAAGTATGCTGTGGCAGCTCTAGAGGAGCATTGTGTAGATTTCTTGAAGAGTAACTTGGGTACGGACAATGCGTTTCTCTTGCTGACCCAGGCACGATTGTTTGATGAGCCACAGCTAGCTGCCTGTGCTTGGAGATGATTGATAAGAATACTGCTGATGCGTTAAACGCTGAAGGGTTTACGGATATTGATCAGGACACACTAAATGCTGTGCTAGAAAGGTATGTTTGTTTTTTATAACTACCAATGTCTAGAATAGTTTTGTTTATTCATAGGCACAGAATACAAAATTTAATGTAACACATCACTACCTTGCTATCTAATTAGAATTGACTGAATATGAAAAGTTTATTTTTGAACAATCTTCCTAATTAAAACTACTATTAGACTAATTAATTTCATATAAAAATATTATTTATTTAAAGTTTTAGAAATAAATGTTAATTCTAAATGATAATGTGGTCTAAATAAGCTATAAAGTTTGTAAATTGGTCATTAATAACTCTTTCACTTAACAATTCTTTTATTGAGTTGCATTAGATTTGGCTCTTCTAGCAAACAGACTATTTTGACAACAACTAACACTATAAAAACAAAGATTTAAAATCTATGCCAAAACATTAAAAAGAAGCATAATTTGCTTTAATTTAGGGGCAATATCGGAACTCATGATCCGAAATAGTTTTTTTTTTGTAAGCTGTAATGAAACTACATTTTATCCCCAAATGTATTGGCTATAAATTTTGACATGAATATTAGTCACGCTATCGCAATTTTTATCTAGCATGTTGGAAAAATTAATAGAGTGGACAGCTAATGGGATGCAGCGCAGTGGGTAGGGAGACATGATGTCAATGACTTGCAATGGAAACTAGTCAAACTGGGGGATTTAATTATAACCAAAATACCACAATTTTCTAATAATAATAGTTTGTGAGTTACTAGAGTAGAGACCATGGACTAGCAAGTGCAACGTAGGACGTCCACCAGCAAAGTGGACAGATGACCTTATAAAGGTCGCCGGAAGACGCTGGATGCAGGTCGCTTCCAACCGGTATAAGTGGAAATCAAAAGGGGAGGCCTATTTTCAACAGTGGAGTCCTACGGCTGAGATGATGATGATGATGAATAGTTTGTGTAATGTAATCTTTGTTAATTGTTAACAATTTTGAGTATTCCTTACAATCAATACCTAACATTATCTACCAACAAAAGAAGGTCATTGTCAAGATGCCAACAGTTAGTACAACTGTTTGCCAACACAAAAATGTGTTTAGTAAACTTGTTTATTTACACTGTAGTGTTAATTACCGTGTCACTTACTACCATAGCAATATGGTTCAGTGTATGTGGATTATTTGTGGGAATATCTAAATAAGGGCCGTTTTAAACTGAACTACTGGCTGCAACTAGGGCCAATTAGGGCCAAATCTATAGAGCAGACTTAGATGTAGCTCAATCATAACTCAGTTTTGCTTCAAACAAAAATGAATCTTATTCTCATAACGATAATGTTCTTATTCCTATGGAAATTATTTGTAGGAATATGTACATTGTACATTTTAGTACTAATAAAGGTAGACACACACATTTATCAGCATTACAAAAGTGAACAGTTAGACCCTTCGTCTATGATACTACTCAAAAGTTCTGCATCCAACATTTAATTTTGCAAAAAATGCAATGTTTAACTTTGCAAGTTAAAGGTTAAAATTTTAGATGGGAACCAATTCCATACGAGTATATAAAAATCCTTTATGGGAACCAGTTCCATACAAGGAAAGAAAAGTCTTGTATGGAACCAGTTCCGAAACTGGTTCCATACGCGGCCGAAGCGCTTAGAACATGACACGAGTCAGTGCCACACGATGCTACTCCGAAATTATGTGACTGATAAACTGTAGATTGATGCAAGCAGCATCATTTAAGGTCGTGAACGAATATTGGGCGACTTGATGTCTGATCATGGACCATGCCCGGGTCAACGGCACGTCGTGTTTCACGCGCGCTTCTAGGACTGTCAGAAACATGAACGGTGCCCTCCTTAAGAGGGCCAAAGCCTGCCGGGGTCGCGGTACTATCAGGTAACTGTAGTTCCGGAACGTAAAGGGCTATTGAAGGACACCGTGGATTTTATTCAGTACAAGTCTGACAGACCCTCCCGTCCTGCGCTGAACAGGAGGGCTCATTCTGATAATTTTACCACGTAAAAAAATAGGTTATGAACGATACGTAGATGTGCACGTATTAATCATTAAATAGCATCGACGGGCGTCCGGGTGTTATCTACGTTTCACGCGGCACTAGCTTATGCTACGTCCGCTTCGTGAAATTGTCCTACGGGATAGTACGGTCATACTACATTAGTTGACCCACCTTACCTTTGTTCTGCTCTAAATTGTAAGGTAATGGTAATGCAGAGCCTAACTGTTCTAAGAGAATAAAACGGAAACCTACATATTTCTCCCATCTGTTTAGGAGGAATGGAATAGCAAATATTTATCCAAACTCTCATCATCATCAGCCATAGGACGTCCACTGCTGAACATAGGCCTCCCCTTTAGATCTCCACATATATTATACCGGTTGGAAGCGTCTTCCGGCGACCTTTATAAGGTCGTCTGTACATCTTGTTGGTCTCAAAATTCTCCAAACTCTCAATAATATTTTACTTCTACAAGTACGAAGTGTTTTTTTTTCGATCATTTCTATTTTAAAACTGCACTTTACTTGATTCAGTATTGCGTAGGTAAATGGAAAACAGTCGTTTGTTTGGATAAAAAAGTCAGCCACTTAGGAGTTTGCAGAATCGATCGCGACATGTCTGGGAATTTCTAAATAGCTGTTTACTTTATTACATGTTCTTATGTTCTTCTTCGATATTTCTTGTATTTAGAAATGAGGGAAAGATCGTGAGAAAAGTTTTAAGTAAAAATGAGGATGGTGGATGTAACAATCAGTGTATCAGAAGACCAAGGCATCTTTATGAACTGTAACTGTGTGTAAAATGTACCTACTTTTGTATTTTTCGGTACGAATCATAATAACTGCTCCAATTGTAATAAAGAAAAAAATCTGCGGTATTAACCATTGCGATAAAACTCGTAAAAAGGAATATTCTTCTCTAGATAATTGATAAAAGATAAATTTTATCGCACAGCTATTAGCAAAATTGCAAAAATAGCGTTTTTAGATCCCCAGCTTATTTTGTCCCTGTTGTAATTTTGGTTGTGCAAATAAGTTTCATGTGGCAGTGTTTTGGTTAGCATTGATATGGATTAGACTATTAGAACACTTAGAACAGTGTAATTAAACTAATTTTATATCTGCTGAATAACCCGTTACTTAGTGTAAATATCCAATTATTAATTAAAGCTTTTGTATTTAAAATGTTGGCTCAGCACCGAGAGATTGAATAGTCTCACCACGATTTTATTAGTGAAACATGAAGAAAATTAAATTAAAGTATGGTCGAGTTCTCCAGGGTCCTGGTTCCCAGTCCATTTTATTGTCAATTCTATAGAAATATGACAATTCTCATCTCTATTTCTCCAGGGACACTCTCCGCATCAGAGAAGCAAAAATCTTCGCAGCAGTCCTACGCTGGTCGGAAGCAGAGTGCATACGACGCCAACTGCCCGTCACACCAACTAACCAAAGGATGGTCCTAGGCAGAGCCTTTAACGCCATCCGATTTCCACTAATGTCTGTCGAAGAATTCGCCATGGGTCCTGCCCAAAGCGGTCTTTTAGATGACCGGGAAATAGTACAACTATTTCTATACTTTACAGTCAACCCTAAGCCAAATGTGGGGTTTCTCGACACCCCGAGATGTTGTATGACTGGGAAAGAATTGACGGTGAATAGGTTTCCGCAGACAGACTCGAGGTGGGGGTACAGTGGAACCACGGATAGGATCCGGTTTACGGTTGATCAGAGAATTTTTGTGGTCGGCTTTGGACTGTATGGATCGTATTTTGGGCCGACTGAGTATGAGGTACACTTACAGGTTAGTCACTTGTTTTTAAATACTTTTATGATACTCCCTTTTATTTTTAATTTGATGACTATATTTTGGACTTCGAATTCTCATTGTGGCTCCTAGGTTCGCTCCCTGCTCAACCTCAATAAAAATACTTATTTCTTACATGTTGATAAATTGTTTTCCGTCTTGGTCCAGTCTTAGTAGAGTTGGAAAGGAAAAGGTTAGCTTATTTTTAGAGCGCATTCCACAATAACGAGCATGTGACCTTTAAGTAAAGTGGAAAATATACTAGAAAAGTCGAGAGTGAAGGAAATATTTGACATATGTTTGTCATCATAAATAGGTGTACATTTTACCAAAGTACACAATATAAGATAATACGGAAAGATATCGTCGGCATCGATGACCTTATGACGGCAAACTTGCTTGCTTATTATGGGCATGCTGCAGAAGCTATGCATGGCGCTCCCAAGATTAGTGCTCGACGATCTCCGTTGGAGACTGGTTTAAAGTTACCGTGAATGGGGAAGGCAAGTCAAAGCTAATTGTAGATGGCGCCACCACTGCTTAGACCTAATCCGACCAATGACGTAGTACTATTTTGAAGTACCTTTAAGATTTTAACTGATTTGAACCAATGACGATGCTTGGTGCAAGCTATACTAGCGCCATTAGTTACCCAGTTGCCAGCCCCATTGAAATTGAATGGCGTGCGATTGGAAAGGCGTATGTCTGGTAGAGAACCGCTATAGGCTGATAATATTAAAACTGTCTTTGCGAATATGGGCAATTGGTAACAAGTTTATTTCCGTGTACAGTTTCACGTTCTGTGTCTTATAATCGCCTGATTGTAATTTGGAGCTTTACAAATGCCTATCATGTAGGACGCTGCTGAACTGAAGTTATGCCTCCCCTATAGATTTTCAGAAAGACAAGTTGCATAGTAAGCGGCTTACATCCAGCGCGATCCTGTGGTCTTGATCAGATTGTCCGTTCAACTTTGGACGTGGACGTCCTACGCTGTCCTTGCAGTCCATGGTCTCTATTCGAGAACCTTCATCATCATTATTATCATCAGCCAGAAGACGTCCACTGCTGAACATAGGCTTCCCCCTTAGACCGCCACGCCGAACGACAATTCGTCACTTGCATCCATCGGCTGCCCGCGACGTGCGTGCGTGCTGCGTTTTCCGGTCCGTGGTCGCCACTTGAGAACCTTTCTTTCCCATCGGTTGTCAGTTCTACGAGCGATGTGGCCTGCTCATTGCCACTTCAACTTGCAAATTTTTAACCTTACGACCATGAAATAAGTAATTCCCATCTTTTTTACGTCTCATTGCAGATAATACACTTAGCTACAAAGAAAGTGTGCGGGTCGAACACGACTACGTTCTGCTGCGACGGCACGGACGACACCTTCCGCGCTATGTTCAAGGAGCCAGTCGAGATCCTGCCCAACACCTCCTATATAGCTAGTGCTAAACTCAAGGTATTTACTTTTTGTTTTTGGTTCCGTGACTTTTTATCTAAGTCTAACTCATTTCCGCAGTGGTAAACGCCCACGGCGACTGACGTCGCAAGATGATCTCTTGCCACCGTATAGGCGCGGGCATGCGCCGAGTAATGGGCAACTTTAACTCAAACTCAAACTCAAATTCTTTATTGCATTCATGTGTAGTACATAGGTCTTACAGAAATGTAGGAATAAGTATCAACATGAAACCCGGTTAAGGCACGGCAACATAATATAATATTAAATACATTGACAATGCAAGGAACAACAACTCGCCGCCCGACAATGGACCATGCCCGGGTCGACGGCGCGTTGTGATATTTTATAAGATCTATACAATTTGCACACATTTTTCTTTGAGTTACGACATTGAAACCCTACATTTAAGGAACACACATTACAACTGCCAGATGACTAAACGCCACTTCTATAAAGAGTGCGCTCATCGAATTCTCGTAGAGTGGTAATGCAGTAGCTAAGACGTCTAGGGTTTTTCGGTCACATCGCGAGGAAAGATGGTCACAACCATAAATAATTGATGATTACTGGCAAAGTTGGTATTATGAATCTGTGGGAGATTATTCGCTGTCTGCATGCCCGCGCTTACGGTGTCCGAAAATCGCCTTGAAACGTCCGTTGCCGGGGGCGTAAACATGACTTCACTACATCTTTCCATTTCCGTTCCAGGGCACCGATTCCTACTACGGCACGAAGGGTCTTCGCCGTGCGACAGTTGACTGCAACAACGGCGAAAAGGTCGTATTCCAATTCTCCTACGCCGGTGGTAACAACAACGGCACATCGGTCGAAGACGGCCAAATACCGGCCATCATTTTCTACATATAATCCCACCTAAACGCTGGCAACATTTATAGAGCCGGTGTTTAAAATAAAATTTTGGGCTGGCAACATTTGTTTGAGGCTGGTAACTTTGGTGTTTTGTTAAGGCCTGCTTTGTTGTTTCGTTGGTAAAGACTTTTAGTATGATAAAAAAAAAAACCGGTAATACCCGGTTGTAAAATGACACATTTGATGCAATTATTGTGACACTTAGATAATCAGCTCTCGGCTTAAGGCTGAGATTTGAAATTAGGCATAATTATGTTTGACTCGATTTGAAAATGTGCTTTAGTTTTTGATAAAATTGCAAAATTTTAATTAAAAACTTAATGATAGTATCTTTCTAAAAATGTGTCATTCACAACCTGGTTTTAGAATTTTTTTACCGTCTCACACAACGAAGCAGGTCTTTTATAAAACGCGTCTTCAATAAACTAACATCGAGATTTGTAGTCTGAAGCTGAATTCGTGCGTGCTTTGTCTATATCGGCTGTCATTTCTTCATCTTTTAAAATTTATAGTCTTTCAAATTAAATCACAAGTTACTTCATCCTTTTCGAAAAGAAAAAAAAAATGATAAAAATAGATCTAGGGCCTACCGACGTCTTGCTTTAAGCAAGAGTGGTTCCGCTGTGGGAAAGAGACAAAGTTATACAAGACCTCTAACGCCATCTCGTTCCCACAGTAGAACTACTCTCGCTTTAAAACGTCATCGTAACCCACCTTTAACAATTCATCTATAAAACAACAGTTAAATTGCAATTTAGCAAACAGTGATTATATTATAGTCAAACATATCAACTTAATGCTTCAGAATGAAAATAATGTCTTCAACAAATCACAAACAACAGGAAACCAATAAAAAATAAACGAAAGTAATCTTAAATTTTATACTATGAGACCTTTTTAAAAATTAAATTACCAGTGTTACACGTTCAGAAAAAAAGAAAACAGGAATTCATTATTTAAACTTTGGTAGATTTTAGTTCCAGTATTGCCACTATAAAATAATATATTTCTTCCAAATTAAATTTCCAGTAAAATTGCTGTATAAAGTATTAAATAGCCAGTATCTTTGATGACTGGAATAAAAAAAAAAATATCAAGTAGCCATTGCAATAGAAAATAAATTATATACATTTTGTAATTACCATATTTTCATATAAAATAAAAGTAGGTACTAGAACTCCATTTTTAGTCGTGTTTTAGTATTCGGACATTTAAAGTTCCTCTCTGAACTAATCATGAAAAGAAATGGGTACAATTATTACAAAATAATTTAATTTGTTGGCAACATTATTAATTTTAAAATTATAGTCGCAAATCGCCTTGTGTATAAAATTGCATAACAAAGAGCCTATCATAACGTCTTAAAACAAAGTAGGTCAACTGTGGGAAAGAGACAGACCTATAAAAGTCTTCTAGCGCCATCTCGTTTCCACAGTGGAAATCGTTTTAAGACGTCGTAGAAGGCCACCAGCTTTCATAACTTCCTCTTTTAGAACAATCAATCTGGGTTTTAAGTCGAGACTTCTTTTAGACGTTTCAATTGAAATTGGACCTTATTTGTAGCAAGTTAATGACCCAATATTCTTAACTACAGTCAGTTATAAGAATATAATTATTAATTTCATACAAATAAAGTGCATTTTCGTATGAAACAGCTCGAGTTAAGTCTGCAATCTAAAATGAGTGATTCTAAAAGGGGTTAAGTTAATATATTGGTACGGAATTCTCTAGTATAGTACAGTTCGCGTAACTGAATTTGAGATTTGTAATAAAATTATACGTGTGTTCAAAAGCTATAGATAATTTACAAAGACGTAATTTCGCTTAAAACATAGAATTGAAATCGGACCCACCATTTAAATTCAATAGTTGTTTGAATTTGGGTTTCTATCTGACAGTCCGGCGGGCACCCATTTAACAAGGGAAAATCAAAGAAAATAACAAAAACGTCAACACTTACCACAACAAAATTTTACATGACATTTCTGTCAGATTTGACAGCTGTCAGTGACTTCTGAGTGGGTAGTAATCGGTCAACACTTTCAACTGTCACTGTGTGTGTACACATTAAAATCTCAAGTTTGGTTGCCAGAACTGCAAAAAAAATGTATAAGGTGGCCTACCTTGACAACTTAAAGCGTGAGTCTTTAGGTTGTGGGAAAGAGATGGCGCTAGACGAATTGTATAGCTCTGTCTCTCTCCCACAGTCTAAACTGGATCGCGTTAAGAGCTCGTGGTAAGGCTTAAGGACAGTGATTCTTGAATGATAAAGAAAGGAGGATAAATTACGATCGTGAGGCCGAATTAACCAGAAATAGTTTCAACAAAGTTGTTTTTTTAATTAAAATTAATATGTGAAATATTCAAGTCTTATTCAAGGCCTGTTCACATAAACGAGAGGGACTAACTAGACGAGTGGCAATTTTATCTTTAAAAAGCTTTACACAGATAAGGGCGAAAATATTGCACATCGACCGCTATAAAGAGACAATTTGCTTTTTAGACTGCAACGACGATATAATACTAGACTCCGCATACACGATCTAAGGAACAAAAACTATTCGGTCAACTCGCTGAGGTACTACGTAAGCGAGGGGGACGGGGTACTGCGTTGTGATTGGCTAACTCAAGGTCTGTTCTATTTCAACGTATGTTTACGGCTCACAGGAGTGGTCGAAATGAGACGGATATTTTTTTTTGCCTTATGTGTTGACAGACATCGGTCCCCTGTTATTAGAAGTCTAGTAATAATAATACATCGTCGTTGGTAGACTGCTATTTCCGTCGCACGCAGCACCAGCCATAACGACGGAACGCCGATAAACGTGATGTTTAGGTAGCGTGTGAAAGAGATAACATTCTACGAACCGATAATCTCTTTCCAAAGGTTTTGTATACCGACTGTCAATTTAATTTCACTTTGTCTAGTTCTTCTCGTAAAATTATAGCAATAAGGTTTCTTTTCTAATATTTTAGCCGAATTGGCATGCAATAACAATTATGATTATTAATGAATTATATTATGTCACCGTATGATTTGTAACATCTTTGGTGTGTCATCTGTCTCACTATATTACAATCTGAACAAAAATATTCGATGGTCAATGAATTACCGCGTAAGAGAACACAGAAAGACAAAACTAGGTGTCTACCACTCTGTCTTCAAGTAGCCGATCTCTCGCGCCCATCATTGGTTTAGGCCATGCTGCGTGGCGACGAGCAATGTAAAGCAATCGCCTCCTTCCGCGAAGCAGTCATGCTAGCTAAAGAGGAGGTGCAATTAAAGGGCAAGCAACTCGCTGCCCGACCATGGACCATGCCCAGGTCGACGGCGCGTTGTGTTCCACGCGCGCCTCAAAGAGCGTCAGCATAATGACGGGGCCCCCTCACAGAGGGCCAAAGCCTGCCGGGGTCTTGTTCCGTCACCGTGACCCCGGAACATAAAGGGCTATTAAAGGACACCGTGGATTTTAGTCAGTACAAGTCTGACAGTCCTTCCCGCCCTGCCCGGGGTGACTCATGATTTTACCACGCAAAAAAATAAAAAAAGGAAGAGGTGCAATGCGTGAGAGAGAGGACTGCCTCCACCTCACGCACGACCCAGCCTCACGGGACGCGGGAGACGTCTACGGCAACGAACGTCGCGAAACTATTCCTGGCCACCGTGCATGCGGATGCCTAGTAACGGGTGACTCGCCGTCCGATCAGGGACCTGATCTGGGTCGATAGTGCGTTGTGTTCCACGCACATTAGAAACCAAGTTTACAAGTGTCATCATCTGCCTGCCTTTTCCCAACTATATTGGGGTCGGCTTCCAGTCAAACCAGATTCAGCTGGATATCAGTATTTTACATAGAGCGACTGCCTGTCGGATCTCCACAACCCACTAACTGGGTAATACGATAACCCATTGTCAGACTTTAGAGCTTCTGCCTAACAGTAATGACTGTCAAAGATCTACCAATGACAGCCGGGACCAACGGCTTTACGTGCTTTCCGAGGCACGGATGAAACTCGCTGTGATAGATGTGACCCATCCACAGATGAACCTCGGCAAGCGCGGCTTAACTCGGAAGATCGGCCTGTGCGGCTGTGATTACAAGTGTACGATGACATAATAAATCGTTGTGAATAGGCCTTAAAATCTCCCTTTTCTATAGATAAATCTGTGATAGGCATGATGGAAAGTGAAAAAGAATGGATTTATTTGTTTTAATGTATGTATGGTAGCTATATTTGTATGGGACCACAATGTTTTGGTCTATTTCTTCAAGACGAGTGAGATTTTCCCTTGAACATGAATCTTTGCTTTAGTTGTAAGCTGCTTTATTTATTGTTATCGTTTTGATTTTAATTTTTGATGTAATCTGTTGAAGAAATTGGGTTTTTCATTTTCCTGCTCACATGTGAACTTATTATTTAATAGATGATTTGCCTGCAATTCGTGATTCAGTATACCAGAGAGTTTAAAACAGCTTCTTAGCAATTACCCAAATGATACACTTTGTGAATGAATAGCCAATGGCGTTGCTGGAAATGACTGGAAATGTATTTTTCATCCGTTTTAAACCCCCAGACGCTTTTATCTACCAAGCAATCTCGGTCTGGCTCACAAAGTTTAATTCTTCTAAACTATTTGTATAGCTGTCTCTCTCACACAGTGGAAAAACTCTCGCTTTGAGACAAGCAGCCATGGATTCTGGAGTTCTGTCTTGAGGTGTGCGTCCTCAGGTTGGCATCGCACGTATCGGACGTATCGAACGTAACGGATTTTAGTTTGCCTTGTATGAAAACTCATACAACTGCGTCCACTGATCCGCATCGTACGGACGGCTCATCGGCACTGCCTTAATGCGATGCGTACCGATGACGTCATACGGAATGCCGATCAGTGGAAGCGATGAAGGTGGCATTGGCAATCCGATTGTTGGTCCGGTTTGATGCGATGCGTCCGATATGTACGATGCGGATCTGTGGACGCTTACCATTTAGTAGGCAAACTGTGGTTCTAACATTAGGTACACATAATAATATACCTATTCCTTTCGAGGTAACAGGCTTCATGTTAAGTCATGGAAACACCATTTCTTTGGCAGATTATTATACTATTATTATTTATAGAACTTCGTTTTAGCGAAGTGCCAAAAATATTATTAAAAACTTAAAAATAACATTCTAAAAAAATGTATGCTTTATTATGTTTGTCTATTTTTTGGTGAAAAAGATGTGCTGGATGGTCGAATGTTTTCAAAATTACGTTACTGCAATATGTACCTACTAAATATAAGGCGTTATGCTTTTGTTATATAATATGCCATTTTGTACAACGTAAATGACTTACAATTATAAAGAAAAGTAAAAATCGTGAAATTGAAAGTCTTTTTAAATATTTATGATTATTTTGTTTATCCAAAGATGTCCACTAAATAATTTCGTTCGTGATTTGTTGGAATTTAAATTTCAGAAAAAAAAAGAATTATAATGTCTTGGTTGATCTTCATTAAAATATTATTAAACTTGAATTGGTACTTTTCTAGTCAAATTATATTCATTTGTTTGAACGAGGGTAGGCGTGCGCTATCGTAGACGGCCAACCACATGACATTCAACACTTGAGAATATTTATGTAGAGCCACTTTCTTATCTGAGCCTGTAGCCAAATGGCAAGCGACATACGCTAACGTTCAGCAGTCACTAATACATTTTCAACTTTATACCCCAGCGCGTAAAGTTGAAAATCTATTGGAGTTTACAGATCGTTTTCGTTTGTTTCGTTCGCTATCGCTCAGCAGTTTAAACTAGATTTTCAATTTTATGCGATGTGGTATAAAGTTGAAAATGTATTAGCGACTGCTGAACGTTAACGATTATCGCTTGCCGTTTGGCTACAGGCTCAGGTGTCCTACCATAACGTCTTAAAGCGAGAGTAGTTCCACTGTGGAAACGAGATGGCGCTATACGACTTGTATAGTTCCGTCTTTTTCCTACAGTGAAACTACTCTCGTTTAGGTCTCGGTAGGGCCCCTGACCTCTAAAACCCAGTAACTGTGTAACACAGACTTCTAAGGAGATAAAATAACAGTCAGTGCAATAGTTACTTTATGAGCAGCGACTTTGTTTGCGATAGTGCACGTCAATCCCGAAAGATTCCGTTTGATATAGTAGCAATGTTCTGCAATCTCATATTGCCCAAGCGCTACATGTAATTAATAGATAGGTGTTTGAGGTATGGTGAAAATTTGTCCAAAACTTCAAAATTAACCTGATTGTTTTGTTTCTAACAAAGGTTCTTGAGGCATTTCGAAATAGAAAAACCATTTCCTTTAATCCTACCTACCTCTTAACGTGCCATTGCAAAACATTCTTTACGTTAAACGGAATCCTTGAATATTTTCCATCAAAATTGCTTAAACAACGGATGACGAATGGTTATCCAGTATTATAAATTTATCATTGACGAATCCAACTAATTTTAGACCTTATTATGTTTGTATAAAGCTTGTTTTAGACTGTGTGGAAGCGAATGCAGGAATTGAGCTGTGTTTGTAGCGTAAGAATTGTATCTAAATGAACAATATTTTGTATAGAGGAACTGATGTTGGTCTAGATGTCGTCAATAAATAATAACAGTGTATTATTGTTGTTTTATTTTGGTAGTAAACTACAGCTTCTCCATGACGCAACGCAATGGGGATGGCAACTGGGGAACTAATGGCGCTAGCATAGCTAGTTCCCAGCATCGTCATTGGTTCAAATCTATAGGTACTTCAAAATAGTACCACCTCATTGGTCGGATTAGGACCTAGCTATGGTGGCGCCATCTACAGTTAGCTTTGACCGGCCTTCCCCATTCGACCGATTCCAACTACAAGTGAAAATCAACCTTAACACTACGACATTAAACGTGCGGTTGTCCACGGGTAGATAAAAAACAAAACACGCTCGCCACGAAGATATTAAGTCAATCGAATTGCATCATTATAATCGTAGTCACTAAGGACGATTTTCATTTTAGTTGTTAGAAATTGCAAATTGCACGTATCGCCAAAAAATTAAAAAATAGAGATAACTTACAGTAATAGAAATAAAATACTATAAATTCAATCAATACTCATATTTTCAAAAAGATAATGAACACACATTTTTACCCAAATATAAAAACACCTCATGCCATAAAATAATAATAGTTATCAAATAAGTTATCAAACAAACGCAGTTCATTCATTTATTTTGCCACATTATTTTGTCTGTGTTAGAAGAGCCAAAAAGCTCTGTGGATACGAATTCAATAAAGTTATTACAACCGCAATTACTGATGACTGATGACAATGCATCATATCCATAAACATTAGAAAGTTCGCGATATGTAATAATATGTGATGTGCTTACGATGATTTTACGACGTATCAGGGTTCTTCCTTTGGTTTTAGTTGCGAGCGCCCTCAAAACCTGTACCTCAAAATTAATATTATAACCCGGTTCATTGAAGAAAGGATTTTCAAATGGCGGTGCTTATCGTGTTCTCTCGCTCGCACACTAGTGCTGTCTATACTCACCCCGGCGCGGCGCGTAGCGTCTTGACGCGCTCAGTGATATTTTTAAGAATATTTACTATAGTTTTCTGTTATTTTTCCGTTGTTACCTGTTGATTATTGTTGTTTTAATTTTTTTTATTGTTAGGTTAGGTTAAAAAAATATTGTGACCCAGTCCTGTTTTTATTATTTTTCATTTGAAAATAACTTTAATTTGAAATCTTATATACTGACTGTATTATCTGTCAACGCAAGTACAAGCCGCCATTTTAGAATCCTTTCTTCAATGCACCGGCTTATACCTATTTAAAAATAATAAAATTGACGACAGAGCTCGAATTCCTTCGTATCTAAATTAAGAACAGCCCATCTCATTCTGCCACTCAATATGTCTCTTGGTTAAGTTCTTGGAGACTGGTTTGGTCTTCTCGATGGCTGTCAGTATGTCATTCAGGTCCAGTCGATCCTTACGATTGGTTACGCTACCTGAAATAAAAGATCGATACGCTTGACTTTGCAAGATGAAGAGTATACTATCGAGAGAAGTAGAAGAAATGCTGGTAGATGGCCTTCGCCTAAGTGGCTTACCATAATGTCATAAGGGCACATAACCAGAAAGTTGGCATCGTCGCTAATGGCTGTCAAATATGTACAAGTTATAATTAATTTGGCAATGTTACTGCATGGAAATAAGAAATATGGCTCCGTAGTGCACTAACAAACTAAGGACAAATTTCAAAGACATTCGCCAAGTTAAAAAAAAAATCTAATTACAGGCTTACATCAAATTCAAAATGTTTTAATTCAGGCATGCCTACAGGTAGCTATGTGACGTGTTGCTAGAAGTGTTACTGCACAGAATGAGTGCTTACTGTCAATTTCTCTTTAGAAAACCGTCATAAGCCCACGCGCTCACTCATATGGAACAGCTTCTAAATGTTGAGTATAATGACCTCTTCAGAGGTCATCTGGTTTTTCCAATAACCCTGTAAAGTCGTCATACTAACCTTTTCCCCCCATAGAAGGCAGCATCTTCCTGACAGTAGACATGAGAGCCTCCTTGCAAACCAGCTTGATATCACTGCCCGAGTACCCTTCAGTCTTAGTGGCCAGCTCCTTGAAATCCACCTTCGGGAACAGCTCCACATTCTTCGAGTTCAGGTAGTTTTGGAACAACTCCTCACGAGTTTTGAGATCTGGGAGCGGGATGAAGATTCGTTTCTCAAGTCTTCGTAACATGGCTGGGTCTATTTCCCTGCAAGAATCATGGTTGTTTCAAGGTTATTGATAACATCAAGCAACCCTAAAGGTTCTATTACGTCGCAGAACTGTCTTGAAAGATCATCATGTGTTTTGAGTCAGTACCTGTACCTAGACACTCTCCGTTCCACCTAAAGTTGGAAGACTTGTTTGATCCAACCCAAAAAGAAAATGATGGTAGGATTCCCATTCTCCTGATGTCACATTCATACAGGGAACAAAACGTTACTCTTGGCTATTACTGATAGCTAAGTGATTACTTCATTACAGTTTATTTATATGACCACACTACTTCTTAGCATCGATAGTTCTCCTGGGAGCAAAAAGGCCTTATAGCTTACCAAGGCATATTAGAATTCGCCAGCATAAATATAATTCCATCTCGGCCGCCGATACCGTCGAGCTCAGTGAGAGTTGGGCCTTCAGTCGTCGTGATGCCTCATGTTCCCCTGGAGAAGATCGGTCCGATGCCAGGGTCTCCACTTCATCCATGAAGATTATTGAGGGAGAGTAGTAAGAAGCCATCTCGAAAAGAACCTGGGAATAAAATAAAAAAAACAACTGCAAGCTTATCGTGATGCATAAAAATCTCTCTAGAACTTCAGGCTTCAGAGTGATCTGACGGAGCTTTAGGCCCGACGCTGCGTTAAACGGGTCCCCGCGACGGGCAACCGTCGCGGGTCCACGTCCGTGGTCCCGCGCGTGGCCCCGTCCGTGGCCCCGTCCGTGGCCCCGCGCGTGGCGCCGCGCGGGGACACGCGCGTGTATACGCGGCTGGTTTCCGTGGGTATGCCACGGTCCCCGTCGCGGAGACCGATTTACGCAGTGTCGCTAGTTCAATTTGAAGATTTTTATTTCAATTTCAAGTTAAAGCGCGATATGTAAAAAGTTGATTTGGTGTGACACTGAAATCGAACATTTGTTGGATGTTTATACTTCCTATTCTAACGTATACTTTTTTTTTCCTATTATTTCATTTAAACAAATACCTACAAAAAGAATTTGAGACTGAGGAATTTTTCGCAGAGAGTTATACATATGCAATTTTCATGTTTTGGTAAAAAAACAGAACTTCTCGGCTAAAAAAATGTTGGATTATTGTGCATGTATAATCTGTATCACCTACTCTCACCATATTCCAAATTTCAGCATCGGAGGAATTTTTCGAAAGCCTTCATACAAAAAAAAAATGCTCTCTGTTTGCTCCAGTAAGGGTCGATTTAGACTCCACAGCGTAAAGCACATATTACTTCTAAGATTTTAAAAAGTGAAGAACGCTGATCGTGAATCGTGAAAATCTTAGAAGTAATGTGTGCGTTACGCTGTGGAGTTAAGGTTGAAATTGTGATGTTCAGTTTTAGAAATACGCTTCGATGCGCTTCGACTCTGCGCTAGTATAAATCGACCCTTACATGCACCGTGTATAAGCACCCTTATTGACTGAACAAGCCCGTGCGTGTTACCGCTGGCAGGCACCGCGCGTAGACCCGCGCGTGGCTCCGCGCGTGGCCCCGCACGTGGCTCCGCGCGTGGCTCCGCGCGTGGCCCCGCACGTGGCTCCGCGCGTGGCTCCGCGCGTGGCCCCGCGACGGAGCACTTTTGTATAGAACCGCGCGTGCATCCGCGTAACGCAGCGTCGGGCCTTAGAGGGCCAAAGCCTGCCCTGATCGCCTGACAGTCTCGTCAGGCAACCGTGACCATGGAACGTAAAGACAAAGATACACAGTGATCCTTCAATAGCCGAATCACTGTGGATTTTAGTCACTACAAGTCTGACAGTCCCTTCCAACGCACCCTGGGTGGGCTAGGTAGGCTGAGAGGACTTATTTGATGATTTTACCACTTTAAAAGGTTTCAAAATGATCCCGTCCAGGAGCGTCAAGAAAAGGCCGCATAGAAATACCTCGACACTACGCGATCACGGTTGTGAAAGAGAAATCATATCAGCAACTACCCATTCCTCCTACTGATTGATCAGATCGGTTGTGGCTTTTGTCCAGGCGTATACCTACTCGCTTAGATCAGTACCAGCTTGGTTCGTTCTTACCTTAATAATCTTCTCGCTCTCTCCACGCCACTTGTTAACGATTGTACTGCAAGATACGTTGAAGAAGGTGCAGCAACTCTCGCCAGCTACAGCTCGTGCCAGCATCGTCTTGCCGGTGCCTGGTGGACCGTGCAGTAACACTCCTCGCCATGGTTCCAAGAGACCAGTGAATACTTCAGGATAACTGGGCCAATGAAGATGAAGTAAGTTAACTGTATGAAGTCAGTTGAATCTAGGATACAATAAAATTATTACAGAGAGTCTACTTCTGAGAGAAGGCGTCTCCTCATAAATTATAGTTCTTTCGATTCGAAGCTGATACAGACGAAGATAAATGTTGATTTCGTCCAACTCATCCAACCATCTTATATGATCTGCTATGATACCATCAACGTGCTTCCACATAGATTATATTTAGGCCCACAGCTCAATGAACGTGCAACACGCGAGTGCAAAGCCAGTCCCACCCCAACAAATTTTAGCAAAAATACTGGATCAACTCTTTGATTGTCCATACAGGTTTACTCTAAAATATCTTTACAGATTGGCAGTTCCTTACCGTACTGGATAGACAACAGACTCCATAAGCAAGCTCTTAGCTGAACTGAGCCCCTTCACATCGTCCCACGACACGCCCGTCGGTCTGATGATGTCCTGGTATAGGAGTTCTACGAGCTGCTTCTTGTCAGGGGTCGCATGGTTCAGGAAAGCTGCGAGGGATCTCCTCTCAGTCGCTGGGACTGTTGATATGGATTGTTCATCCTGAAAAGCATAATTTATAATGTTATCCCACTACACCTTAAATTAAATGGTAAGAAAGTTAAAACTGTATATTTACAATCGATACCGAAGCCTATTTATAGTTTTTAGAATTTTTGTCTGTTGGTCTGTATGTATGTCCGGGATAAACACAAAAAGTACTGCATGGATTAACTTCAAAATTGGCACGAATATTAAATTAAGAAGTCGGGTCAAATGGGCTACGTTATCACGCTATTACCTACGGGGAACGAGCAGAGAATCTTTAATTCTTCGCCAGTGAATAATAAAGTTTGTAGGTAGGTACAGATCAACGACGATAATATAATACTAGACTCCGCATGCACGATCTAAGGAACGAAAATTATTCTGTCAACTCGCTGAGATACTACGTAACCGAGGGGGACGGGGTACTGCGTTGTGATTGGCTAACTCAAGGTCTGTGCTGTCTCAACGTATGTTTACGGCTCACAGGATTGGTCGAAATGAGACGAATATAAGACTTTTTTGCCTTATGTGTTGACAGACATCGGTGGCCTGTTATTACGAGTCTAGTATTATATCGTCGTTGGTACAGATGGATGTTTGTTTAACCAAACTGCATTTTCATATGGCGAAGCACCCAATGACCCAATTACATTACAGAAGAAATATTACTGCTTTTAAAGCCATATTTGCCAACTGCATTAAAATATTAACCCATCAAAGTCACGTGACCCTGAGACATGACAAATTGCTGGAAGCTCGCCAAATAACGTTACAAAACTATTTCCTCCACCTGCACTTCATTTTAAATGGATATCAAAGTTATTAACCGACCAATTGTGTACTAAAACTAAATGTGACGGTTGTTTTATATACCCAAAATTTTACAATAAGTATTTTTTTTAAGAAGCTTAAGCCATAAGCCGGCGGGCATAATTACGGACAAAGGCCCTTCTTTAGAAAAACCTAACAATCTTTGTAAGTATGCACGCATTTGAAATAAAAGTGTTTTTAATTTTTTCAAAACTAACTGGCGTTCTAATAAGATTTGCAATTTATTGTAGATACTTTAGCTGTCAGCATACATATTATTATCTGTCTGTACTTTTAGTATCTGGGTGAATCTTGAGAGGCTCATTTTACGTTGTCCGAAGAAAAAAACTACCCGTAGTATTTAAATTAGAAACCAAAATATTTCTTTTATGCCACTATATTGTATGATCTTACTGTTGCACGATAGATTTTGTGTCTAATTTGGAACTAAACAGTCGAAAAAAAATCTAAAAGGCCTAAAAATTGATACCCCTGGCGCGCCCGCAGCACATTTTGCAAACAAAATACCAATAAAACTCATACATAAGAACGTAAACAAAATAAACAGTGCGATCTAATAGCTAGCAAGATTGTTGTAGATATATTTAAAAAAGATACGTCACGTATATTTATGTTCGTTTTTTTTTTTTAATTACAATATAAAGTTTGTCCGAGACTAAACAGTGATTCCCCTCGCGCGTCAGAAACTTTCGTATATCTTAGTAGAATTTTATAGAAGATTGTCTCCATGCTGTCGCATGTGCGCTGCTGGTAGAGCTTCGTACGCTCGTTGGTCCAGGACGATATTATGAACATAAGTATTTGATTCCCCTGGTTTTGGTTTCGCTAGCTCGTTGATTACCCTGACCACGTTTTCAAATGCAATTTGTGATTTAACGATTTGTGGTCGCGAATTGAAAGTGATAAATTTTTAACGAGACTGATTAGTATTATCTAAAGGCGACTTTAAAATAGTAATAAAACTTGATTTTCTTCTACCTTTTTTTGATTCCCCTGGCCAAAAAAAATGAAAACGCAATGTATTGGGAACCATCCGGCCAAAAGTGATGCCAATTCGTTAAATGTGTTTATAATGAAGTTAAATTTTATATTACATTGTTACTTATAAAAAATCTGTTTAAATAAATATCGCCAAGGGAATCACCTAAATATGCCGAATCTCACGACTCAGGTACGTACTCAGTCTTACCTATTTTTTGTGAGAATCCTCACCAATACCCCACCCTCCGTCTGGGGTGAACGGAGAGTAATGATCGTATCTAAACTCTACCTCCTTTTACCACCATGGGGCCCGTGAAATAAGAGTAGAGCCTTACCTACCTGCAACAACTTGGTAACAGTGAAAGTGGAAGGTAGACCGGCATCCTTCTCACAGACACATTCCGTGCTGACCACAGGCTCCGTCCGCTCCCTCGTTTTCCTGGTCTGAGGTCTACGTACAGCCCTCTGCTCCTCCACCTTGCGGCAGAACTGGGGCTGCTTGTTGAACCGGATCAGGTAGTAGCTGCAGTAGTCCTGGAGAAGAGGAAAGAGAGTTAAGAAGGATATTGTTAGAATCAAGGGTAGCCAAATCAAATCAAATTAAGTCAAAATCATTTATTTCAAATAAGCCAGTTACAGGCATTTTTGAATTGTCAAAAGACAAAAAATTAATCAAAAATAGTTAGGTGCTACAGTCCTAGTCACAAGACATAAAAACTGTGAAAGTACCGTAGATGCCCATTCCAAGAAGTAGATCTCTATGGAGAAGAACGGGCAAGAAACTCCATGGACACTCTTTTTGGATCGCCAAAAATTATTACAAGTAAGGAAACGTAAGTACCTATGTAAGTAAAGTAAGGTAGTGGTGGTCTAGAGGTATGGTGGGATATACACCACTCAACTATTTTATAAAGAACTAGGTAATTGTATGGCTTATCGCTAATAGCGATATCTGCTACACAAACTTTGGATGGACTGTAATCGGCCCCGACTTATGAACTCTGGATCGTGTGTTCGAACTATGGCCTTCATATATAATTGACATCTACACCACTGCACCCAAAAGAGCAAACGAAAATAACGTGAGGAAACCGGAATGTTCTTGATATATTTTTTTTTCTGTTAATTCTTTTATAAGAGGGGTTGCACTGCAATGCAGTTCGATTTCATTGTGTCAAGAAAATCGTAACAAATGGCTTGAATGATACCAAAAGTGCATCGGAGCAGCAATTAGCGTACCTAGGTATCAATTTAGTCAGAAAGTATCATAAAAGTAAAAAACTAAAAAAAAATTCACACTAAACTTTCCCTGGCATGTGCCAAGTGCTATCACAGAAAGTTTTTATTAAACTATTTCCTTAAAATACGTAGATTAGCGAAAAATATGTTCCATTTCATTTTCAAGCATCATGATATTTAGAATTCTGGCCTTTACCTAGGTATATACTTATCATCAAAACAGTTCATTAAAAATAGTACGCGTATAATGTTTACAACATATGTAATATGGACATTCTCCCGAAAGCTAATAAGTAGTAAGTGACATAAATAAATAGCTGTTACTATGTCCACATATCACGGCATTACAGGATCGTCCGGTTACAAGCTTGACAAATAACCGACGTGACTACAAAGGTCCAAGAAGCTCCGGCCCGTTTGAAATAAGATTAAATATCTCCGTGCTTGCCAATCTGTTAGCAGTTTGGAGTTCGAATCGAAACATTTTGTCAACCACACACATTTTTTCCCTATCGTAGGTTATTTAAAATTAGCGTCAAGTGGTTTCCAAAGGTGGTCCGACGACATCGTGAGGGTCGCGTGCAGCCGATGGATACAAGTGGCAAGTTTTCGTTCGGCGTGGCGATCTAAGGGGGAGGCCTATGTTCAGCAGTGGACGTCTTCCGGCTGATGATGATGAGGTTGATGATGGTTTCCATAATTTGTCAGGTCTGATCAATAACGCGTCTAAATCATTGGGTCTGTCTGACTGTTTGTAATTTAAATGCATTTTAGCGCCTACTATACAAGCGAATAGCCTGGCGAGTGACAATTTGTTTAATTTAATTTTAATTTCGTGCAGGAAACGAAATCGCAACACGCAGCGCAACCGTCAGTCGCTCAGCCACTGGTACAGTCGTGCCACCAACATCCTGCACCGACCAGTGGGTACCGACCTGTTTGTACCAACAACCTGATTTTCAAGCATCCTAAATACAACAAACGAGTAAATCCCAAAACATAGTCACCCTCACAAACTATATACTTTCAAAACAGGGAAATGCAAGCGAACTTTCGGTTACGCAACATGGCGGCCGTGACGTCAGCGGCGTCTGCGCGTCTCGCGTCGCAGCCACCAGTCAAGGCGAGGGGACGTAAACACGGATGTGGGTAGTACAACGACGATATAATACTAGACTACGCATGCACGATCTAAGGAACGAAAATTATTCTGCCAACTCGCTGAGGTACTACGTAAGCGAGGGGGACGGGGTACTGCGTTGTGATTGGCTAACTCAAGGTCTGTTCTGTCTCAACGTATGTTTACGAGACGAATATAAGACTTTTTTGCCTAATGTGTTGGCAGACATCGGTCGCCTGTTATTAGGAGTCTAGTATTATATCGTCGTTGGGGTAGTACGAACGTTGTTAAATGTTTCGATGAAAAGGATTCAGTGGTTTTAAATTTGTTGAAATACTGTAATGAAGATAAAAAGTAGAAGTTTGGATGTAAGACACAGAAGATTTATTTAGACATAGAATCTGTGATTTATTGAAACAAAAACTATTATTTATTTAGTCAAACGAACATCTGTAACTGAATTTTATGAAAGCTCAAAACATTTTTAATTATCACGTTAGCATAGAAATCATAAAATTAGTGATCTTTGGCTCGCTCAAACGTTTATGTCAAACTAAAATAATTTACAACTATCTCGGACACCGTTTTATTAATAAACTAGATAATTTAGTAGAGTGAGAATATCCGCAGCGTATCTACCTATTAACCGTGACTTTGAAAATATAATGTAGTGCTAGTCAGCCACACTAGCTAGCATGTATTTTCTTTGGGAACGGAGAGCGTCACAAGTTCATTAACAAATGTTATTTTTTCTACATTTCGTTACAGAAAAATTACAGTACCCTTAGCACAAATTTTCAGTATTTGAGACGTAAACTGGAACTTTGACAATTACAAATTGACAATTTTTGAGGAAAAAATTAGTTCCTGCTTCGCACACCAGAGGCGCTTTTCCATTTTTCCAAATTAGAAATGCTGTAAATACTGTAAAGTAAAAGAGTGAAAATTCGTGCTAAGGGTACTGGTACTGATACTGTTATTCGGAACTGGAGATCTACTCTAGTACATCAACAAAGATACGGACATCGAACAGTACCTAAAGTAAATCGGAACCCTTTAGCGAACTACTCCCTATTATTTTCAAGTTACTTAATAATAGGGTAGAACTTATTACCATTAACGGGAACAACTCTAGACTTAGAAACTGCTGAAAAAATTAGTAACACATTGCTTGACTTTGATATCGACCCCAGGCTCAGCAGAAGTAGTTAACAAAAGAGCAGTGAAAGTAAGGGACTTTACCCACGGCGCGATGCGTCGCAACGTAATTCGTGCGATATCGAGTCGATTGCCGATTTAAGTCGCACCTATTTACATTTACAATTCGAACGTCAACTTCAAAAACTCACCTTACTACTATGACATAAAGGCGGTGCGAACCGAAGGCCAAAGATGTCGCCAGTGACGAGTAGTTGCGCAATCGAATTTCGAACAGAGAATCATGTGCATTGTCATTAGTACGTACATGCAATGCGATATCAAGCAGATTTGTGATAGATATCGTTAATACTTCATTAGCAAACACTAGCGATGGTCCGTACATTTTCTTCGGCCGGACGCTTACGTGTGGTATCTGACCGATATCGTCAATCGACAATACGATATTGCGTAGCGCCATTGGTCCCTAACTTCTAAAAATAACCCTCCACTTAATAATTTACTCCAGTCGGGGGCCCTCTGTCATTAAGACTCCGTTTAAGCCGAGCCATGTCACTGACACAGCACACAACTCCTCATTCAAGCCAGCTAATGACTTGTTCCAGTTATGTTGTGGAAGCTCAAGTGTCTAAAGGTGAATGAGATTTTTAGATGACCCAAGATTTTTGTACGCTGTAGACTGGCAGACAGACGGACGGGAGGTTTTTTTTTTAGTGTGGTAAAATCGTCAAATGAGTCCTCCCACCCAGAACAGCAGGAGGGACTGGCAGACTTGTCCTGACTAAAATCCACGGTGTCCTTCAAAATAGCCCTTTACGTTCTGGGGTCAGGGCAGCTCATTAGTCCTGCGACTCCGGCAGGTTCTGGCCCTTTAGACCCGTCATACGTACGGGAGGAATCTATAAAAGTTTAAATATAATAGATTTTTTTTTCTTGGATCAACACTCGTTATAGTTTTCTCAAAATGTCCATTTTTATTATATTAACACTTTACAAACTTGAGAAATAAAATATTTATTAAACATGAAACGGGAAAACAGCAATGTTTTTTTTTGACTTCTAAATCAACTTCTAAGCGACCAATAAAGAACGTGATCTTCAAATATTGATTACTGACTGGTATATTGATTACTACTGGCTCTATGCAGTTGATACCAAAGCACTAGGTATATAAAATTCTCATAAACTGCAGTAAACACCTGAGAAAAGAATCTCTCTTCACAAAGATTTAAAATATCCAAAAGCAATCTTTATAACATAAAAGAGCCCTAAGCTTATGTAGTGGAACACACTATTATACACGTCTGAACGGCCATTTTCCGGCAGGGCTGTCACGCGTCAGTTCTCAATAGAAAACCGTTCGATAAGCTTATATATGGCCTGCATAGACAAGGGACTATACTCGCAGTGCTATCAAAAAAAAAAAAAAAAGGTTGCACTCCAGGAGTGCCGGTAGAAGTGAAAACTTTTTTGTTACTATGTTTTATTTTTAATTTGAATGACGTCTTACTCATTTTCGATCAGGGTCACGTGACCCTGACGCGAGTTTTAAATTTTTTACCCATTACAGAAAAAGTGTACAACGCCGCTAAAGAAGTTTTCACTTCAAAAAACAAAATAGGCATTTTATTAAGGTTTAATGGTAAGCGTCCACAGGTCCGCATCGTAGTACGTATCGGACGCATCGCATCAAACGGATTTCTGTGTCGTCAGCAATCGGATTGCCGACGCGAGTATCAACAATCGGATTGCCGATGCCACCTTCATCGCTTCCACTGATCGGCATTCCATATGACGTCATCGGTACGCATCGCATTAAGGCATTGCCGATGAGCCGTCCGTACGATGCGGATCAGTGGACGCAATTGTATGAGTTTTCATACAAGGCAAACTAAAATCCGTTACGTACGATACGTGTGATGCCGACCTTTGGACTCACACCTTCAATGAACAGTTCTCTCAAGGAAGGAAGAACGGGGTGATTTGGCAAAGCCAGGGACAGTCCTATGTCTAGTTGTGGACTGCAATAGGTTGTGATGATTGATTGAGTCCTTCCAAGCGCCCGCCTTTCGCTATTTCCTCTTGTCCATCAAACATTTTTACGAAGACATAGGTAATTATATCAGAGTGTAACGCCAGATGTCGCCAGCGATGCCAGGCAAGCCTGCCAACGCCAGCCAGCCAGCCAGCCAGTCCAGCTCGCCACGTCACTGCCCTACCACGTGAGCCATCCCCGCCAAATTCTGAGCGGAGGGGGTGAAATAGCCGCCAGCCGGCGAGCTATATAAAAGCGAGGAGCAGTGATTTTGGGGTGTCTGTTTATAACGATAATTGTAAGGGAAAGCTCTGCCCAAATAAAAAGCGTAAATTAAGTATTTTCTATTTATTTTCATCTTTGTCGTTTCAATTCAGAAGTGGGATAAAAAAACCTACGTTAAAACGACGCTCTGCTACACATTAATCTCGACGGTCGTCTTATCTGGAGGACGAAGATTCTGCTTTGGTTAGCCAGACTTCTGAAAATAAAAACGAAGAAAGGCGATGCACACCACCCGCAAGGAAAATATTGAAGTCTCCTTGCACAAGAAGTTGAAAAATCATCAACCATGATCTGGATCACGAAGTGTCTACCCTCACGTCGGAAAGAACACCATGCCGCATCGTTTATTCCGTTAATGATCGAGTTTCAAGAAGCATTCTTCTCGCTACCAGCAACGCTTCTCGGTGGAAATGAAAGCTACCTCAAAGTCGTCAATAGCGGATCCAAGGACATCGCAGACAGGACGGATTCGTCATACTTCGCGCCGAGAGCTGCCAGGAATCATGCTTAAACAACCAGGTCAGTCATGCCATGCCAATGTTTGCAAAATGCCATTAGCCAAATGTGTTTTATATTTGAGTGCCTCGTGTGTCGATAAATAATCATAAAATGCCATTAGTGACCTTGACAAAACTAGGGTAAGCCTGATAAGCAAATCTGATTGTAATCAAATTATTAGTTTACTAGCTGTTGCCCGCGACATTGCACGTGCATATCCCGTTTTATTCCCGTTCCCGTGGGAATATCCCGTTACCGTATAGCCTATAGCCTCCCTCGATAAATAAGCTATCTAACACTGAAAGAATTTTTTCAAATCGGACCAGTAGGTCCTGAGATTAGTGCGTTCAAACAAACAAACTCTTCAGCTTTATTATGTACCTACTATAGTAAATAGTAATATGGAATATAGTATAGATATAATATTAGTATAGATTATCTCGGTATAAAACTGCTTTGCTAGCTATACTAGGGAGCTGGGAAGTTGGAATATACAGATTTAGTCCAAATGCGCATTAAGTACACGTAGGTCTTAGGAATAGATAAGCACATCACAAACAAGAGATTGTTAGAGTCAAAATTAATGAGCCATTGAGCCAGCAGGTATTATAAAAAGAACCCGAATTGATGTATGCCTCTCCTATTGTTTAGTTATGAGAAAGAACGGAGATAGTTGCCTATGTGTCGATAACAGAACCTTAAATGCATTAATTGTCCGCGATAGATAACCATTTTAATATAATATCGATAAGCAAACTAAATTATCTGGTAAGAAGTACCTACTTCACCAGTCTGAATGTAGTCCAAGGGTACCCATAAACTCAGCATCCATCCTAAAGATACATTTAGCGCTCCCTCAGTTTTTATGCGCTGAATTAACAAGTTCGTAGATAGTTTAGTAATTTTAAAGTAAATTATCAAATAAAAGTAACTCCAATAATGTCGTCAAATGGTCGGGGTCAAACGCAGAATTTTTATTTAATTATGTACATGTGGGTAAATGTAAATTTTTACAAAACATGATCTCAATTGACTCAATTTCCCGTTCTGAGTAACATACACAAAGTGCGTCAGTTCATTGGACTATGTAGCTACTTTAGGAAGTTCATCCATAATTTTGCAATAATGGCTCGTCCACTAACGGAAATAAAAAAAATAAAAAAAAATGATGAGATGTGGGTATGGTATAAAATCTTAGTTTTGCCAATAGAAATTCACACGGATGCATGCAAGTTACCCATAGCAAGTATTCTTTTACTAATACGGATAGGCGGTAGTTTGAGCTCTGTCTTGTATTTTAGTTGCGTCACAAGAAAAGAAAAAAAGTGTTTTTCACAGCGTTATTACGAAGTTTTAGAATCTGTGTTGTGTAAAAATGTCCGTATAATTACGGATTGTAGTGCAGTTCGCGATACAATGACTAACGTGATCTTATTGCACGCATTGCCTACTGGTGACTTTCAATTCGAGACTTCAAAATTGCCGTTGACTATTTTATAGACCAGGTAAGCGCTTAGAGCATATCAACGCCTTGTGCAGGAATCCGATAGATGCCGTTAATGTGTTCCGTTTAAAAGTAAACTGTTGGTTACGAAGAGTGCAACGTATATTGATCTATTGTAAAGTGGGTGCACAGATAGTGATACTGTAAATAATTATGGGCTGTCTCGTAAAATGCTTTACGATAGCCGATCAGTTGTGCCAAATTTCGCGCGTAGAAAATATTTCAAATGCATCAAAACGATGGCCATTACATATAGGAAATATGTGACGTCGTGTTTACATTGTGCGTACGATAAAAGAGAATACGGTTAAAAAGAAGGCAAATTACATCGAATCCCTAAACCTACTAAACCAATGAAAATGGTAGACATCGATAATTTGAGCCCTTTTGAGCAAAATTAAAAAGGGGTGCCAATAAGTGTTAGTTTTGACAAATTCTTTCTCTAAATTCGTTGTTTCTGAGCCTACACGTATTGTCAATTCTGTAAAGACAATTACCGTCTTATTACAAAATAAAAGCGCGTAAAAAAAAGGGTTTAACTAAAAACCCAGGATTGAATCTCGTAAAACGGTTTGCACAAACGTTATTACATGTCGTGGTTTTGTGATAAACCATGGTCTAACAGTAGTAGCTGTCAAATGTGTGTGAAAGTTTCTGATAGTAACTTTTTCATTGGTTGTTGATTTTATGTTAATTTCAGCCAAAATGTATTTAAAAATTGTAGATTTAATTGTTTAGACAATGGTTCAAAAAAAAAACGGCACTAGGTCAGGTCAGGGTTTAATCTATGTTTTGTATACGGAGAAATTTAAACCGCGGTTCCGCAGACAAGCCTGAACTTGGTAGGCCAGGTTTAAACTAAGGTTTATTCAGTTTTTGTGATTATTAGAGTTTAAACGCATTTCTAGTTTACTTAGTTTCCTAGATCACGTAGTTTCTGTCCATGGTAAGGCCTTTACCAGTAGATACTTTAAGAAGTTCGCAACAGAAAAACAGTTAAAGATAAAGATATTTTATTTGTTCAAAACATGCGTTTACACACAAATTAAGCATGCAAGTTCTTATAATTTAGTTTGTCCGTACATGTTTTACCTGGTGAGGTTCACAAATTTTGCTTTTTTTTACAATTTACTAGATAAATTACAGGTTTGTCTATTGTTGTACGTGTGAAGTTAAATACATGTTAACAGCTATTGCGTGGCCTAGGTGTAATGGGCAAGTAGAACGCTCTAATTGCACAATTCTCGATGCGTTGAGAGCCACGGAACCTAGCGAGGCCTCTCTTATTTGGGACAATAGTTTACCAAAGTCATATGGAGTATTAATAATACTGTTAATGATTTAGCAGGCTATAATTTATACGAGTTAATGTTTGCTCGTGTAGGTAGATCTGAATGTGATGTTTCCATCCCTGGTTGGTTTATGAGTCAGTGCGATCTAGACGCAATAGGGCTATATTATAATCGAATTAGAACAGCTAGCAAGAAAATGAAACGTAACTGCGATAAAGGCGTAAAAATAGCACAATTTACAAAAAAAGCGATTAGGTACAGTTAGTAAGTACGTACTTTGTTGCCAGGCTCAAACTCCTTGCTGCAATAAGGTTAATTCCAGCCCGTGGTTAATTCTAAGTTAGATGATCTATATTCTGGCCCATGTGTTATTGCCTAAGGATTTAGGTAATATTATAATAGCTGTAATATATAAATGTCTTAGAGGATACAAGAAGTTCACAGGCCCAATATGTGTTGATTTATTACGACCATATCGTAGCATTGCTTTTATACCCGATAGCGCCAGTAGTGTGAATCAACAGTAGGAAAACGAAGATCTCGTAGATCTCTTAGACAGCTAAATTATAGTCCATGTTATCGATATGCCATTTGCTCTGAGCTGACTTGTAATCACTGTTTTGTTGTTCCCATTGCGGGAGCAATTGTTCCAGGATGGCCGATTGTAACGCCAGATGTCGCCAGCGATGCCAGGCAAGCCTGCCAACGCCAGCCAGCCAGCCAGCCAGTCCAGCTCGCCACGTCACTGCCCTACCACGTGAGCCATCCCCGCCAAATTCTGAGCGGAGGGGGTGAAATAGCCGCCAGCCGGCGAGCTATATAAAAGCGAGGAGCAGTGATTTTGGGGTGTCTGTTTATAACGATAATTGTAAGGGAAAGCTCTGCCCAAATAAAAAGCGTAAATTAAGTATTTTCTATTTATTTTCATCTTTGTCGTTTCAAGAGCGAACATACGTTTGTTATCTAAGGTAAGATTCCCACCAACCGGCCGGAATCGGCGGCATTTTACAATACGGTAAAGAACATTACAAGCAACATAAGGGACACGTCGCTACGTGTCGCGGAATGCCGACGGAGATAATTTTGCAAGCAAACATGATCTGTATTTACTGTTGATAAATTTCAATGTTCTTTACCGCATTGTAAAAGGCCGCCGATTCCGGCCGGTTGGTGGGAATCTTACCTAAAGGAAATAGCATGAATGCACACTTCAAACTTCATCAAAGTACAATGATGATCAGTCATGATGATACACAGTCCCCACTGAGTCTGTGACAACTCCTGGATGTTTTATTTTATTTTCCATTGAAGTTTTTTGTCCTCAGAAAAGCGTCTCTGGTTTGCGCTAACCTTACGACGTGATTTGTCCATCGCGCCAGACGTGAGTGGAAATGAAACGTCCGGTCAATTCGCACTGATGCAGTTGCCAATCGATGTTTCCATTTCAGAGAATTGCTTTCATTGGAAGATTACTAGAACATCTTTTGCCAAATCGATACTAGGATTACATTTTTTATTTTCTCGTTTATTACTTCGGTATCCGTTAATATCCTTAATTGAGTCTTTTTTTAATCCCTTAAGCATTCACCTGTAATGTTACAGTTACATTACAGGTGAATGCTGGCGGTGAGGGAGCGCAGTTACGTATAGTTCGATTGGATTCAAATTCTACTTACCATAGAGAAAGTCCCTTTCATTTTCAAAAAACGTATACGAATCTTGTATCAGAAAAAACAGTTTTGCAAACTTTTTTGAATTGTAAAGTACTTCGCTCACTTTGTCAAGGGTCAGGCAAAAAGCTGAGACAGCCACGTGAGGCCGCTGCCACGAGGAAACCTGTCGCTCAAATCACCCATAACTCTCAAATTCATGAGCAAAAAATATCCCCCTTCCTGCCATCCCTGAATCCCATCCGCTCAATTTCCGAGCGCCATAAATAAGGCCATGAACTCACAATACTCGTCAGTTTTCTTACGTTCGCACACACCATGACCAGGCTTTATGTAAATGGAGTGAGTTGCTGTTTGATCAAGATTAGGGTTTTTGCGTAAACCGATGATGTGATTGTGCGTACTGCCGGAAGAATTTATTGAGGTAAATATGGACTTATGTTTCCGTAAACTTATGTACGTAAATACGAATAAACTTGGGTAGGTATATTTTGAGGTTATTGGTAAAAAGAATCTAGGCGAGTAACTAATGTTATAAGAGTGTGTAAGGATGGTTTACTACTAGGCTGCTCTTTACGTTCAAGGGTCATGGTATCCTGCTTAGTCAATCCCACAACCAGCAGTATAAAGTTTTAACATAATAACGTCAGCATAATGACGGGGCTCTCAGAGAACCAAAGCCTGCCGGGGTCGCGGGATTATTTCCTTACCGTGACCCCGGAACATAACAGGCTATTGAAGGACACCGTGGATTTTAGTCAGTAAAAGTCTGACAGTCCCTCCCACCCTGCCCGGGGTGGGAGCACTCACTAGTCATTTGATGATTTTACCACGGTAAAATAAAAAGGGTGTTCCCTCACCGCGAGCATTCACCTGTAATGTAACGTTACAGATTCGAACATTCGAAGACAATAGCATCAAATTGCGCACTTTTATGTTACATTATACGTGACTGCTCGCGGTGAGGGAAGTTCGCAATTTGATGCTCTATTTATTGTCTTCGAACTGAGTCCTTTCAAACGAGGTATAAAAATATATGAAAATATAAGGTATATGAAAATTCATTAGATACTGAACAAACAGAACTAATGCAGGGAGTAACAACATTTGGTTCAAATTAAAAGTTTCCCGCGGCCATATTGTCACAAACGAGAGCTGGTGGAATGTGGGGCGTGCGTGCGAGTGTGTTGATTGCTTGCACGATGATGACAGGTAAGGGGAAATAAAGTGGGGAAAGTCATTTTTTTTTTCGTAATATTAGGGCGTCCCTTTTTTTTTTTTTTTTTTTAGCGTGGTAAAATCATCAAATGAGTCCTCCAACCCCGGGCAGGGCGGGAGGGACTGTCAGACTTCTACTGACTAAAATCCACGGTGTCCTTCATAGCCTGTTACGTTCCGGGGTTACGGTAAGGGAATAATCCCGCGACCCCGGCAGGCTTTGGCCCTCTGAGAGGGGGGCCCCGTCATTATGCTGACGCTCTTTGAGGCGCGCGTGGGACACAACGCGCCGTCGACCCGGGCATGGTCCTTGGTCGGGCAGCGAGTTGCCCTTTACTCGCTGCCCGCATGCCCGCGATTAGGGCGTCCCTTGCATAAGAGTTAAATAGGAAGATTAATAAACATGTTTTTACGAGTACTAGAAAATGCTGAAATGGTTGGGGTTTTTTATCAATTATAGTTTCTTTAGAAATTAGTGCGACCATTTTTTACATTATTTAATTAAAATCGTCTATTTTAATTTAATAATGTAAAAAATGGTCGCACTGTAGAATACATTTATTTATTCACATCTGATGTGAAATACTGTAAAATACTGTGTTTCATAGAAAAACAATAAAGAAACGGCATTTTTTAAAATCTGCAGGCCAAAAGCGCGCAGATTTTAAAAAAGTACGCAGCAAAAGCTAAGCAGTTCGTAGCAACCGCGTAGCATGCCGTAGCAACCACGTAGAATGCCGTAGCAACCACGTAGCATGCCGTAGCAACCGCGTAGCATGCCGTAGCAGCCGATTAGCAGGCCATAGCAACGGCTTAGGCGCAGCAGTTATAGAACTCGATGCATCAGTCAGGTCTAAGTTCAATATCACCTGCGGGGTTGCGGGGCTTTCATGCAACTGAATGAAAAGTTGATTTATAATCACATTCCCTTTCTCTCCTAAAAAAATCTCTAAATAAAAATAGTAATGTACCTAAATGTAAACCACATTTACATTACTATTTGTGTCTTACCGAGACATTCGTGTCTGCTTGTCCTAATAACAACTACATACGAAGCAGGGCAGGGTGTCACCGTACTAACGTGTGCATTACGTGTCGCCACTAACAAGGGACGTGCACTGACGTCAATTACAAAGAACAAAGGGGAACGAATGTGTTGTTGTACCACATAGAGTACGCGAGCGATGCAGTACGCGGTTTTTAACCGACTTCAAAAAAAGGAGGAGGTTATCAATTCGACTGTATTTTTTTTTTTTTATGTTTGTTACCTCATAACTTGCGACTGGGTGAACCGATTTTCATGATTCTTTTTTTATTCGAAAGCTGGTGCTTCCCGTGTGGTCCCATTGTCACCGTTTCAGGATCTGATGATTGGAACTTGGAGAAATCGAGGGCAACCCTCAAATTTTATTGGCTGACACATAGTTTTTCGCAAATCTTATGATGTAATTCAAGTACTTTTCATTACTCAAGTCGTATGGAAATCATCATCTCATGTAGCTGAGCTGATGATGGAAGGTACAACACCTCAAGTGAGAAAATTATGCTTGTGTTCGCATATCTCCGGAACTACAAGTCCGATTTAAGTAATTCTTTTTTTGTTGTACTAGGTATCGTTCAACTTAAGGGATACTGCAAATTTCATCAAAAACGGTTCAGTAGTTTTTGAGATAGGGAATGAATGAAAGAGATGTTAACGATGTGATTACTAAATTCTAGTGCTGAAGGTTGAATATTTAAACTAAAAAGAGTAAAATAAAAACTTTTTCAAAAAAAAAAATGTGACCGCCTTCAAAAACAACCACAAAAAAGGGTAAAATAACCTACAAATCTTTTCTTTCGGAAGTCGGTGGTAAAAGAGACAATGAAATAAATAAAAAAGTCACCGACTTCCGAAAGAAAAGTTTTGTAGGTTATTTTACCCTTTTTTTGTGGTTGTTTTTGAAGGCGGTCACATTTTTATTACCGAAGGTGTTCTTAAAACTGAAACCAGTACCCTTAGCACGAATTTTCACTCTTACTTTACAGCGTCTTTCCAGTATTTACAGCGTTTTTGTATGAAAAAATGGAACAGCGCCTCTGGTGTGAGGAGAAAGAACTAATTTTTCCCTTGAAAATTGTCAATTTGAAATTGTCAAAGTTCCAGTTTACTTTACAACTCTAAAACTACTGGACCGATTTAAAAGTCTTTCACTAGCTGTAACCTTCATTAATAATGGGTGACATGAGCTATAAGGGTAGGGGGTTTAGGAGAAACCATTGGCAAAAAATATTAGTTATATTCAAAGCTAGAATAAGCGAAGAGTGATCCTTTGGCACCTTGTATCCTGGCACTTATACCAGTTTCAGTTAAGATCGACTGACGGAGCCTCCTTATAGGGCCAAAGCCTGCCGGTTTCGCGGGACTGTCTCATAAACTCTCTCGATAACCGTGGCCTTGGAACGTAAAGTACTATTGAAGTATTAGTCACGATGAGTCTGACAGAGCCCCCCGTCCCCCTCTGGGCGGGAGGATTTATATGATGATTTAACCTTTTTTTTTAGCGTGGTAAAATCATCAAATGAGTCCCTGGGACTGTCAGACTTGTACTGACTAAAATTCATGGTGTCCTTCAATAGCCCTTTATGTTCCGGGGTCACGGTGAGGAAATAAATCCCGCGACCCCGGCCACGGTAAAGAAAATTACGATCAGTTACCACAATCTACTGAAGCGAATAACCAACTTTCCAAAAGCAATAACTACAAATTACACCCGGCACAAAATTCACAGTCGACCTTGGACATCTATTTACCCCCAAGAGGCGCATAAGCGCGAAAAATACTTCCTTCCCGCTAACGAGGCTGGCAGGAGTCCACACCGCACTAACATAATTCAATGATAGCTGAGTGCACCTCTCTGGGGAGTCAGCCGCCAGTTTAGTAGCTATTGAACGTATTTTAGAAGGTTTTTTTAATAATATTTTAGTTGCACAAGGTTTTTTGGTACTTTCTGGGGTTGAAATTGTGGCAGGAATTGCTTATTGAGGTCATAAGTGTCACGCTATTGTCCCAATTATGTTTGGACAGGTTATTAACCTACCCGAAAAAACATCCTTTCCACGATATTTTTTCACGTTTTCGCGTGGGTTCGATTCCCGCTCAAAACAAATATTTATTGTATTATCTACAACAACAAATAGGTACTTATTGCTCCATTGCTCCGAGTTTCAGTGTTTGCGTATGTGTATGTGAGTTTAAATGTTTGCGAACGTACTCGCGGTACAGAAGAAAGTCCTTGTGTTCGGTTTTCGGTACCATGTATCAGTTAAGTTTCATATGACTTTTCTCTCTCGGAATCTACCTATAGAATGCAAAAATGAAATATATAATTTCAACTCCTCCCAGTTTACTATATTTTGGCTCAATTCCACCTTCTCGAATTCACGCCTCCTCTGGGATTGCTAACTTCCAGAACCACATAAATTGCGATAGAGACATCTCGTTTAGACGCGAGATATACGAGGTTATTATTAATGAGGCTGATCTACAAAGAGGGTTGGTTGTATTTAAAGATCAGCTGTAATAGCTGTGACCTTCTTACAGACACAAAATATGTCCCAGAAAATATCTATGAATGACATCTGAATCACAATCTCCGACAGCACAGGTAAGATAAATAGCCTGTTGATGTGATGAACCTGTTTTAATGGCAAAGGCCTGGGATGGACTGCCTGATACAAATACGAGTAGGTGGTAAAGTACCAAAATATACATTTACATCAAATTCTTTAGATGTTTTAAACTTAAATTCAGTTCATAACCCGCGTCAGCCATTTCAGTGTAAAGTTTCACGTGTTGTTCCCGCGGTGGTGGACGCCCACGGCGACAGACGTCGCAAGACGATCTCCGGCCACCGTAGGCGCGGGCGTGCGGGCGGCGAGTAAAAGGCAACTCGCTGTCCATGAACCATGCCCGGGTCGACGGCGTTTTGTGTTCCAAGCGCGCCTCAAAGAGCGTCAGCAAAATGACGGGGCCCCCTCTCAGAGGGCCAAAGCCTGCCGGGGTCGCGCGACTTATCTCATTACCGTGACCCCGGAACTTAAATACGACATGTAGGGCATGCGGCATGTTCCATGATCAGACCGAAAAGAAAAACAACATTGTTCATTCAATATTTTATTTCATCAACTACTTTTCACGAACATAACTTCAGTTCCTTGAACCCCACCAATTTGGCACATTATTGAACCAAGAAGTAGCGCTCGACACCCAATTATTATCAGAGTTGCCTGGAAACAGCTGTCCCCAGTTTGAAAGATCAAATGGTGCTTTGGTAGTTGTAGGTTCTGAGGTGGCCTGGGTGGTAGTATCTGGATTGTTTGCTACTGTAGTCTCATCTCCATCTTCACGTTTCACTCGGAATGAAGCTGAGTGAATGGCACCGATCAGGCAAACGAAGAGGATGGTGGTGAGGAAGTGCATCTGAAAAAAAAAAATTTTTTTTGACTTATTGGTGCTTACATTTTTTAAGAATAGACTACTAATGCTGAATTTTGGAATATGTGTGGTTTATACAACGTGTAACGTTAAATGAACAAAACCTCTCGCGGGGTAACTCAGCCCATGTTACTGATCAACGTTTGTTCTAAAACTTTTGAAAAAAAAATGAAAAAAATGATTAAAAAAACTCTTGAAAAAAAATACTTAACAAATGGTTTTTCATACAAAATGAGAAATTGATCGAGCCCATCGCATCAGTATTTTTTTTTTCAAAGTTTTAGAACAAACATTTTTCAGTAAGATGGGCTGAGATACCCCACGAGAGGTTTTGCGCATTTTACGTTACACGTTACGTTACTTATAAAAAAATGTGATCACTGCCATATGCTGTTTTTTTTATGGACGAGATAAGACAATCCCACTTCATATTTCGAAATCATTACTACTCCTGTGCGACAGAATCAACAGTGGTGACCACGAAAAAACCGCCATGAAAATTTACAAAGGCCCGGATAATGAAATATAACTGCTATGAATCCTACAACATTTTAATCAGAAAATAATATCAAATGAGGAGAGAAAAATACCGTAAATAAAGAAAAAATACTTCTTACCTTAAAAGCCATTGTGAAGACTTCTTGTAAGCAAGGATTAGCGTCTCCGAATTTATATAACACTCATATCTGTTTTTATGAACATTACAATAACTTGTCGTACAGTTCGCGATCTAATTGACGTGTGATAACGTAATTACTTTCTGTTATCACATGATACAGGTTAATTCGATGTCAGTTACCTTTCACGTTTCCTGTTACGTATATTTGAATGTAAAACTTTAATCTTTGTAGTAACTGCACATTTACTCTTGATAATTATGTTAATCCAGTTCTGGTGATTCAGTTTACACACATTACTTTGTATTTTAAATAGCTTAAACTTTATAGGCGGGGTCGCGACAGGCCTAGAAGAAGATGGCGGGACGCTTTGGATGGCTTCCTAGTGAACTGGCGTGAGGAGGCACACCATCGAGAGAAGTGGAAGGAATGGGGGGCTATGCTCAGGAGAGGGACAGAGTAGGCTGAAAAAAAAAATCATCGCGAAGTTTTGCCCTACATCCACTGCGTCGCGTCTTATCGTTATTGGTCGCGGGAGTAACGAGCTTACCGTGACTCCCTAACAATAAATCATCCTCCGGGCAATTGAAGAATACCGTGGATTTTAGTCAGTACAAGCACCTGCAAGTCTGACAATCTCTCCTGCCCTCTCTCCTGATTTTACCAGAGGACACATTTGATTATTTTACCACGCTATTATAATAAATCTCATTTCATTACTTTTTACTCAACAAAAATTCTGCTCGGCTAATTTTCATGATCCTACTAGTCCTATAAATCTCTTAAAATCCTACTTATATTATAAACGAAACAGTTTTTGAGGATGTATGGATGTTTGTAACTCTTTCACGCAAAAACTACTGAACACCGTCCTCCTTATAACCCCGGGCAGGGCGGGAGGGACTGTCAGACTTCTACTGACTAAAATCCACGGTGTCCTTCAGTAGCCTGTTATGTTCCGGGGTTACGGTAAGGGAATAATCCCGCGACCCCGGCAGGCTTTAGCCCTCTGAGAGGGGGGCCCCGTCATTATGCTGACGCTCTTTGACGCGCGCGTGGGACTCAACGCGCCGTCGACCCGGGCATGGTCCTTGGTCGGGCAGCGAGTTGCCCTTTACTCGCTGCCCGCATGCCCGCGCATTTAGGACTAACCTTGGCGTAACTTTACTTCTCGTTTTATTATTAAGGGGGCGTGTGTTTAGTACCTACACTGATAGTTTAAAACCTGGATTAATAAAACACATAGTACATGTTTATATCTCGATTTTATTCTCCTATATATGAACTTTCGGGTTCTGTAGTGGATGAAGCCGTTGGGAACGGCTGTTGCATGATATTTAATATAATTTATAGCCTACTAAAGTGGTGAAACATTGGTCTATGCCAATAAGAAAATTACATGCCTAAAAGTCACATTGTTCTAGTTTTTTGTGCCACCAATGGCTGCTTATGGTAAGCGTACACAGGTCCGTATCGGACGCATCGCATCAAACGGATTTCTGTGTCGGCAGCGATCGGATTGCCGACGCGAGTATCAGCAATCGGATTGCCAATGCCACCTTCATCGTTTCCACTGATCGGCATTCCGTATGACGTCATCGGTACGCATCGCATTAAGGCATTGCCGTTGAGCCGTCCGTACGATGCGGATCAGTGGTCGCAGTTGTATGGGTTTTCATACAAGGCAAACTAAAATCCGTTACGTACGATACGTCCGATACGTGCGATGCCGACCTGTGGACGCACACCTTAAGTGCAGGAAGTCCCTTATGTAACATGAAGCGGGTACACAATGATTTCAAGTACTATCCATTCTACGTTTCGAGCTACATTTGCTCTGCAGTAGCACGTATCTCGTCCCCTGTGGCGTCCCAACTGAGTGGGGTAGATAATGCTACATGAACTGCAACGTTGTTTTCTGTGTTTGTGAATCTATTTATAAACAGATGCAGCAAAAACTTTATACTCTGATTTTTTTTTTCAAAAATTACAGTTGAACCTCGTGCAAAGACACACGAGGCATCAAGTGGCCACATTCACGAAGCGGGCCGCACGTAAGCCCCTTCGTACACTAGGCGACGCAAGTCTCCGATACCTTACGATTTTAGTATTCATTGACGCGTGACTGAACCGCGTGTTCGAACCTTTATGGATGTGGATTGCGATAGCCGCTTGGATACCGAAGTCGTAAGGTATCGGAGACTTGAGTCGCCTTGTGTACGAAGGGCCTAACACAAACATAGACGGCGATGTGCATTCACGGACAAACGGCAAAAATAGGCTATTTCACTCAAAAAAATTATTAAGCCTGAAAAATAGATTATCAATAACTTGACTCGTAGTTTTTATTTTTTTCACAAACCTAATAGATGAAGATAATTATGACGCTTTTAAAACTTCATTATTCGTCATACCACGTTATCGGTATGGTTATATCGTTACGGGTCCCAGCGACGAGGACCCTCGCATACCCACGGAGCGCACCCGCGTAGACACCCGACGGTTGCCCGTCGCGGGCGCCCGCTTAACGCAGTTTCAGGCCTGACGGTTTAGGGTGCTCCCACATCTATCGACGCGGAATCGGATATTTCCGTCGCCCTTTCTCTTTCTGTCGCTTAGAACTGCCATTTGCTAGACCGAGACAGAAAGCATAATGCGATCGCTCAAGGCGGAATCCTCGACGCGTGCTATCGCATTGTCTCGGTCTAGTCTAGCAAATGGCAGTTCTATACGACAGAAAGAGAAAGGGCGACGGAAAAATCCGATTCCGCGTCGATAGATGTGGGAGCACTTATTGACCAATTATTGACAAACAAATGAACGAGGCCTTCATCAAGCTTTGCAGGTCTTCCTCATCAAAACCTCACCTGCAGAATGATGTCCAGGTCGATATTGTCACAGACTTCGTACTCCCCGGTCAGCGCGGCCTCTGAGGCGAAGGTCTCAGCCGTGTGGAAGAAACCCTCCTGCTTCAGGTAGGCCAGCACCAGGTACTTGAGGATACGCTTCCTTGCTCGGAACAGGGCTTCTTTCTAGAACAATAGAAAAAAAGACTTAATATAAAGATTTTGACAGAATATTTACCATGTTTATTAAGTATTTTGAGTTTCAGATATTTCGACACGTTTGCTAGCGCTATGATCATGGATGAATTGAAGTTATTAATCCTATACTAATATCTATCTATCTAGTATCTTTAAACGAGCAATTCTTGTATATTTATATTATATAATCAGGATCTCGGAAACGGCTCCAAGGATTTTCATGAAAGTTACAGATTAGGTAGGGGTTTTTCGGTTCAAAAAATCGATTTATCAAGGTCCCATCAGGTTCGAGAAAAGCTTGGTTCCCAAGATATAGACATTTTAAAAACCGAGCGAAGCTCAGTCAACCAGATATTTATAAATTAATGCGAAAGTTTGTAAGGATGTATGTATGTATGTAGGTATGTTTGTAACTCTTTCACGCAAAAACCACTGAACGGATTGGGCCAAAATTTGGTACACAGATAGTTTATAACCTGGATTAACACATAGGATAGTTTTTATCCCGATTTTATGTTCCCGTGGGAAAATTTTCGAGTTGTAGCGGGCGAAGCCGCTGGCAACAGCTAGTATCGATAGATTATAATAACGAACAAGAACGGTCAGGGAGGGATACCTACACCTACATCGGTCTACCCTCCTTGTTCGTTTTTTGCTAAACGGATTCAACTGTATTATAATAAAGAAAACCCTCCTTGTTCGTTTTTTGCTTTCGACACTACTACCATTGTCACTCGTCTCACTCAACAGCTTGTTCAGTTTTTACATAATTGAACCACTGGGTTCCATCCAGGCCCTTCATAGTGGAAACCACCTCACGGTTGAAATTCTGAGGGCCGAAATATCGGAAACCCAAAACAAATAATAAACATGGTAAATATCCTGTTTTAAATCTTAAAAAAAATTGTACTAGTGAACATTTCAGTCTAAAAACTAATATTCGACATTTTAGTCTCGGAAATTAAAAAAAAAACTGTTTTTGTGTGAACGCTCTACGAGTAGAAATAACAAATAATATAATTATGACACTTTTTGAGTCTCCAAAAACACTACGGGACAAAGATTACTAGGAAATCAGAGTGTAGCACTGCTCTCGTAGCAACTAGAGCTAGTGCCCGACCAAGGACCATGCCCGGGTCGCGTATTTCCAAAACCTATACTATTTCAGTCACGAGTCGGACTCTACTCGATTAGCTTTTGTTTTATATTTCTACAAAAAAATCTATCTCAGTAAAAAACTTGACGTCAAATAGATTAGTATGACGTGCATATTCTCAACAAAACCTAATCTATCTCGAGTAAAAAACATAATAAATAGATTCAGCTTTTGTATTATATTTCTAACAAAACCTAATCTATCTCAGTAAAAAACTTGACTCAAATAGATTAGCTTTTGGTTTTGATTTTTCAAAGAAAATGCACGGACAAAATCTAGTACCATTTTAGTCACGCACGAGTCACTCTAAAAAAAGACGATTGTTATGCGTCGCACTGAAATAGGAAATGAGGGATTTGGTCCAATTATCAAGAAAAGTATCTAGTGATAATTATGACAGACTAATATAAAGTCAGAGATCATGTAAACTAAGTAAAATGTTGAAAACTCGACGGAGCACTAGCTTCGCGGTGCTCCTACTTCAGTTTAAAAAAAAATACCACGAAGGGGATAATTCTAACCAGACTTGGCCATCCCCTTCGTGGTTATTTTTTCCTTTCCTTCCTTTCCTATATCCCTTCTGGAAACCACCTCAGTCGGGTTGAAATTCTATTTGCCGATAAAGTACTACAAAATTTACCCGAAAAACAAATTCCGAGGTAAATTTAATACAGCTAGGAGCCTCTACTCGACAAGGTTTTGTTCGTACTGTAATTTAAAAATAACTCGCCGAAAAGTCTAGATAATCGAGTGACATGAATTATATAGAACTAGGTTTTGTGTACATTTTCTTTGAAAAGTCAAAACAAAAAGCTAATATTTGAGTCATTTTATTATCTGAGATAGATTAGGTTTTGTTGAGAAATATGCACAAACAAAAGCTAATCTATTTGAGTCAAGTTTTTTACTGAGATAGATTAGGTTTTGTTGAGAAATATGCACAAACAAAAGCTAATCGAGTGGAGTCCGACTCGTGACTGAAATAGTATAGGCTTTGGAAATAGGCGCCCGGGTCGACGGCGCGTTGTATCCCACGTGCGCCTCAAAGAGCGTCAGCATAATGACGGGGTCCCCCTCTCAGAGGGCCAAAGCCTGCCGGAGTCGCGGGATTATTCCCTTACCGTGACCCCGGAACATAACAGGCTATTGAAGGACACCGTGGATTTTAGTCAGTTGACGTCTGACAGTCCCTCCCGCCCTGCCCGGGGTTGGAGGAATCATTTGATGATTTTACAACGCTAAAAAAAAAAAGTACCGCGAAGTTTCGCATGGCTCGATAGATGGCGTTGGGCAGTGCAGGTTTGATTTCTGAGTCGCGCTATGGTTTCGTTACATAGGCTAGTACATAGTGTCTTACCCAATAACTTTTTATCCGTAGAAGAACTATTGTAAAATTTTTGCAATTAGCCTTTAAAGGGCTGGTTTAATAAAATGTCAAAAGCAGGGACGGTGACAGGTGTAATTTGCTATTGCAATATAACTATATTATCGCCCTCCGCAACCCGCGTCTCTAGTATCGCGTCGCATACTCTTTAATAAATATAAATATGTAGTTTGGCAATAGTTGTCTAACCGTAAGGTCAAAGATGATTGTATCGTAAGTTATTAACCGCCAACGTAGGAACCGTAGGTATTAACCGACAAATATATTTTCGGGTCCACTTCGCCAGAGTCGAATATATCCAAATAATACCAAGACTCATTAAATGTACTTTGAGTATTGTACACTCGACAAAGTGGAATTATGACCCACCATAAGCTTATTTTCCTACAGACTTTTAAATACAATTAGGTCCACATTCACGTAAACATACATATCCATGGTATAGACTTTGATCTGTGTCAATTTGACGGATTCAAACGATTTATTGTCAAAATGGGTCATGATTCCACTTTGTCGAGTGTACATTCGTCTTTGTTGTAGGAATTTGTTTTTCTTTTTTTTTTACTGGGCTTGGCGCTGGTAGAACGAAAATTGATATGAAGTTGGGTGGTTAAACGTATGACGATGACTGGTAATTAGTGTACGATACATAAACACGTGATTGTGCTCATTATAACTAAACCAAACTTTTACCATGGGAACAAACCTCAAAACGCGAAAAAAAATCAGCTGTTCAGTACATTTATGTTTGCTTAATGTACTGAACAGCTGATATTTTTTTCACGATTACGGCTTTGCTCCCATAATAAAAATTGTTTTTTATCATGAGCACAATCACGTGTTTAAGTATCGTACACTAATTGCCAGTCACCCTATATACTCGTAGATCTCTCTCAGACAAACATAGGCAGACTGGTAAGTAGCTAACACACCCACAGATCGAACACACCATCGACCTGTGGACATACCTAAAGGCGCATAATTTCATTAGTTGGCCCGCATGCGGGGTGCGAGAGATTTCTGAAACGCATGCCACAGGTAGGGTTGCCAACCGTACTCTAAAATAGAGTATTGTACTCTATATCATGTAGGCGTACTCTATAATCTATAACACTAATAGAGTATGCTAAAATACTCTTTTTTAAACAATGTTTACTATACTAGTGCCAGTCATGTAATGTTATGCAAACCCATTATCATAAACAAAAAAGTCGACCAATTACATTTACGGTATCGGCAATTCCCGGTTTTAGAAATAGAAAGTTTGGAGTCATACAATTCTTTCAAAAATTATGAGAAATTGTAATGTAGGTACTGCGGAAAGTAGGTACGAAAAAATAAACTTTTTAAAAATATTAAATAAATTATAATTTATAGGTACTCTGTTTTGGAAGTCCGTACTCTTTATTTATCTTCTTTGAAATCAGAAATACTCTATTTCTTCTAATAAAAGTTGGCAACCCTAGCCACAGGGCCCCCATTCGGGGAATCGTTTTCATCAGTCGATAGTCGGCGTGTGGGGTGTAGGAAAACCTCCATGTTCGTCGCCATTTATTGACAAGAGTGGCAGACCCGCATGCTGTATACCCAACTAGCAAAATAATCCTGGCATGCGATTATAGAATGCTACCTGGACTTATAAAGCTCCTATGAAGGTTTTGGTAGGTGCTACTACGCTTTTAACAGCATAAATACGTGCTGTTTTTACTCAAGTACGTTGTATCCTTAATTTGTACTTTATCCGTATATAAAACCATACTTCCTGACAAATTTAGGATCAGGACTCCTATAAAAGCATGAAATAAGAGTAGTTACACTCAAGTGCAATTTCCGGTAAGTTAGACTTATATGCGCCTATAAGATAACATTTGCGGGCTATTTAAATCTCTAACTCCTATACGAGCATGTACCAGGAAGATATCAACTGAGGAGCAATTACTCTTATTATTTTTGATATCTCATATAAGCCAATATTTTGTGGCCAATATAAAAAAAAAAAAGTTAAATTACTGCAAGTCATTTATGTATTCGCATGGTTTAACATATGCTTAGAAGCTGTTAAATGAATTTCATATCCACGTTTTATGAATAATAAAACACCAAGATTATAACAGCACTCGGTAGGACAAAATATTATCTGTTACATTTTTTAGTTACATAGTGTCCGTTTTAAACCCAGACAACTTATATAGGCATTCCACAGTAGTGTTTAGTTTAATTCAAACTAAAACTCTTATGAGGCCCTTTGGCTTGTAACGAGGCCAAAACACGCTTTATATAGTTTTGAGAAATTCTATTGTAGGACATGACATCAGCCATTTTGATTAACAGTGTGACGACCGTTTTGCGAATTTTCGCGAGGGTTCCGGACATGGCACATTTAGAAGTAGTTCGAATTACGAAAGTACCTAGTCTATGAGCGATATTGAAACCTGAAGAAGAGACTTTCGGATATTAACAAAAATTTAGAACTGTGTCATTCTATCAAAAACTGGGCTTTAAAAAATTTTAAATATGAGATTAAACAATGTTATTGCCTAAAGATGCACGAACATTACTGGAACAAAAAAGAAAATGTAAACATTAGTTTTCAGCCCCAGGCACTATTGGCACAACGGTTTGGTCAAATTTTATGGTTTAAAAAATGTCACAAAGCTTTAAGGTGATTTTTCCAGGCATTTAATGTTGATGGATTACCAGTTTTCAACATTTCAAGATACCAGTTTTGGCTTTGACAACCGGGACAATTCAGATAACAAGAAATGTGTAACATTCCATGGCGATTTTAAGTTCTAAATTTTCTGAAATCTTCTTTATCCAGGAACCGGCATAGTCTTGTTTAAATCGTCAGCAACCTATACATAATAAAGCGTCTAGCACGTAGAACAAATCTTGATAATATGTTAAACTTATCAATATTATGGCAATCGATTTCATCTTAACCGGAACCCTAATCGGTCAAAAATGGCGAATATGCTATCGGTTTTAAGTTATCCTAATATAGAACCAACGTAGGAACCGTATTGGTCCTATATTACACTTGGACATGCTAAAAATACTTATTTTAGCACTATGTTAACTTTGGAAATGCCACTATGAAAATCGGCTGCCTTCATAATATTAATTTAATAAATTAATACAGGGAAATAATCAAATTTCCAGGCGCTTTAAAATTGTAACCACAAATACCACAGAATTCACAAAAATTCACTTATTAAATATGACACTATAAGACTAAAACCAACTTTTTTATTGTGGTTGGCATTAATAAAGTTTCTGATTCATATAGATACTTAAAACCCCAAAGTTAAAAATATTTTGAGCATAACAACTTCAGATATCTTCGACCTCATTATGTTAGCTTACAGCCATTTCAATCGTATTAATATTTGATAACTTCCTTATATTGTATTCACAGTAATTGTACTGACGTAGTTCTATTTAAGGAGCAATATGGGCGTGGATGGCATTTCACGACTAATATAACTACGTTATAAGTAAAAGTAGACTTATAAAGTGGGCCCTTTTCGCGACTTATATTGGATATAAGTTCATATAGTCCTCGATAAATGTGGTTCTAGGATAGAATTAAAACCACTTTTTGCTATTTCGAGATTTTATGTGTCGTTTTCGTAACGCTGGTCTATTGCAGTTTGCTGGTCTATTGCAGTTCTGCATCAGGTGTTCAGATTTCCAAGTTATAGCCTATTTATGTTGCCCGGACTTAATAGCTATACAACAAAAGATATAAGCATAAAGAACAGCTTACGCGACTTCTTTGGAAAATTATTTTAGACCACTGTAGCAACACAATATATTCATAATAAAAACGCGGTGACCCTACTGCACACAACAGGACACGAATTCATGAACTGAGAAATTAGGTATGAAAAAACCCAATAACACTGTTGCCCGGCCTCGGGTCCGAACCCAAGAACCCAACGAGTCGTGTGTCTATTAGAAGTGACCACCACACCTGTAAAACTGTCCAAGGGCTAACAAAATAATTTATAGCCAGTATTCTCTTTCAATCCTATACAACAAAAAAAGAGAAGGAGATAGCCTATAAATCAATCATGCCTACTCCTTACTATTAAGGAGTTGACCTTCCATCCAGGTCATCCACCTGGCATGATTATCAGATCAGACCTACATAGAAAAAATGAAAATGGTACTATCCGCGCTCTACTTGGCTCAAGGATTAGACATTTATCTTCCGAGCTCTGGGTCACGCTTTCGATTCGAGAATCAGGACGAATGGCATGGCCTATTTAGTTTGATCCTAGAAGTTATCATGTTGTTTGAAAGATAAAAAATAAGGTGACATTTGAATTTACACTGCGTGTGTTAAAGGATTTCATTTCGAGATTTTACGTGTCGTTTGCGTAACGCTGGTCTATTGCAGTTCTGCATCAGGTGTTCAGATTTCCAAGATAAGTTATAGCCTATTTATGTTGCCCGGACGTAACAGCTATACAACAAAAGATATAAGCATAAAGAACAGCTTACGCGACTTCTTTGGAAAATTATTTTTAGACCACTGTAGCAACACACGGGTCTTTCATAATGCGCCTAACCCGTTGCACATAACAGGGCACGACGAATCCATGAACTTAGAAATTACGTATGAAAAACCCAATAACCCGACCTGGGATCGAACCCAAGAACCCAACGAGTCGTGTGTCTATTAGAAGTGACCACCACACCTGTAAAACTGTCCAAGGGCTAACAAAATAATTTATAGCCTTCTCTTTCAATCATATAAAAGAGAAGGAGATAGCCTATTTCACCCTGGCGACCACATGCCATGTTAGTCGACATACATAGTAAAAATGAAAAATCCGCGCTCTACTTGGCTCAAGGATTAGACATTTATCTTCCGAGCTCTGGGTCACGCTTTCGATTCGTGAATCAGGACGAATGGCATGGCCTATTTAGCTTGATCCTAGTAGTTATCATGTTGTTTGAAAGATAGCGAATTAGGACTTTAAGTCTATAGTCTAAAGAATGATATGACCATCCCAGGGTGGTAGGGGAGAACCAGCCCGAAAAACTGGTCTTCCCCCCGGACGTATCCGAGAGGGAACTCCAGTACACGGGCGCACGTGGAGGTTTCCTGTCATAGCACCCCATGGTCATGATATAGGTAAACATTTTTCGTTCATAGTAACGTCTTCATAAGCCTTTAATGTCCCGCTGCGGAGACCGGCCTCCTCATGAGAGAGAGCGAAAGTGGGCCTTGATAATCCACCACATGGAACCAGTGCGGGTTGGGATATCACATGTGTTTTTTGTATTGCAAGACATGCCTCATCATCTTTTCCTTCACTATTTTTGAGAGCAGTGATGATTAAATAAAGTATAATGAGCCTAGCTGGGTTCGAATCCACGACCTACAACTCGTAAGTCAGGGTTGATATAGTGTAGACTGCACTGATAAAGTGAAGAGAGTAAGAATAAAGAAGTGACACACGAAATTCGAGGCAAAGAAAGAAATAATAATAAACACAAATATAAAAACTCACAGTTTCAAGCTTCCTCATTTGGCTCATAGGTCTTGTGACTCCAGCCATTTTTCTTTCTCTTCACAAATAATATTTTAGTACTTTTATAAAATGATTGCAAAACTTGTCATCGAATTATTTCAATCCGTTGCTAGGGGAGTCGCGTTGCTAGGCAACGGTCAATAAACAACCCTAAGAGGTCAATGTTTTATTTAGGCGATTAATAATCTACTTATTTTAAGGGTGCTTGTACACGGCGCATGTAACCCGCGTAAGTAAAGGTGCGGGTTACCCGCGCGAGTAACATGCGCAAGCTACTTGATCAAGCTATCCGCGGGGTGCTTGTACACGGCGCATGTAGCTTGAGTATGTTGAGGCACTTGCGCGTGTTACATGCGCCGTGTACAAGCACCATAAGAGTCAAGAACATTTAAGTATTTTTTAGTTATTTTTGGTGCGGCTAGCGTGGAATGGACGGTTTACGTGATAAGGGTCGTGGGTTCGATTGTGTGGCTCAAATGTCTGTACAAGAATAGGTTTTCTACTTTTGTTTATTTATAACAGGGTATGACGCTCCAGGAGGGTATTTTGGACCTTTTATGAGGCTTATTTTAGTCCGTTTTTAAGTGGTATTTCTCCAAATGATTATTTTAATATTTATCTAGCTTTTGCCCCTGGCTCCGCTCTAGTATAGATCAGTTTTAGTTTTGGTCCTACGAGATCTAAAATATAGGTACTACGTATCAATCCGTTTATTAATTATAAATTATGTTTGGGACTGTAGCCTAGCTTTATATTCTTTGACAATTCAAAAGAACCTGTAAAGGGCTAATTGAAATAAATGCTTTGAGTTTGAGTTCGAGTAGCTATTTTGTCACAAGTTCCATTTATATTTTGTAAATCACCAGAAAAAATCTCTGTAACAAAACCCATCTTATTAGCGCAAAGAAGCGTAAAAAACATCCCAGTTTAACATGGCGGACTAAAAAAGATTCGACGGAAAAAAGCTAACAGCCAAAGAAAGCGCTTGTCAGAAAGCTGCTGAAAGCGGCCCCATCCCTTTGAGCGCGTTTCATTAAGTTCAGCCGTAGAGGATTCAGCGCTGAAAAGGCTGTAATTAAAAGGTGTCATTAAAAACATTAGACAATCGAGACTGGCACAGTCTTGGATGATGATAGCCACATTTGTAAGGTTTTTGATTATGGATATAAAGCATAACACCTCTCCTGTAATCTACGAATGGCTAAGCAGAGGTGTACCTAAAAGTACACAAAGATTTTGCTAATTATGTTTAAGTCGCATGTAATAGGGACGAGCTTATTGTCATTACCCATGAGCCTATATACATAAAAGTCTATATAAATAAAAAATAATACATAAAAGCTTTTAAACAATAAAGTCATTTGCATGAATGTAGGTCTCTTGGATTCAAAGATCTTTGCATTTTATTGTACACACCCCAGTTCAACAGATCAAAAAAATAAAATGGCTGCCATTCGCGAAGTATTGGAGTAAGAATATTTTTAAAGCATATTGTTGTCAATGAAAATCAGCTTAGAATATCCCCTTCAAATATCGCTAACGCGTGCCCGGACACACTGTGTAGGAAAAACCCAATGGTAATCGAACCCAGAATATCATACTCAATAGTCGCGCTCGATTAACTAGGCCAACAAGGTAGTTGAAGAATATCACTCAAAAACAAAGAAACATCACATTAAAAAGTGAACATTCAATGAATATTTCGAACAATGATAACCAATAGACCGATGAAGATAGTATAAGTAATTCACTTCGAAAAAGTGAAAGTGTACATCACATTTTAATGACATTGCTTCTTAGTCTCCAAGATTCCGAACACTAAAGCAAACACTAAAAAGACGTAAATAGGTGTAACTACCACTAACTACTACAGTTACCAACGCGTAGCGATTCAAATCACGTCGTAGCATGCTACGAGTCTACGACTTTCGTAGACGCACTAAATACCATCGTAGATCGGCTACGAAGTGCTACGGATTACGATTATTTTGAACCGAAGATTATTTTAACCCTTTAGCTCGCAACGACAAGCCGGCTCAACGCTCACTTTAAAAAAATGGTGATGAAAAATTAGACACTTTTTATAAGTTTTTATTTGATGCCCACAATTAATAACTAAAAGCAATTGTAAAAAGAAAATAATTTGACATTTCTGTAGACATTTTACGTTAGTTTTTATCAAAATGGCATCACGGTCGCAGTGACACCGCGGATTACAAATAATTTCATTGCATAAAAAATACTTTTGGGAGTTTTTTCTGATAGTGGACACCGGTATTTTATTTCTAGAAGGCTATTTTATTATTATAATTACAAATTACTACATTGTATTGACTAACTTTGAAGCATAGAGTTCATAAAGTGATATGTTGAATATTCTCAACGTTGCGCCTTTACCGGAAAAGTACTTCGTAATATGCATGTTGAGCATGTTCAACATTGCGGCTTTGCTAATGATTTACTTAGCATGAATATATATTAAAAAATATATATTTTGGTGTTTTGTCCAATATATTTTATTTATTGACATGCTGTGGATGTGTTTTCATGTTTTTTTGTTCAGCTAGTTTCAGACCTAAGCCGATATGGCAAAGAACGCTGAAAGTTATGTCACTATTATCGCCACCAAGAATGCTCCATCAGAAAGTAGCAGTATCTACTAGTACTGACGATGAAGTTATTTGAAGACAGGACGAAAGAACGTGAAACCTCTTATTCTAGCTCCAAACCGTGGTCATAGCCTTAGTCACTAAATAACTTGGACCTTGATTGTTCTACAGATGAGTCTCTCACGCCTGTCTTATCCGATGAAAAAACTGGTCGTTAGAACAGTTTTTTCATCGGATAAGACTCGTCATAAATACCATGTTCCCTCCATATAAAACTTCACATCACTTTCCAGTTCTCCAGTCAGTTTCGCCTATTTGATCACCTCAAGTTTCATCTATTTTGTCACCTAAGTTTCATCTGTCTTATCGCCACAAGTTTCTACAAATATATCGCTCCAAAAGGCGAGCAAATACAATACCTAAAATTGAAGCATATTAAATAACAAGTAAGCGAAAAAACTGTTGTGGAAAACGGGTAAATGGAAAACTGCTGAAAAATTAAGACATGCAGCACATTTAGAACCAACAGTGTACTTGAAGTTCCGCAGGATTCAAGAGCGATGTCTCCTTTAGACTACTTTTACAGGTTTTTTCTTTCAGAAGATGTTGGCAATAATTGATTAAAGATCATACAACATACATACTTAAATTCTGTACAAAATGATGCTGCCAAATATCTCTAATGGGGACAAATATCTCTCCAAATATCTCTATCGGGACTTTTAAGCCATAACTCTTATGATGGGGGTAGTAGAAATATCATCTTAAAGGATTATTGGAGTCGTGAATTAAAATATCTTCCGATTGCAGATATCATGCCGGTCAAAATGTACGAAAAAATCAGAAAAAATCTTATCTTACGATTTTTTTTTGTATCAAAAAGGAACAGTTCCTATAACTATCATGTGTTACAGTAGATACCTAAGGTGATTTATCGTTCATTTTTATAATTGTCGTGACTGATTGTTCTTTTTATGTCTTTTTCAATTGTATTTTGTATATAAAATGCGTGATAATGTGAATAAGGGATTATTTTATTAAATTCATAAAAACCTACACACATCGCGATGTTGAAAATACTCTTCGTTCATTTTACCACCTTATTTCTTCAATACATCGCAACGTTGAGTATTTTTAACGTATGTTTTTCCAAAGACTACACAAACTAGATTTTTTAACACATTTTTCTGTACATATATACACTATTTATATACATATAAACTAAAAAAAAACACAAAAATACAGATTTTGTTTCCGTGCGAACTAAAGGGTTAAGCCAGATTTCAATATCATGTATAAGCTGTGGTGGCCGAGTGGTATCGTTCCCGACTTACGAGTTGCAGGTCGTGGGTTCGAACCCCGCCAGGAGCATTACTTTGTGTAATTTATTTCATCACCACTGCTCTCAAAACGGTGAAGGAAAACATCGTGAGGAAACCGGCATGTCCTAGAACCAAAAACTCGAAGACATGTGATATCCACCAACCCGCACTGGGCCCGCGTGGTGGATTATTTCCCACTCCCTCTCACAGAGAGGAGGCCTGTGTTCCAGCAGTGGGAACATTTATAGGCTGATGATGATGATGATGAAGTCGAGTGATGTGATCATCTGCTTACGATTTCGTTGCCTTTTGCAAATTTATGTTACGGCATTTTATTTGAATTTTCTCATCTTGAGAGAAATAGTGAATCGGCCATCAGTAAATTCTAGAAAGATTTTACAACCGGGATAACAAGAAACCAAGACATTGTAAAATCAATTAGTACCAGATCAAACAATGGCGGCTCCGATCACAAAGCACATCAAGATTAATGAGAGAGTTTAACATGAATATGATTGTCTTCCACGTTAGTAATACCCGCCAGTCGTTGTACAATATTGAATAGATATTACAATATGGGCTGATTTTTTAATAGTCAGATAACCTTTAACTGAGGAATTAAAATAACGTTTTGACACATTTTCCATAGATAAGCTGTCAAACCGCCATTTTTATTCCTCAGATAGAAGTTATCTAAAAAAATCAGCCCTAAGTAATTGGGCTCACCTTCTCATATAGAAACACAAACTAGCCTATTAGCTCGGGTTTTATTGATCGAAGGGTGATATTATAGCTCTTTATAAAATATTTTTCCGGATGGCGAGTCACCTATTACTCGCCGTCCGCATGCCTGCCCCAACAGGTGGCTGGAAATGGTCACGCGAAGTCCGATGTCGTGGACGTATCCCGCGGTGGCTGGGTCGTAAGGTGGACGCTGTCTTGTCTCTCACGCGTCCCGCCTCCTTTCCTAGCATGACTGCTTCCCATTTCTCTGCTCAAGCGGGCTTCCTCCAAGCGATCCTCGCAGTGGTGGCACCCAGGGGGTTTCGTCATTCCTTGGGAAAAGCCTACGTCCAGAAGTGGACTGCGTTAGGCTGTAATGATTGTTGATACATAGCTGGCGAAATGTGAGAGTACAAATCTACCTAACCCTTATGATTCCTAATAATTCCTAATCCTAAATGATTCCTCCCGCACTGGGTGGGGTAGAGGGAATTGTCTGACTGGTACTGACTAAATCCATCGTGTTTCTTGTATAGTCCTTTACCGAAGTCTGTTTACTACTTCGGGAATAACAGGCGTGATCGTTGTCAAATCACTCCGTTTCAAATCACATCAGTCTTAAAACTTCCCTTTCAATTCAATTTCTCTTCAATCATTCAAATTGTTTTTCTTTATGCCAAACGAACTGACATTAAATTATGAAAGAACTAGCTGTTGCCAGCGGTTTCACCCGCTACAACTCGAAAATTATCCCACGGGAACATAAAATCGGGATAAAAACTATCCTATGTGTTAATCCAAGTTATAAACTATCTGCGTACCAAATTTTAGCCAAATCCGTTCAGTGGTTTTTGCGTGAAAGAGTAACAAACATCCATACATCCATACATCCATACTTACAAACTTTCGCCTTTATAATAGTAGTAGGATATTGATAGAACTATATCGCCAGCACCTGCAGGTGATAAGCAGTGAGTTGGTAACTAGGTGCTGGCGTGAGATGAATGTGGCTGTATCACACACTAGCGGGTGTGTGTCCATTGTCACTTATTGTAAGTGTGCTTTGATTGTAAGAACTAGATTCTTCTTATGGCTGCTACACACCTTACGATAAATCGTAACGATTAGTCGGTACAGTTCAAACTGCAACGATAAATCGACAAGCGTGTATGAGAAAAACTGTACAGTTTCTTCGATTTTTCTCATACACACCTGTCGATTTATCGTTGCAGTTTGAACTGTACCGACTAATCGTAACGATTTATCGTAAGGTGTGTGGCAGCCATTACGTTAATGTCAATCACGTACGTCAGTTAAAATCACATCAACGTACGTGCCGCTGACGTCAGCGTCACAGTATAGTGCGAATAAAGAACATATTTCTTATTAATTTATTTGCGTTAGGATGAATGGAACTACCTATGTCGTAGATGTTTGAGCTTTTGTGAGAAAATGGATGTAAGATGATAATTATTCTTATTTCTTTTGAAAATATTTTTTTATAATTGCGGGAGGGACTGTCAGAGTCATATTGACAAAATCCACGGTGCCCTTCAATCGCCCTTTACGTTCCGTGGTCACGGTAATTTGACAAGTCCCGCGACCCCGGCAGGCTAGGGCCTTCTAAAGGTGGTACTCGTCATTGTGCTGACACCCAGGGCTTAAGAAAAGTTTAACCTTAAACCACTGCTACCTTTTTTAAGGGGGTTGCTAGTAGACTGACTAAAAAACACTCTATTTGTTCAGTTACCCTCTGCGTAGCCGCGGTAAAATTTAGGACTGACTGCCCAAGATTTCTCCCCTGCTCAGTCCCTACTTCCATCTATTTTCTGTTTTCCCGTCAGAAAGTCATTCCGTTACTTGTGAAAACTCTCTTCGACATCTCAACAACTTGTTCACGCATACCTCATGACAATGGAGCCAGTACAAGCGTGGAGTCGTCACAGAGCGCAGTGCCGCATTCGGGGGAGCGGAGTGAGGGGCGCGGGCGGGGGCGCGCCGTGCTGCGGCCGCGTGCGGCGAGCGTGCGACGCCGTCGGGGTTGCCAGCCGTACGGAGGCGTGGAATTATTACGGGGTTTATGTGATAGTGCGATAAATAATACTATTGTGCCTTTCCATACATAGAAAACCCCACACCTTTTTTCCATGAGTTAAAACAATTACCTGGTCCTTACATTTCCATTGGTGAAACAATTTCATCAAATATGTTATCTGGTTAGTTTTTGAATTAAGATAAAAGCGCTAAATGCTCGAAGTATTTACCAACGTAACTTATCAACAAATAAACAAATTGTAATAACAGGCTCGGTTATAATAAGGTAGGTATAATGAGTTTCGATAAATCTTCACATTTGCGTCATTGATAACCTATGACTTACATGATAACAACACCAATTGATAGTAAGTTGATAACAAAGTTCACGTACAGACGCCAGCACGTCAACCTACCCGAATCTGTCAGATTTTACCATTCAAACATTAACCTTCCACTCTTGTGATAAGGTTGAAATTCTATTAAAGAAATCTGACAGATTGTGGTAGCTTGATGTGCTGGCGTCTGTACAATAATTTCCCCGTGCGGAAAATTGGCGTAGTTTTCCGTCCGTATCTGGCAACATACCCGGCGTTTCTCCACTGCCGGGCACTCCGGCAGTCATGCCCCGCGCCGCAGCCGCCACGGCCGCGCTCGCGACCGCTACACTCGCGGTTCTCGCGGCACTCGTCGGTGAGTTCAAATTTTGAATTTTAGAATAATCACCAACTGTCATTTGATTTTTTAAATATTTTTCTTAATTTAGGTGTTAGTGTTTTTGGAATTTTGAGGTGGTATTCTCGTTGTGATTGTTTTTTTAAGGTTTGAGACAGGTTGTTTTTTTTTTTACATTTTCAGTGGATTATTCATGAGTTAAAATGGTTATTGTTTACGGATTTGGTTGCGTCACAGGAAGTATGCATTATTTTATTACCTAATGTTGATCGTTTATTACGCTTTGTTCTAAACATAATGAGAATTTAGTAACACAATAAAAACTAAATATAAAATCTTAACCTGAAAGAAATCGGCATCTGCTTTGCGATGTAAAACTGAACGTAAGAACAGAACATTTTGTTCTGAAACGTAGAAATACCGACAATACTCGTGTAGACAATAAATTCAACCTTTCGCTCTACTTACTTATGACGACGACCTCTATAAAGGATTCCAAATATAGGAATTTTCTACATTTGAACTGTAAGTATAAATTGCCAGTAATTAAATTGGTTTAATACACTTATTAATTAAGTATGCTACTCCTTAAAAACTCGATAAGGTTTTCAATATTTTTTTACCTATATAGAATAAATCGACAATTCTTTATTCAATCTACGACCACAGCATGGAAAGCTTTTCCCTAAAACACCGGTTTTATTACTACAGTATAAAAGAAGACCTAATAAAATAATAACAGCTAGGCGCAACGGAATCTATCTGTATGCTAACAAAATGCGGCATATAACTTTCACAAATTAAAACTGGGAACAAACTAAACGAGTTTGATGCAGCTCTGGCTGATTACATTAAAAACTAAACTTCATTTGAATTTGGAACACTTTTGAATATGGAACACTTGTATTCTGAATTCGAAAGGAGGTTTTATTGTTTTCTTTTTTATTTGGGTCAGGCTGTAGTTTGTGTGTGTCCAGTCCAGTGGTCCAATTGTTGTTTTAAGCAAAGAGATTTTTTTTTTTACAAAGAAAGTACAGTTTGTTATTTACTTTGTTATTTATTTGTCTGCTTTTAATTATATGGTTGTTATAAAGCTTAGCTTAGCGTAGTACAATATGTACATACAACAGCGTTGCCTTATCTCCTAAGGAAGCTATTTAAATCTTGGATAGTAAACGAAAAAAAACAGTTTCGTCTAAAAATTATTATTTTAATGAAGTGAAATGTTAGTGATGTTAGTAAATATACAAAACGCCATCATTAGGCTAAAAACTTAAAAGATTCTTTAGAAATTATGGCAAGCACAATACAATTCAGATTAAAAAAAAAAAACCTGTTAAGTCTGATTTTACATGATGAACTAAAAGTATACGCAATACATTAAGTACACCATAGTCAGCCAAATAAATAATTAGTTCAACATTCTTTGTCCTTACGTCGCGTCGGTCGTATGGTTCGCCCTAATCGTCCTCTAAAACTACAGTGTGTGCCAGATTTAGAACGAATCAAAGTTATGTTCCAAGCATGGAACTAATAAGTATCTTCTATGTAGTTTATTGACATAATATGCTCGCACAGATTTGATTGGAGAAATAAAATCCTACTTATCCTATCATATTATCCTATTCTACTAATATTATAATAACAAACTTGATTTTTTTTTTGGATGGATGGATCGATGGATGCATGTTTGTTCCTCTTTCACGCAAACACGAGTGAACGAATTTGATTGAAATTCAGTACACATAGAGTTAATAATCTGGATTGACACATAGGATTATTTTTATCCCGATTTTATGTTCCCGCGGGGTTTTAAACCCCTGGCAACAATAATAAAAATATTTTTTTTTTCACAAATAACCGTTGCTTGGCAGTACAGTCGTCTACTGTCTATCATATGATTTGGAACAGAAAATAGAACAGTAATGACAGTTACAATGAAGGTTACAATCAACAATGCTGTTTTTATACCTACCAAAACTTTTATCACTACCACAGCCGGCCTTCCACTAAAAGAAGCGTAAAAGTATTAAGTGATTCTGATTAACGTTCCCTAGATGTAGGTCAAATTACCGAGTTTTATCGGTAGGTAAATAAACAAACCACGGCGGGATTTACGGCAGAACTCCTTTGTTTAAGCCTGCTTAGATTTTCAACTTCATCAGATTCGAGGCATTCTAGTTCTATTACGCTTTTCACGTAATTATTGTACCTATGTACGTGACGTAAATAAAATGAGAACTTTGATGTTAAATTGACTGAAAAAAAATATTTTTAGCTTTGTAATATCATCAAATGAGTCCTCCCACCTAGGGCAGGGCAGGAGAGATTATCAGACTTGTACTGACTAAAATCCACGGTGTCCTACAATAACCCTTTACGTTCCAGGGTCCCGGACAGGCTTTGGCCCTCTAGCCCTCCGCCCCGTCATTGTGCTGACACTCTTTGAGACGCGCGTGGAACACGAGGCGTATTTTCAACTTTCTATACAGAAGCCATAACACAAGATTTATATTATTTTATTTAGATCGTACCTACTTAGTGTATTTACTGCGTTTATTGTATGGATATTGAAAAGGCGTCTCTAGTGTACGAACAAAGCACTATTTTTGTTTTCTTTCAAATGTTCCCGTTTACTATATATAAGTCCACAAAAATGTAAAAAGTCTTCAAAGCTTCTATAGACGCAGTAAATATTTCAAGTAAGTACCTAAAATAGAATAGAATAGAAAACATTTATTTGATAATGGACACACTCACAGACATAATAAAAAAGAGATAATAAAAAATAAAATTCAAAAAATACAAGAAGAATTTTGCTGAGCATGTCCACACCAAAAGGGTTACCAACTCAGCATAATTATTATGCTGGGCAAAAAAAACACCCAGCGCTGGTTTCCAGTTGGCACCACGCAGTGACACACGGACGAGAGTAGGCAAAACAAAAAATAAATAAATAAAAAAGTTAAATAACATAAACAGTTGGAAATGTTTGTAGGGAAAACAGAAGTGCATTAGATAAAATTATATTAAAATTACCTACGCTGCGCTGTAAATAAACTACAGAAATCTTGTGATAAGGCCTCCTGATCCATACAATACAGATTTTCTTTGATATAAAATTCTTTGATAAATATGAACTTCAGTACCTAAGTCTTAAGATTTATTCATATTTAATTTTCCTTGTTATTTGATGGTAAAACAAAACTTTTTCATAAGCTTAAAACAATCAGTATTTGCATTAATCCCAGTTTAAGTACATTGCGGCAGAAAACATTACGAAGTCTGACGAGTCTTAAATAAGCTTCAAAAATTCTCTTTTTCGTGTCTTTATGTAGATTAGATGAAGGATTATTATAAACCGTTGATTTGTGGCTTTGTATTATTACTTAAATGTTCTTAAAAAATAATCAAAGTAAATTTTGAAACTATCAATTTACGTTCCCAAATAAGGTGGACAGACGACCTTATAAAAGTCGCTGGAAGACGCTGGATGCAGGTCGCTTCCAACCGGTTTGTCTGGAAATCAAAAGGGGAGGCCTATGTTCAGCACTGGACGTCCTATGGCTGAGATGATGATGATGATGACAATGGTATTTTTAATTGCCTTTTTTGTAGCCCACTGCTAGGCAAAGGCTTTCTCTTTTTCCTTCCAAACCTCTCTATTTTGGGAAATTTCTGGAAATGGTATACCTACCTATTTTCTTTCTATTTTCTCAATATCGAATTGTTGTGTCAGCTAAATGTATTTTCCCCACGTTTTTTTTTTCAAACAAAGATCGTATACAGTGAATTTGTAAGCGCATCCATGCGTTAAATCTATACTCTGTTCTGGTGGTAGCTTGATGCGCTGGCGTTTATACGTAAACTCGTTACATACATTTTTTAACCATAACCGTCATCATCATCAGCCTATTATATTCCTAGTAATAAAGTTACATCTCCGGCCACCGTAGGCGCGGGCATGCGGGCAGCGAGTAAAGGGCAACTCGCTGGCCGACCATGGACCATGCCCGGGCCGACGCGGCGCGTTGTGTCCCACGCGTGCCTCAAAGAGCGTCAGCATAATGACGGGGCCCCCTCTCAGAGGGCCAAAGCCTGCCGCGGTCGCGGGACTTATTCCATCACCGAGACCCCGGAACATAAAGGGCTAATAAAGTTACATAACAACTAATAAAATTACTCCTCCTCAATTTTCCTCTTATCTCCTACTAATATTCACACACACAATCACTCAATCTGTCTGTCAGGCGACAATAAAACACAAATTAAGTGCGGCCGCAGTTTCCCAACTAACACACGCACGAACTGGGTCACCGGGGTTTTGCACAACACAACAGAATATAGTTATTTATTTATTCAATGTTCTTAGTAAATCCTTTAGATGTTTCGGTTTTTCGTTTTTGTGACCAGAATTACAATCTTTACAAAGAGATTTATTTATTATTATAGTAACTCTGTGAGACTGTTTACGTGACCGGTGGAGTACCTAGAAGTATCTATGTTTTTATGACTCATTTTGGCAATAAATCGTTTGAATCCGTCAAATTGACAAAGATCATTACCATGGATATTATATTTGAACGAATGTAGACCTAATTTTGTTAGAATGTCTGTAAGAAAATTAGCTTAAGGTGGGTCATAATTCAACTTTGTCGGTTGTACATGTATACACTCGCAAAAACACAACAAAGTTATATCTCCTGTTCACTCAAAGAAAACAAATTTCAAGACTAAACAAATAAAAAGAACAAAATCTACCAAATAACTCAAAAAAAGGTGTGTGATATTAGGGTAGGTTAGTCCCAACAATATTTTGGCAAGTTGTGAAGTATGTCACGGCATTCCTGCCCCACAAACTGACTGGAGTAACCCATTGTCCTCATTCATGGGATGACAAACAACTTCAATGTTATTCCAGCCAAATGTTACGAAAGTGGAAGTCGCAGACAGTGTGGCGACGTAACGGCATCGCATCGGTGGTGTGTGGTCTAAGTTATATCGCACGGAAAAGTATTCAAGGTTTTATAGTAAATAATACGACAAGAGTCACGAGGAACGGGGGTTGAGTGAGGGGTACGGGGCGAGGGGTGCAGGCGCGAGGTGCAGGGCGAGGCAAAAAAGTGTCGTGCCAACTTTTAGGGTTTTTTTAAGATTTTTTTCCGTCTAACCCCCTTTCACAACGCGCGATAAGGAACTTCGTTCCAATACCTATAAAATAAATAGTAAGTTTTTGAAAATCCACTCTTGAAAGTGTTTATTGAGATCAACAGCATATTTTTTTAACTTTCTTATTTTATAACTTGGTCGGGGGTCTGTAACACATTTTTATAGGACACGTTTATCCCGGTTTTAAGTACCTAGTTGAATAATTTTCCAGTTACACGCAGGCACCTTTAAGCATATTTTTAGGGCTCATAACGTAGACGGTTGGTTCGGCAAATAATATTAGCACATTAATATTAAATTCTGCGAGGGTGCCACCATAACAAATGCCTCCCAGCATCTTTGTATGACGAATTGCTGGTAAAATAGAAAAGTTAGACTAGACAAATGTATCTAAAAGGTGACAAATAAATCCTAACAGCAAATATTTTTATGTAATACAAATATTATCCACTTAAATCATCCACATTATTCTCCCACAGACACAGACTTGCCCGTGACATTTGCGTTACGTTTATGTAAAGGTGATGATAGACTTGAGTATTCACTTGTCAAAACAGCGAGCATTTGCTTTTTTTAAGTTTTGTCGAACTGAACAACTAACCGAGCCAATCATCGCCACGAAATTCTACGATAATTCTAGCGAAAGCTCTAGTCAATTATCGCTAAAGTTTTTTCTTTTGGCGGCAAAAAGCTTGCAAAACGAACTATTGAAAGCCCGCTAAACCATTCTCGGTTATTTTTCTGTAATGTAAATTCTCAAGGAATGCTTATGTTTATCAGCAACCACCCCAAGAGCTTACATCAAACAATAACATCAGAGATTAAACTTCGAGCATTACATTACAAAACTACTTCCCTGACTGACAAGCATTCGAGTATAATGTAACGTATGCGGTCTGCCTGTAATGTGGAACGTGGAATTCGTTGATGTTTTATGTATTGCCTTGCTTGATGTTATAAGTTGCCGTGCTTGACTTTGACTGGCCTGTTTGTCTAGTGGTTAGTGACCCTGACTGCTATGCCGGAGGTCGTGGGTTCGATTCCCACCCAGGACAAATGTTTGTGTGATGAGCACGATCATTTGTTCTGTCTGGGTGTAATTTATCTATAATATGTATGTATTTAGAAATATATAAGTATGTTTATCAGTCGTCTAGTACCCAAAACACAAGCTCTGCTTAGCTTGGGACTAGATGGCGTTGTGTGATAGTTGTGGAATATTATTATTCGAGTATAATGTAACGTATGCGGTCTGCCTGTTATGTGGAACGCATTGATGTTATAAATTGTAAAATTACAAGGTGATGGTCATTGTAATGCTCGGTTCTCCTCCTTCACTGATATAACGTGGATGTAACGTTCTAATCTGTAACGTTACAATACAGGAAAATGCTCTCAGTGAGGGAACACCTTAACGATACGTAATCACATTAAATCCTCCGTTTATTTACAAGCAGTATTGCATTAGTTAGTAATTGAATTTACTTAAGATTCTTTGTTCTATTGGATTATGGGGTAGGCACGATTTGTTGTGGCCATCTTGGGATATGGGCAGAGATGTAGGTGTCATGGTTGCATCTGTATATTTATTAAGTGCAAGGTTAAGGTGCATAGATGCTAACAACATCATCATCATCATCATCAGCCGGAGGACGTCCACTGCTGAACATAGGCCTCCCCCTTACCTCGCCACGCCGAACGACAACTCGCTATTTACATCCATCGGCTGCCCGCGACCCTCACGATGTCGTCGGTCCACCTAGTGGGAGGCCTGCCTACGCTGCGTTTTCCGATCCGTGGTCGCCACTCGAGAACTTTTCTTCCCCATCGGTTGTCAGTTCTACGAACGATGTGGCCTGCCCATTGCCACTTCAACTTGCAAATTTTATGAACTACTCGTATGTCGGTGACTCTGGTTCTTCGCCGAATATCCATGATCCGGATTTTATCCCGCAAAGAAACTCCGAGCATGGCTCTTTCCATTGCTCATTGAGTGATGCTAACAACAGTATAAAATATTTAAATTCTAGGTACTTTTAATCATTCTTCAAGCACGATGATTTGTTCATTAACCCGTATGTCCTTAGATCGATCGTTGACCTCCGAGGTCAATGACAGCTGGGAAAAGGTTACAGCCATTTAAGAGAATTTCTCCTTAAATCATGCAAAATATGTAACGGTAGCCAAACGTCGAAATGATAAATTGTAATGAGAGTTTGTAGCGAGTATTCTTCGGTGTTATTAATCTTTGTCACCACTTCGTAAGCGTTTATGAAATTCAGGCTTTCATATCAACTGATTTCGTACTTTGCACACAAGTGTAGGGACAATTTTGAAACATGGTTTGTCTCGTTAATCTAGTGATGTAGGAACCGCAACTATTTTCATTTCAATTAGGTAAGTAATTAAAAAACTTAGCTCGACACAAGCAATTGAAAAAAAAGTTAGTGATCACTAGCTGAAGCTGATATATTTTTTTTAATTTTATGGAAAATATACTTTTATTTTATTTTTTTTTAAAGTATCTTTGTCGCATTAGTTTTAAACTGTAATGGCAAACGTGACAGTGATAAATAAATAAATAATCTACTAGCAAACCCGGCGAACTCCGTTTCGCCACCAGTATTTGCTATAAACCTCACGGAGCCCGAGACCTTTCCAACGAATGTAAAACCATCGAAATCGGTTCGTGCGTTCTGGAGCTAAAGCGTCAGGAAGGAAAACCCGCCTTATTTTTATATAGTCTAGATTAGTACCTAAAAAAAGCAAATTAATAGCAAACTTTTTTTGTTGTGTGATCACAAACACCCAGAACTACACAGAAAGGTAAACAGCTACACAGTAACAGTAATGTGATAGGTTTCAGCTACACAGAAACCTATCACATTAGGTACTTAGGATTCATACTGTATCCATCGCCAATACAGAAAGCTAGACTCTTCTTTAAATATTTGTATGGATAACACGTTGACGTCCATTACCCATTAGGTAATAAAAAATTAAATATTTACGACTTGCCAACGTTTAAAATGATCGTGTTCAAATAAAACCATCACGTTGTAGATCTCTTCTGCTCTCTATTTTATTACTCCAAAGCTATTAAATATGATTTATCTGATTTTGTTATCATTTCATTAACTTCTGTACTCAGTGTTGTATTCTGAGCAGCTAGAAGGGTTTATAACAGAAATATGAACGTATGTGAACTAAATTTATGTGATTTTGGAAAAACAACCTACGTAGAACCTTTTTTATCGTGGTAAAATCATCAAATGAGTCCTCCCACTTAGAACGGGGTGATAACTTAAATCAACTCTGTCCTTCATTGGCCATTTACGAGTACATTTCAGGGCCACAATTATCTTATAAGACAATCCCGGGTACCCTGCAAGCTCTGGCCCCTACGGGGGCTCAGAACCTAGAACCATAGATTTAGAAATGCGATTCATAGAATATAAGAGCACGTTGCGGATGTCGTTGAGTAGAATTTGCACCGGTTGGTATGCTTTTAAAGCCCGTTGGGTTGACGATATCGGCAAGATAGGGAATAGATGGATAAGAGATGCACAGAACCTCTCTCGGTTCTGTGCATCTCTTATCCATTATATGTAATATGGCATAAAAAGGTCCCGGGAGGCCTATACCCAGCAGTAGGTGATCTTGGGCTGATATAATGATGATGTGCTTGTATGAACGGACGAAGCAAAAAGAGCATGTAAGAAGAGGCGTAGGTACCACCGTATCAATTAATTATATGGGGCCCCCAAGTGTCATAGACCCGCGACGATTAAAATAAAAATAAAAACAAAATGTTGCTCTTAATTAAAAACTTATTGCGCCTATAAAGCCATAAATATAATTAAAAACTGAACTAAGAAGTTCGATAATTATCGAACTCCTAAGCTCAATTTTCAGTTATTCTAAGGAGTTCGGTAATTATTGAACTCCTACCACAGCTCCATTTTTTTCAAAGAGGCGATGTGTAGTTTGTCATAAATGAGCTATCTTCTACCTCCCTTAAAAATTATCTTAATGTCATCAGTAATATCATTCGATATACGAGTCAGGATGCTATTATTTTTATTATGTAAAACTATAATATCTATCTATAATACCCTTGGATTAGAAGGGCCCGAAACAAGTTTGATACAGGGCCCCTTCTGGCCTGGCTACGCCACTGCATGTAAGGTAAGGAAGGTAAGTATTCTCTATAGTAAGAATGTGACGTTCTTTAATTTGAGGGTAACGAGGGGATAGAAAATAGCTAGCTATAAAAATAAACCGTTCTACTATATTTCTAAATGATATATAGTTATTCCAAATTAATTCCACACAAAGTAGTTTATATTCAAAGTGCGAATATCATTCTTTGGAAGCATATACGGATTTGAACATCCAATACCAACCTAACTAATACATGTACACAATTCGTCATCCAATAGAACTGGGACTCGAAACGGAAGCTACGTCACTGCGCTGTATCCGGCATTATTAGTTGCAATAGCTGCCTGCCACTATATTACTGCGGTAGACTTCAGTCGGCTTCTTTCATGCTTATTCCTTGGCCACGACCTTCACTTTCAAGAGATTTGCATCTTTTGAACGGGAATTCATTGAATGAAAATTATGATAGTTGTTTAAAACATGCCCTATATTAGTCACGGGAAGGAAATAATAACACACGTACTTTTCACTTTTTTAACGCAAGACAATATAATAAATTAAAAAAGTTAACTTCTTCAGAACTTGTGAAACTAATTTTATCTTGCATAAACAGAATGCCAGAGCCATGGATCTACATGCAGAAAAAAACATTGCGAAAAAAGTATAATAGTTCCATAGAACTACTGGGACGAAAAATAACCCGTAGTTTCATAATGCAAAGAATGAAGCCACTGAGATACGGCGTAAGCCACGAACGGGAGCTTAAATAACCACAAAAGCTGGTATAGACTGACTTAAGTATCACATTCCAATAACTAGGGTACAGGTGAAATAAATGAAATAAATGTGTTCATGTCACTGCAACATTTTCGACGCGATGGACGCGTAACAGAAACAAAAGACACGCGCGACTTTCGCTTTAACGCAAGTTTAGTCTCATCACATGAGGCCGTGAATAGGGCCTTAGCTACAATAGCTGCCTGCCACTATATTACTGCTGTAAACTTAAGCCAGCTTCTAATATGCTAAATGAAGCTCTGCAAGGTGCCAAGTTCAGTTAAAGCTGCTTAGAGTTGAACTTAATAACGGCAAATTAGAAGCTTAGAAGCTGGAAGAGTACCTCCGTGAAACCATTTTGATGTCTTCAATCCTTGAGATGGTCTACAAACTACGAGTACTTCGTGTTTCTATTGTAATAAAATTAGAAAATTTTAAAATTAATAAACTTTTGAATACTGCTCACAGAGCAGGTGGCCGATGGGGTCGAAAAGTACTAGACTGGAGACCACGGACTAGCAAGCGCAGCGTAGGACGTCCACCAGCAAGGTGGATAGACGACCTTATAAAGGTCGCTGGAAGACGCTGGATGCAGGTCGCTTCCAACCGGTATATGTGGAGACCAAAAGGCGAGGCTTATGTTCAGAAGTGGACGTCCTATGGCTGAGATGATGATGATGAATAAACTTTTGTAAGTCTTAACGTAATGTAATAACGCGGATAAAAGCCCTTTGCCCCACTATTATTTTCTGATATAATTGCTTGCAGGATCCAAAACAGGTAAATTCATTCTCCGAGACACGTCGAGCTTCATTGTCTCTGTGCTTTTCTGGTGGTTGCCACAGTTGATTCTGGCTTTCAGGAGCTGCAATGGTTTGGGAATAATGTGGTAGGTATCATGTTACACATGTTTAACAAATAAACTGATCTTTATCTTTATCTTTAGGTTTGTCCCAATATCATTAAGTAATTAATAATTAGTATTTATCTTAGATACTATCTCACTAAACTACATAAAGATACTTATTGAGAGAGATGCTTATTTCTTCTTTTCTGCCAAACCCCAAGAGAAAAACTCTAACGCGTGAGTTAACTATGTAAATATTTTAATGATCCTTATACAAGAAAAAAGAATTTATGCCGCTAAGGTAGCCTGGGGAGATGTAACGAATGTGTTCGTAGGCAGAATGCCAGCGTTCCCTTGCCGCGGATGTGCCAATGTCAGTAAGCTCTCTCAATGGATTAATGCGTTTGTTTCAATGAAAAGAAAACATTTATGGTGTTTGGAAACTTTGAATCTCTGGTCAATTAATGGGTAAATCGCTTTGATCGACAATTGATAGCTTTGATTAAGCTCTTCCGCTACAGAGTTGATAAGATAATAGAGAGAGGGAAAAAGTTTTAACAATTTGCTAAGCTGACGGTTGATTTTCAATGTCATTTTATTTCAGTTTTACACGATAGATTCCTTTGAGTTTGGTATTTTTTGGTTATTTAAGACAGACACAATGCTTTTCCACATGATTTTCAAGTTTTGATGAGCGTTGATGTTAAAATGATGAGGCAATATCTGGTCGAACCCACACCTCAACTGTAGTGAATAACCATCACTTTACTTAACATGACATGCAATAGCTGGTAATTACCAAATGTACGAGGTACCAGTTACTGACACCACGGTGTTTGTACGTATGGTTCATTTAATTTGAGGATTTAGCTTAACTTTAATGCATCAGATAGTTTAAACCATGGGCGTTGGCACCCCTAAAGGTGTGTATCTGATAATCACAAACATAAATACCTGTACGGGTGAACCTGACAACCTAGCATAATTTGAGTGAGGTACTTAATTTTCGGTCTACAGTCACATTCTATCCTCCTGAATATTATAGACATTACTAATATTATAGGAAAAGTGAACGGCTGAATGGATGTTTGACACAATTTGGCAAGCAGATTATTTTAAAACTGGTTAAGTGGGTGTACCTGGACGCAGGATACTTTTTATGTCGGTATATGGTCCCGTCTACAATTGCAGAATAGCTAACACTGGCAATGCCTCAGCACAGTTGGTTTAATGCATAAGCTTGCAAAATATAGAAAACCCTAAGTGCATGTTTAGGCAAAGTGTGAGCTAGTTTTTATTTTGTATCTATGTTCTCTTATTTGTGATGTCTTTTACATAAGTTTAAAAAGTTAAAACCGTCTTATGTAATTAGGAAAATATAATTCAAAGATTTTAAAACTTTGTAGAACAAAGCCGATTGTTCTTTCAATTTTATTTTGCCCGAGTATTTTTATATCTGCTGCATAATACAGAACAGTGAAATTAATAACTACTAATAAACAGAAAAGTTTGGACAAAAAGTTAAAAACTACAACAAAAAGTGATAAAAACTACAAATATTTCGTACCTGTGCAAGTGTATTATTGGCGTTTTAAGACTGAAGACCTAATTATGTACGTGCTAAGAAAATGAGAAGGGCTATAAGACAGCTTTGTTTTTTTTTAACCTTTATGTCTTAAATTGCACCTCGTATCAAATTCATACATAAAAATTATTTGAGTTCGCATGATTCTTATGCTATCATGGAGGTCAAAAATTGTCGTCTATGGAACTGCATGATGAGAAATTTGTAGCAAGCATGTTAATAACTGGTCAAATGGCCTGTTCTGGCAATGAATTCAAAACTGAGAAAAAAAACACTTTTGTACCTTTCTGTATGACTGTAAATAATGTTTTAGTTACATTCTTGAATGTTTATTTTATCTTCCAAAAACATTCATTTCCACTTGCAATCGTACATTAGTTTTGAAAATTTGTGAAAGAAGCATAGGATAAACCGCTTAAGGGGAAAACTAGTTGGGTGTTTTACCCACGAAAATTTTATTGAAAAATGATAAACTTTTGAGGTATTGCTTGAGCAATGGCCGATGGGGTCGAAAAGTACCTACTAGAGTGGAGACCATGGACTAGCAAGCACAGCGTAGGATGTCCACCAGCAAGGTGGACAGACGACCTTATAAAGTCGCCGGAAGACGCTAGATGCAGGTCGCTTCCAACCGGTATATGTCGAGATCAGAAGAGAGACCTATGTTCAGCAGTGGACGTCCTACGGCTGAGATGATGATGATGATGATGAAACTTTTGAAAGTCTTAACGTAATGTAATGGACGTGGATAAAAGCCCTTTGCCCCACTATTCTTTTCTGATTAAATTCGTTGCAAGATCCAAGACAGGTATATTCATTCTCAGGACACGTCCAGCTTCATTGTCTCGCTTTTCTGGTGGTTGCCACTGTTGATTCTGGCTTTCAGGAGCTGCAGTTGGTGGGTTTGTCCCAATATCATTAAGTAATTAATAATTAGGATTTATCTTAGATACAGCTTATCACTGGACTACATGATTTGCGACCAGTAGACATTTTGAGAAGTGGACATTCTGCGTCGGAGCCAAAGATACTTATTGAGAGAAAGGTTTATTTCTTCTACTCAGGCAAACCCCAAGAGAAAAACTCAAACGCGTGAGTTAACTATGTAAATATTTTGATGATCCTTATACATTTACACAAGAAAAAAAGAATTTATGCAGCTAAGGTAGCCTAGGGGGATGTAACGAATGTGTTCGTAGGCAGAGTGCCAGCGTTCCCTTGCCGCGGATGTGCCAATGTCAGTAAGCTCTCTCAATGGATTATACGTTTGTTTCAATGAAAAGAAAACATTTTTGGTGTTTTGAAACTTTGAAACTCTGGTCAATTAATGGGTAAAGCGCTTTGATCGACGATTGATAGCTTTGGTTAAGCTCTTCCGCTATAAAGTAGATAAGATAATAGAGAGAGAAAAATCTCTTTTATTATCTACTCTGCCGTGATATTAGGATTTTTTCAGTAGGAACCTGGACCCAGTGGTCTGACTGGTTGATGAGCTCATCGTCTATTTAAATTGGATTTAACATCACTTCATCATCATCATCATCAGCCTAAAATGTTCCCACTACTGGCAGACAGACCTCCTCACTGAGAGAGGGAGTGGGCCATAATCCACGCGGGCCCAGTGCGGGATGTCACAAATGTCTTCGAATTTTTGGACATGCCGGTTTCCTCACGATGTTTTCCTTCACCGTTTTGAGAGCAGTGGTGATGAAATAAATTACACAAAGTAATGCGCCTGTCTGGATTCGAACCCACGACCTACAACTCCTAAGTCGGAGCCGATACCACTGGGCCACCACTGCTCAACATCACTTGCAAAATATGAATTCCAAATAGGTTCCACTTCAGTTGAATCTTTCCTGGGTTACAGCCGCTATATTGTTATCTCTCTTAATCATTTTAAAAGCTCTACATTTCTACTATTTTTCCTCAATAAAACCAAATAAGAAAATAAATTCTTCGCTCCATTCCGCGTCATGTCGTTCCGAACAAAATCCGCCATATATTTTGTATCTTCTGCAACTATATCTACAAGCAACCATCGGAAACCAAGATTTATTCGGTGGAGGTCATGTGATCCGATCTATCCAACACAGTAGCTAAGGCACAGGTCCGACTGATAACGTTTAGCGAGAAGCGAATGAAATTACAGCTTGGCAAAAAACAGTAGAAAACCGGAAGTCGCCACTGTGCTCTCGCTACCAGCGCTTTGAATGTTTTTATTTTGCTATTTTCACTTATTACGTTAGTTTTGTGGCACAATAATAAATCTAACATACCTGCGTTCTTTGTTTACATCAAATATCAAAGATTTTAACAAAACATTAGTTCCGTTTCAATCCGTTCTGGTCAAGCTGTAGCAACCATCAAAAACCGGAGCAGTCGTTGAGCTACTGAGCTATAAACTAGTGCTCTAGTGCAACAGGAGTTTGCCCGCGCGTATGCCGATTTGAAAGCCAAAGTTTATTAGGACTCATGGATTGGCTTGGAGAAATCAGCAAATAAGTCGTTCATGTGGAGCGTAAGGGACTGTCAGACTTTTACTGACTGAAAGTCCACCCTGTGCGAATTGCATGTACAGACGCCAGCACATCAAGCTACCACAATCTGTCAGATTTCTTTAATAGAATCTCAACCTTATCACAAGAGTAGAAGGTTAATGTTTGATTGGTAAAATCTGACAGATTCGGGTAGGTTGACCTGCTGGCGTCTGTACGTGCTAATGATCAGAATTCCATTACGCAACTACTCGTTACTGGTGATATCTTTTGTATTTTGTTTGCAACGCCTTTATGTCTTAAATTGCACTTCATTAGCAAATACGTGCAACATAAATCGGCGATCGACTCGATATCGCACGAACGCGCTATGAGTAAGCTCCCTTATTCGTCGTCTATGGAACATGTGCCGAAGATAGGGATATATCTCGTTGCAGTGCAGTCTTCTTGATTTGTTTCGTTTTTCCAACAGAAGCAACGTTGATTTATTGTGGCAATGAATTCAAGATACTGCTCTTTTATGTCTTTCTTACTGATTTATGTCCGTGTGTCTTTCTGTATCAAACGATTGTATGATTGTTTGTTTTACTGGCTTTTTGAACGGCTGCAAATGTTTTCATTGACTAGCTTTCATGTTATTTTTTGTCATCATCAATTATGTTTTGAAAATACCTGAAAGACCACTGTGTCCCATTTTGCGTAATATTTTCTTTTTATGGAAAACTTGCTGTTGCCAGGGGTCTCTCTACTATAACATGAAAATCAGCACACGGCAAAATAAAATCCGTGTTAAAAACTACATATTTTGGTACAGGTTTGACAGAGTATTATAGAAAATATGTCAAACCGCTATTTTTATTCCTCAGATTGAGCTCCTTGTGTTCTGAGTCGAGCTTCACGATAACTGACAAATGCTTGCACTGACTGGACAGGTCCACTCAAATTTGTATGGCTCGTTCTTCAAAAGACCATCTCGGACACAAACCTGTTAATGTCTGGACTTTAAAGAGACGATGACCTCTGAGTTTGTTTCGGATGTTTCTTCTCAGAGTAGTCAGGTACGAAACACCGGCCTCATCTAGCTATAAAAAAAGTGTTTTGACTTGTAAAAGTCTTTGCGAAAACCTATTTGCAAAATAAATATCATTTATCATAGATAAAAGTTATCTGACTATTAAAAATCAGCCCATAGTTAGATAACATTTTTTTAGTGTTCAAAATAAAGAGCAACACCAACCTATATCTGTTATGTAGTAAGCCTGTTTATTTCAGGTTGATCTAGGAGTAGGACATGCGGGTTTCATCACATTTTCGTCCGCCATTTTGAAAGGAATAGTGATGTTAAAATATTACACAAAGTAATGCCTAACTGGTTTCGAAACCACGACTTCCGTGAGCACTGGGCCACCACTGCTCTACTACTTATTGTATTTTTATAAAAATGGGATTAAACATAATTACAGCTGTTCAATATTAATATTAAGATCGCACCTGTTTGTGGACATACCTATAAGTTCTGCAAAAACTGTAAACAATATTGCTACAAAATATAGATATACAAAAACACTGTTACACATGTAACCCGACACAAGCTAACCCCACAATGATGTTAGTAATGTATACGGAACCTGAACATTATTTTACGATCGCGTCAGCCGTCAGGTTAGGTTCGACGCCTGATTTGTGTCCAATGTTCACATTTTATGGACGCAGTGTTATTGGTGGCGCGTTTACTTTGTTTTCTGTGTTCCTTCAGTAGGTATGTAGTTTGAATTTTTGATGTATGCATGTTAGAAGTGTTTTAGAGTCATATCGTGATTAACATGTCGATTTTATTTTACTTCTTAGGGAACTTTTCCATGACATGACACGATGCGACGCAATCCAACCGATTGCAACTACAAATGAAAATAATCCCTATACTACGTACTATGACATAAAACTTGCGGTTGTCTATGGGTAGATGAAAAACAAAACACGCTCGCCACGACGACGTCGTCAATCGAATTGCATCATTGTAAATGTAGCTGGGACGATTTTCATTTTTAGTTAGTAGAAATTGTATATCGCACGAATCGCATCAGATAAATTCTTTTACTCTTACTTGATCCTGTAATGAGGCCTCATCACAAGAATTTCTGAGTTCCCGTTTATTATTATCGGTATAAATCTTTATTTTGTGAAAGGCCACATCAGTGCCCAGAAACAAACCTCTGAAATGGCTTATTTGTTTTCTATATTATTTGTCCAAACCCTACTCGGCTCACGGCTTATCCCTACCCTAAGATATTATATAAAAAGCTAGCTACTGGACAGCCAATCATCTCTTAAAAAATAACCATACCGTGGGACTGTGTGAACAGGTCACCGTAAATATTAATCAGTGAGGGTCTGAGAGTAAGGAGAGAACTCATTTGATGATTTTATAACGTCAAAAAACAGAATAACAAAAATCACTAAGTATAAGTTATCTTCTTCTAATATACATAATTATAAATCAGGCGAGATAGTGGTCAAACGCGGACCTTTCTTTAGATAAAAAAAATATCTTGTGTCACAGTATTCGTTACCATAGATACTCCTCCGAAACGACTTGACCCATTTTTATGAAATTTTACAGGTATATTGAGTAGGTCTCAGAATCAGCTACTGTCTATTTCTCATACCCCTAATTGATAAGGCTTATCCAACTCTAAGTTTTTATATTTTATGATGCGGCTCTATAAATAATGTAGGGTAAAGGGAGAAGTAAAGTCTCTCAAAACGATACCTATGTATGCTGTAATGCGAAATGATGTGTAATTACATCTTGTCCACTTTAGTGGTGAACTAATTGCATCATTTCGCATTACTGCATGCATGGGTAACGTTTTGAGAGACTTTTAAGACTCTATCACTGAGTTGCCTCTCTCACCGAATAATCTCCCTTTACCTTATATGGCAAAATAACGTTTGCGGGTTCAGTTAGTAAAATATCATATGAGTTGAGTACCTACCGATATAAAAAATATAAATAACGTTGCATCACAGATCGCACTTTATATTTATTGGCAGATCAACTAACAGCCTCCCGCGAGCTATATTTCACATTTTATTATTCACATTTCACTAGTAAACTGATTCAGATTTATTCCGGCACGTCAATTGAAACAATCATAAATGATTCCGGTATAAATGCCAATGATATTTATTTGAATAGTAGACTTTTATCATATGTATACTTTTTTTTAACTTTATTTCAGTATCAAAACTTTCACAGGAAAAGCTAATTTTCTCTTGTCGCCTCGAAGGGTCTCACGTTTGGCCCAAAGTCGCGTTGCAAGATTTATCCCCTGTAAAATCTATCACAGCATAGAAAGGGATGCTGTCGACGGAAGAAGAAAATGTTGAACTATTTAAAAATAACATTGTCTATTCATTGTCAAATAGAGATAGAATTCGTCATACTTCTAGAGCTTAAATCGTTTACAATACTATGATAGATTAGCTGTGCAATGTATTTATCTATCAAATTGATAAGTTTTATACAAACTTTCATCTCCTATTTTATCCCCTTGGTGGTAGATTGATCAAAATTCTTTCTTAGCGGATGCTTACGTCATAACATCTACCTGCAAGCCAAACAGCCCGATCCGGCAGTTAGCAAAAGGTGCGACTTAAAGTCTTCAGGCCTATTCTCATCATTCTATAATATGAAAGGCCATCGAAAGGCACAACATTTATAAATCTTATCAAGTTTTGTCGTGAGAAACCATGTACTGTGAATTGAGCGCAAGGCATTGGCCTGCAGCTCATTAAAAAACCCTACATTCACTCAACAAAGCTTATAAAAGTCTAGCGACTGATTGCAGTTAAAAAGAACAGAAAAAAAAAGGGTTTTGTCTGACAAAGCATTTTCCTGAACAAATTCTATGATAAAGTTACCCGTGATAGAAATACTCGTAGATAAAAATATACAATCTGTTGACGGAAAAGCTTTTTTTAAATGTCCAAGAACTGGTTCATGTAACAAAGTCTTTGAACTTCATATTCTGTTACGATAGGTGAAGTCATCTAGAACCGTCTTACTATGAAATATAAAACTTTAAAGAAGATTGTTCACTTGTAGCAGACCAATATTAACCCACAGGAAGATGATATCGGAATGAGAAGTATATCATGTGTTAATTTAGGTTATAACCTATCTGTGTAAAAAGTTTCATCCAAATCCGATCAGTACCCTTAGCACGAATTTTCAGTATTTGAGACGTAAAGTAAACTGGAACTTTGACAATTTCAAATTGACAATTTTCAAGAAAAAAATTAGTTTCGTCTTCGCACACCAGAAGCGCTGTTCCATTTTTTTAATACAAAAACGCTGTAAATACTGGAAAGACGCTGTAAAGTATAAATTAAAAAATTAAAAAACCCCTAAAAAATTAATTATTAAATATTAAAAAAATACGTCACGTTGGGGGACCGGTCCAAATTATTTATTATCTAGGTACGTTTTTTTTCGGTCCCCCAACGTGACGTATTTTTTTAATAATTAATACATAGTTAGGTACTTTAAGATTGAGTTTTTTTTATTATTTAGTACAGGAATCTTGGTTTTTGTGTCGGGGGTTTTTTAAATTTTTAATTTAATTTTTATTTGAAACTTTTTATAGGTACACACTTAATTAAGTGATCAATATTCCCTTTCAGTTTGCTTTGATTTAAGACCCCACTCGAGTATATTTGCAAACCCTCGGCTACCCTTTCTCACTTTTACCCCCACAACTTTTAAATGGCTCAATCGATTTTCATCAAACATGTCTAAGAACACTCGCACGTAAATCACCTTTAATACAAAAAAAACTAAATTGAAATCGCTTTATCCGTTCGGGCTCTACGGTGCCACAGACAGACAGACAGACAGACAGACAGACAGACACGTCAAACTTATAACACCCCTCTTTTTCATCGGGGGTTAAAAAGAGTGAAAATTCGTGCTTAGGGTACAGAGTTTTAATGTGAAAGAGAGACAAATATTCATCCATTCACACAAACTTTGGCATTTATAATACTAGTAAGAAGTTAGATAACAGAAACTCTTACCTCAGGTCTTATCATTTTATAGAGAAACTTACAACTATGTACTTATCTATTATTCCAAGTTCTTAGTCTATTATTCTTTCAAACGATATTGATAAAATATCGTTACAGCTTCAAACTTTTACAACATTCATTTTCATGGAAGAATTTTTCGATGCTTTGTAAAAGATAACTAATTTTTTTTTTTATATTTTCGTAATTTATATTCCTATTTTAATTTTGTTTTAAGTTATAGATTTAATATTTACATTATACCGTAATGTACAGACATGTCAAAGTTTACCAATGGAATTGAACCTTCTAATATTGTGATAAGGTTGATTTTTTTTTTATATCAAGAAGTTGAAGTTATTTTTGCGTTTTACTGTAATATTGGGGTTCAATTTGTCGTACCATGCTATAAAGAATCAACAGAAAAAAATCTGCAATTCATTCTATCCAATTAAACGAGCTTTCATCCATTTAGCAATCGCTACTCATCCTCGTTTTTGCGACACATAAACTAGTGTCGAATATTATTATAACACTGTTGTAATTAAAACTACGCTGAACCTGAAAATCGATAGCCTTACTATGAATATTATTAAATTAAACATCTGTTAAAGACTCGTCTAAAAAACTTTTAACTGCAAAGCGGACCTTATAAAAATCAACGTCAAATGGCGTTTTGTAGTTACCATTTTTTAGGCAAGTGTTCACCAGATGTTAAAGTGTGTTTAACGTGCTATGGTGATTAATTTAGGTGATTGATCCTTGGGTTTCAAGACATTCTTAAAAACACAGCGTGAGGTTGGAAGTCTGTCAGTAGGACTACTGTTATTTTTTTATTTTATGACCACAAAAAAATGATTAAATTGAAAAAGTGACTAGTCTTAAAACCAACACCATTGTTAATGCGTCTTATCAAAAGCTGTTTATATTTATATACACATTTAATACCTTCTAGCATGGTTTCATCAAACTTTGTCCAACATATTCGAACACACAATAGGAAACAAGAAACAAAGACTTAGTTCTCCTTGAAAACTGAAACTCCAATGTGTACATGTAAGTTATGAAATAACAAATAAGATGAATGTTTAACCCCTCTAATGAAATACATGCATCAATAAATCACATTGGGGTCGGTTTATGCCCCATTGTCCTTTGGAGACCCCCAATTGTGTAATTACAGAATCAGACACAGTGTTTTAATAAGCAGTAAAGCAACTTGGCTATGTTTTGTGAAATCGTACTCAGGTTATAGTTGTCATTAGCAACTAAACACTATTTGCTGCACTAAGGAAAAGCCAATTGAACAGGTTTAGCAGACATTGGTATGTTATTACCTCAGTAATCGCACACAGGTCGTCAAGGTTGACGCCTATTATAGTGACGAAGAGATAATAACGTACGGCATCCCCCAAGGCAGTATTTTGGGTCCAATCCTCTTCCAGATCTACGTAAACAACCTTTGCAAGATGAAACTACCTAACACTGACATTTATGCATACGCAGATGACACTGCAATTCTTGTTTACGGACCTACCTGGGACGTGGTGAGGACTACTGCAGAAGAAGCCCTGTCCAAAGTTATGAAATGGCTTAACTGTAACCTGCTGACACTTAACTTGGCCAAAACCAATTATATACCATTCGCAATTAGGCGTCACATGAGACCTGCCCATAACTTCAGCATTGCTGCCCAGACATGCACAAATCCAACATCATCTTGTGACTGTCCAACCCTTACAAGATCGGACAGTATAAAGTATCTTGGAATCCTGATTGACGACGGTTTACGATGGGACAAACAGATTGACGCCCTAACTACAAGAACAATGCGCCTTATCCACGTCTTTAAGTCATTGCGAGAGTCAGCCAATCTAGACACCTTAAAGATGGTGTATTATGCGGTTTGTCAATCTGTTCTTGGATACTGTATTACAGCATGGGGAGGGGCAATTAAAACCAAAATGCTGTCAGTAGAAAGGGCACAAAGAGCCATTCTTAAGGTAATGACTAGGAAATCATATAGATTCCCTACGAAAGAACTTTTTTCAAACTGCAAAGTCCTTACAGTACGACAGCTTTACGTACTTAGATCCATCCTAAGAATCCACGCTAGGCTACCACTACCAAATTTAATTAAGCGACGACAACTGATCACTGGTCCCCAACACAAAACCACTTTTGCAACGCGCCAATTTTACACGCTCAGTCATCATATTTATAACAAAATTAATAAAGAATTGAAGATCTTACACCTTAACACCCATACAGTTAAAAATAAGTTGACAGAATGGCTACTGGAGAGGGACTATTCTAACACTGAGTCCCTACTTACATACATCACCTAATCCCTTACGCACACCTTTTCTATAGCACAGACACACTTACACACACCAGCTCACACACTTATCTCACCAAACATTCACACACCCCCACACAAAATACTAACCTTTCACAACACTAACATTCACCCTAAACAGAATAGTACAGAACATACCTATTAGTTATTGTAGCGGTGGAGCGACACCGTTTCATAAATTGCTATTGTAATCAAATAGTCTAAAGAATTATAAGTGACCGATCACTGTCTCTCAAAATACAGGTCATTACCTAGTTTGAGAGGCAGGGTTTCAGAATTGTAATGCAGATCTTACAATTAACTTTAATGAGTGTTAAATTTAGACCTAACCTATGCTTTGATTGTATCTGTACTCTTTGTGTTAAATAAAGATTATTATTATTATTATTATTATGTTGTACCTACAGTTTGCGCACATAAAACATAATCTCGCCGTTGTTGAAGTTGCCTCGATGTGACGGAAAGTTCCAACCTACGTAACTATGTTGCTACTCCTCCACTGTTTTTTTTTTTCGATTAATTTCAGTGTAGGTTAATTCAGTATCCAGAAAATTATCGAGTTTTATTGCCTCGGCGCGTTTTCCGGTCGCGGCCTCTTTTAAAATTAATTCAATAAAACAAAAATGCTCTGCTTGCCGGGGCCGTGGGACTGTTTTATCCGGTAACTTGTGACCGTGGAACGTAAAGGGCTATTGAAGGATGAAGTGTCTTTTAGTCAGTACAAGTCTGACAGTCCCTCTCGCTCCCTCTCTGGTTAGGAGTACGCATTTGATGATTTCACCACGCTAAGAAGAAAAAAAAAATGTTCTAAATAGTTAGTTCCTGAAGCATGCAATGATTTGCATGTGAGAGTATCATCCGCTCCTAAGTGTTTCTCCTATTATACTTACTAAAATAGGAAGGAAACTCGATATCGGATATGATTGTAATAAATAGTCACTCATTCATGGTCCGAACTCGACAAGCACAGCACATCGACTCGGTCGTCTGTTTCACGAACTCCTAGTTAAAATACTGGTCACTAACATGTACTGTGTCGCGGGCAATCAATGAATAATCTAATTGTGTTTGCCTCACTGGGGATCAGGGTCGTTATGTGACAAATTGACGCTGTGGTTCTGTCTGTTCAGAGATGTTTTATTTAATTGTTCTGCTTGATTAACGAGGCTGTTGATGCAGCCAGCTGTTGCCTGCAGCTTTATCTGCATAATGTATTATGATAACTTCCCTTTTTGAATAATTTGCTTAGATAAATGGATCTGGTTGAGAACTTATAATGTTCGGGTTAGTATGACTTGGAAAAACAGGGTGCCAAAATTGAATACATAGAACACAATATTATTCGATTCACACATTCGGTCAAAACCGCAAGTCGGAAATGGTCACATTTCCGAATTGCGGTTTGAACTCAAGCGAATGAAAAAAGATCAAAAACGCCTTTCTTTTGACGCAAGTCGCATTAACTATAACCGTAAACCGTAAAAAGACGATTCACTTTATCCACCCTAAAAATAAAACAATCGTAAAACAAATTTCAAAATAACTGCGATTAAACAGACGTCATATTCCCAAAACCGCTCCAACTAAAATGATGAACATTTGATACATCTACCCTACTCTTATTCTCATTAATCACACAACTTATGCAAGAACTTCGTAACAACTTCCGCTAGATGTCTCCACTTTCCATGTCCCAAATTCTGACAAAGAATGCGTGTTCCCAAAGTTTTTCCTTTGTTAGCGTACGACCAATTTTCTTTATCGTGACACTGGAATTTTTGATTTGACTTGACGTGGACCTCTTGATATTAATAATTTAAAACTATTTTCATGGACGGGGTTGGTTTCATCCGTCCCGCTTCCCTTGCCCCGTCGACGGGCTAGATGGGAAACTTGTTATCATTGACCACATTATGTATAGTCGGCTGTACTTAACGGGGTAGATGGCACAGAATAAGGTATGATTCACACCTACCGGCTGGACTCGGCTCTATCCAATCCGTTGCCAGTGTCCCCTAGATTGAAAAAATAGTTTCATGAATCCCGCTAGAGTCAACGTCAGCATGTAGAGGGGCAAATGAAACTTTTAATAACATCTTGCTTCTTGTTTGTATATAAAATACATTGTGGTGCCTTACCAACAATTAGCAACATCAGTTAAATTGTAACACTACACAAATAGCAATTAACAAGCGCGCCTGTAGGTATCTTAGTTTCTGTCATTTAATAAATTCATTCATGCATGCAAGCGACCCACTTGCATGTTAATGAAACGTTTTCATTAAGTTACACGGTATGATATTCTGTTTTCATAATAGAACTTTCTTCCGGGTTTAATGAACTCTATTGTTAGTTTGGTGACTTCGGAATATTACGACTACGGTCGACTTCCGTCAAGCGTTCGACTTCCGTCAAGGGGTCAACTTCCGTCATGGCGTCGACTTCCGTCAAGCGATCGACTTCCGTCAAGTGGTCGACTTCCATCAAGTGATCGACTTCCGTCAAGGGGTCGACTTCCGTCAAGGTGTCGACTTCCGTCAAGTGATCCACTTCCGTCAAGGGTTCGACTTCCGTCAAGTGGTCGACTTCCATCAAGTGATCGACTTCCGTGATCCGTCAAGAGGTCGACTTCCGTCAAGGTGTCGACTTCCGTCAAGTGATCGACTTCCGTCAAGGGTTCGACTTCCGTCAAGGGTTTGACTTCCGTCAAGGGTCCGGCTTACGTCAAGTGGTCGACTTCCGTCAATTGGTCGACTTCCGTCAAGTGATCGACTTCCTTCAATTGGTCGACTTCCGTCAAGGGTTTGACTTCCGTCAAGCGGTCGACTTCCGTCAAGCGGTCGATTTCCGTCATGCGGTAGACTTGATTACAACCACATCTTTAGTATTATTCGTAACTTGATCAGTATAATATCCCCTTTCTTTTTTGGATCCTTCCTTGTCTGTTACGAGTGGCGGTATGATCAAAAGAAAGAAGCTACAAGATGTAAAAATCCAGGATGTAAAGGAAAGACGCATGTTTACTGTCTGAAATATGAAATACATCTGTGTTTTACTGGTAAGCGAAATTGCTTTCGACATCAAAAACAAAAATAATAGTAACAGTGTACAATGTTAAAAAAAAAAAAAACTATTATGATAATATTTTGGTTTGTTCCGCGTTAAACCCCAAAGATTTTCTACCCTTTTCCGCGTTCGACCCCTAAACGTTTCCATATTTGACCCACCCAAGGGTTGAAAGTGGAATATTATTTCTAAAATGTATTTGTTCCACTTTCAAACCCCATGTAGGTATCTATGTCGGAACCTATGCTTCACTCTAGATTGTTCGGATTTTTATTAGAAAGAAAAAGCCGTGTTCCAGTTGAAATATCTATTAAATGCAACTATACCTACACCCTTATATATTAATAATAATAATGTTTAACGGCATTAATAAAATTAATTAGTAAGATTAAGTTAGATATTAAATAATACCTATTATTGTATAGATTCAACACAAGTAAACTTCAAACAAAACTCAAAGGCCCTTCGTACACAAGGCGACTCAAGTTTCCGATACCTTACGACTTCGGTATCCAAGCGGCTATCGCAAAACAAACCCCTAGGTTCGAACACAAGCACGCGTCAATGAATACCAAAATCGTAAGGTATCGGAAACTTGCGTCGCCTAGTGTACGAAGGGACAAAATCCGCAGCAAAACAAAAAAGCCTTGATCCAACGCAGTAACCCAGTAATCCTTCTAACAAATAGCCGTAACTGTCCGATCACTAGATCTTCCGACGGACGATCAATCTTCCAGTTAAAACTGTGCAAAGCTCACGCGGTCTGAACTGTCCTTATTGTATAACAAAGTGTTTCTGGTCGCGATGTGACCTATATTGAAAGTGGAAATAAAATAGAATAAGATTTAGAAATGTAATGGTTTTGCTGCTTGCATTTGCATGGAAACGGTCTGTGACTGGGGTTTCTTAAAATGGACTTATGGTTTGGCCACGAGCTTAATGCTCAAGCGATGCGCGTCCTGCAACGAAAATACAAAACGACTAGAGTAGTAACAACTTCACCAACAGCCCTCTCGTATCACTCAGGTGTTATTTTTCCGAGGTGAATTGAGGATACCAATGTTGTCCACTTTGTTCACCCAGGTGAACAGAGTGGAATAAACCCTTTGACACATAATGTCATCATCAAAACAGTAGTCGATACTTTGGTTCTCACAAGAGGAAGACAATTCCCTGTTTTGATTGTCATCATAGATATACTCATACATATTTGAAGATCGTGGGTTTGTATTTTATCGTATCCGCAATGGATACAAAATACGAGCTGACACAACTCGGCTGCATCCATCTTCTTTGGTGTTGATTCGCTACTTTATCCAGTCATAGGTCAAGAGAGACAAGTAACATAGCTGTCCCTAGAAGCAATTAAAAACAAAATAATGAAGAAGTATTCCAATTAATTCATTGTTACCCTCACGAAATTATGATGTTCCAAGAAAAAATCCCAAGTGTCGTCGTCCTATCTCCCTACGAGCCATCAACGCCATCCATCTTAAGACGAAGTACCCTCTTTTACACGAAGCCTTTAGGGTTGGCGGTAATTAATTACAGTAGTGATGGATGGACAAGGCATTACGTGACAGCCCTGTAATAATTACTGATTAATTATTCCTTCACGTGCTGATAACTTTGTGGCGTGTCCTGTTATCGAGGTGTTCTCGTTTTTGATTAACGATTTTGAAGGTATTTAATTTCACATCACTTATAACCTCACTCAACGCCGCAGTACCTAAAAACATTCCGGATCGACGGCGCGTTGTGTCCCACGCGCGCCTCAAAGAGCGCCAGCATACTGACGGGGCCCGCCTCTCAGAGGGCCAAAGCCTGCCGGGGTCGCGGGATTATTTCCTTACCGTGACCCCGGAACATAACAGGCTATTGAAGGACACCGTGGATTTTAGTCAGTAGAAGTCTGACAGTCCCTCCCGCCCTGCCCGGGGTGGGAGGACTCATTTGATGATTTTACACAAAACAATTTTACAAAAAAAAAAGTACCTAAAAACATGTGGGTCCGGGATGAACCTGGACAAGACCAAGGTCATGTTCAATAATCATATTGACATCCCAGAACCAATTTCTGTCAAAGGCATAACACTCGAAGTTGTCCAAGAATGCATTTATCTCGGACAGGTATTACAGCTGGTAGAAACAACTTCGAGCGGGAAATTGCCAGAAGAGTGCAGCTTGGCTGGGCAGCATTTGGGAAAATGCGTCATATCCTCACGTCGCTACTGCCGCAGTTGCTAAGGAGTCGGGTGTATTTTAATCAGCGAGTTCTTCCAGTCTTAACCTACGGAGCCGAAACGTGGAACACGACAGTCAAGCTGCCAAACCGGAAAGGTCTTTGCTTAGGATCTCGCTAAGGGATAAATTCGGAACGAGGTCTTGTGGTATAAAATCATTTTGAATAATGCAATAAATGCAACGAACGCAACACGAGCAGCTGACGCGACGTTGCCGCTTCGTGGACACGAGAACTGCCTCCTTTTTTTGACGTCGGTTAAAAATACTACCCACCAATCACACATCAGCATAAGGTTTGACAGAAGATGAATTGATCATTCGTTCAGAAACAGAGTGTTGTTTGAGTAATGGCGGCAAGCGTATCAACTTCTCTGTTGTCCTAGTTTTCCCGATCGATCGAGCTTTTCTACCGTTTAAACACTGTTATAAGGATTGAGGATAGTTATAAACTAAATATTAAGTTCCTTCGTTTTTGTTTTGTCCATGGAGTTTTTTGGCCATTCTTCTCCTTAAAGATCTAAGCTTTGAAATGGGTACTTTCACAGTTACCTATGTCTCGTGACTGGGACTGTAGCCCCACAACAGTTTTTTATACTATTTTTATTGTCTTTTGAAATGATTTTAGAGTTCTGTCCGTCTGTCTGTCCGTCCGTTTGTTACCAGGCTGTATCTCATAATCCGTGATAGTTAGACAGTCGCAATTTTCACAGATGGTGCAATTTTTTTATTTATATAAAGTAGCTTTTAACATCTAGAATCATTAGAGACCATAGTCAACAATACATTTTTCTATGTCGCTAAAACAAAAAAAAAATAAGAAACAGGATAAATTGAATATTTAAGGGTCCCATAGTTACAACAAATTAGGCTTGTTTGCTCGATATTGACTCGACGCTGACATCAGCGACGTGTACTACGTTTACGTCCAACCTTTGGCCGCCATCCCACTGGCGCTTTACGAGGGTTGACGTAAACGTCGCGTCTGCTCAACGTCGACGCCGCGCAGACGTTAACGTTACGTTGTCACGTGGCAAGCGTTGACGTCCGCTAACGCGAGGTTAACCTCACGCTCATAATAATATGGCCATCAAATGCGTTAACGTTGCGCAAAGGCGACTTTGACGTCGTGTTCAGCGGACGTTAATGATTGCCACGCGACGACGCGACCTCAATGTCGCGTCTGCGCAGCGTCGACGCTGAGCAGACGCAACGTTGACGTTAACGCTTGTAAAACGCCAATGGGATAGCGGCCTTTGTGTGCGGTGCCATAGCGTGGACCGGCGGGCGCCGAGCCGAGCGGTTAGATCAAAATAATATAGAAATGTTTGACAGATAGCACAAAGTCGCTGCAAGTTGCAAATTCACGTAGTTACCGAATAACTTAATGTCATATTCGCTTCGCTCACCGCTTAGACCAAAGAGCACTAGCTAGTGGTATAATTCCATTAGTCTTCAACAATGTTACAGGAACAGCCGCATTCGGAAACACTTTAATAAATAATTCATTCGATAGAATATTATTCAACGAGCTTCTACTGAATCCATTTCGTTCGGACAAGACGTTAAATTATGTAATCGTTTTATTGTTTATTTTTCTGTTTGTTTTTACAATTATTTTGTTTATTGTAAGTATTGTCTTTGGTGTATGTTTCTTTTTCTTGTTTACTTTTATGGACTAGTACCTAAGCATAAGAACAGCTTGCATCTACCTATCAAAAAATTTTCCTAATCAAACATGAACCTTCTACATTTGCAATAAAGCTGAAAATGTGTTAAAGAAAGACAGATTGGGGTAGATTGATGTACCAACTGGTGATGATTGTTGACATCATCTACAAAACTGTATCACAAAATGCGTCAAAATGTACTTATTAATAAAATAATTACCATAGTTAATGAGCACACAATCGGTCCTTCCTATCAGCGAATTAATTAATTAATTATGTCAATAAACGATAGGGTTCCCCAAGAGTGAAGTGAACCTTGCCAATTAATTAGTATGCTATAGGAAATTAAACCGACCGTCAAAGTAAATAGAGACTATTCTTACACAATATGGCTTCTTAATCAGCCTATTAAGCGTTTTCACGGTTAAACGACTAATTCTTGAGACGGTTATATAAATAGGTAAAGAAAATTAAGAAGGTAGGTACTTAGTACTTTGACCTTGAGAAATAAAGCCGTTGAAATCGGATAAAACCGTGTCAAAAGTATACTTAATTGGCTAAAACGTCTGGTGTATTGAATCGGAAGGTCGCAGGTTCAAGTTCTATTCGCAACAGTCCCAACTGATTATTTTCTTTTCACAAAAAGCTGTTCAGTTTACAACGCGAGCGTTTTTCAATAAAATTATACAGACATACTTAGGTAATGCATTCAAAATTGCATTAGCTCCTTGTTCACATCTAAAAATTTGCAAATCTATTACAGTTTTTAAAAAGATTGCAGGACACGTATATTGGTCTTTGATAAATTAGTGAATATTCACATATAATTCATAAAGCGAACGTACGCTCGAGAGTGGGGGTTGTGACGTCAGGACGCACTAAAAATTACACCACGGCATGACGTATTCTAAATTTTAAGAGCATTTTATCATAATCAGTTTCTGTTAACTTAAGGTGAACGCAGACCTAGCTGCACCGCAATCTCCGCAGTCATCGTTTTCTTACCGCTTCTGCGGCTACTGCGATGCGGGTGAGTGTGCGAGGTTTCATAGAACTTCAAACAAAAAATTCATAATGCCGGGATTGCGGAGACTGCGGTGCGGCTAAGTCTGCGTTTACCTTTAACAAAAGAAAAAATATAGCTCTAATATTTTTTAATAATTTAACTGATGGGCTAAATTTTAATCACTAGCCGATTACCACACAACCAAAAACTAATACACAAGCTTCAAAAAAACCAAGCACTTATAATTTCACAATAAACACAGGCCATAGACACAGTATGACATAGGTATTTACTTCACAGTTCCCGCCACCCTTCCGTAAATCATCCCTTATAATACTCGGGCTTAAGCTATCTGTCAAAGAGCCGACCACTTACCGTGTAATAACTTTACTAGGGAATTATATGGTAATTAATTATACCTAGTGACTTTGTGGGATAATTTTAGATAGGCATTTTGTTGCCCTGATCTTCTTATCTCGTGTCAACACGAACTATTCATGTATCATTTTTGCGATGGTGAAATAATTATGAGCAAAGCTGTTAAGCGCTTTTTCATCAATATTGATACTTTTACAGGAGTAGGAACACTAGAGGAAAACTGGCCTCTTGTCACAACTCCGAAATCGTCCTAAAATCGTTTTCCACAATGTTAAATACAACAAAGACAGTGCTATAGGGTAGTTCTTCGGAGACAAAATTTTCGATGTCTGTGGGTATATTTCTGTAACCAACTAACCAAACGGCATGTAATATTTTTTTCTGTACAGTTTAGCTTTAGCTCTACCTGGGACAAATGATATTTTTTTAATAGTAGACATCTAGACACAAAATAAAAAAATTTGAAGTCTGTTCTCCTGATTCATATAGGGCGTCCGTTTCCCATTTTCCGGAACAAAATGGTCGATGTTGCATTTTCCTTTTGATTCATCAATATAAATTAAAGTTATATCGAAAGGTAATTAATTGATCTATTACAAAAAAAATACATATTAGATATAACTACGTTAGTGTGTTTTTAATTAAGTAAATAAGAAGTGTCCGGCGTATAATACTGATTCATGTGGAGTAAGCTTCGCTTGACTGTACTTGGTCGAGGAATAATGATGAGAGTCTGGGATCCCACGTGGGGGGAAACCTGTCGTACAACGGACGTGCTAGAAGGCGGACGCGAGGGTGGTTGGCTTAGAAACTGGTGAAACAAAGGTAAACGTCTGATTCATCTGTGCTTGGTTTAGGTACCTTACTGATTACAATGCCTAATTTATTAATTTTATTTTGCTGTTTTAAAACTTTAATCTGAGTTTCGTGTGATGCTTTTGGGTTACAGATTCGTGTAGAAAAGTGATAATACTGAAGTCTGTATTAATGATGAGTTATGCATGAGTTTAGGCAAAATCATGATTCATCTGTGCCTGATTCATATGTTCAAAACCCCATAATGAATCTGAAAATAAATTAGTTTTCCTCTTTTCCAGCCAGAAAGGAGCACTTTTGTTACGTTATTTAATTTTCCATGTCAGTAGAGTGTGTGTGAGATAATTTTGACATTATTCTTCGGTATTTATTCATAAGTCAAACTCTATCTATTTTATTTTATTTTAAATTGCTGTTCACAACAATGCCACTATCAATAGTAGAATAGATGGAAAAAATAAATCTATGAGAAAAAGAGACTCACAGAACATACGAATTTTGCATCCATCTAAGATGGAAAATAAGAAAAGATCCAGACAAGTATGCTGCGTGGAAATTAAAAAATTAAAGAATTATATTTGAAAAAATAGAGAGAAAAAATATAAGTAAACAGAGAGAATATTATAACGTAGCATTAAAATAACTATTTACTACCTATTTATAACAAAATTCTCGCTTTTATGTAAGTATTCATTTCTTAAATTGTTAGTTTAAAAACAAGAATTTTATTGTTGAATTGACCAGATTTTTTCCTTGATAATACGATCACTGTTAATAAATTAATTGTTTTATAAAAAAATATTATTGTTGTTATTATATTATGATTATTTTCTTAATACAAAACCCATTTTTAGGGTTCCGTAGTCAACAAGGAACCCTTATAGTTTCGCCATGTCCGTCCGTCCGTCCGTCCGTCCGTCCGTCTGTCCGCAGTTTAGCTCAGAGACGCACAGTACTAGAGAGCTGTAATTTGGTGTAAATATACGGATTTATTGTGCCGAAAAAGTGGTAAAATAAAATCTCGTAAAACATTTTTTTTTAGGGTACCTCCAGTACTCACACGTAAAGTGAGGATTTTTATTTTTCTCGCGTACCCCTTAGTGTGGGGTATCATTAAATAGGCCTTTAAAAAATAATGTGAGTTTCCATTAACAATTTTTTGATAAAAAAATTCGTTTGTGAACTATTAAGCTTTAAAGTGCTAAATTTTACTCGATTCGAGTGTCCCCCCCCTCTACCAGCTAAACGGTTATGTTTGGGGGTGTGAAAAAATTCACAATAGTAGTATATATAACGAAGTTTAAAAAAAAATTATCACGACTAAGTAGGCTTTACAACTTTACGAGTAATAGTCGACCAACTTATAAAATGTACTTGATATCATATTTTCTTAAACAAAATGTATCGGAGACAACTGCAAATGTAAGTTTGTCAACTTATTTTTACAGCTTTTATAGGTATGTTTTTTGGGGATAGGTAGGTTTTTATCGTCAACTATTTTTAACTAAATTCAAAAAAAGGAGGAGGTTCTAAATTCGTTGTAATCTTTTTTCTTATGTTTTTTCCCCGATTTCTCAAAGAAGAATTTTCAAAATTGGTCCAGGAGACCAATTTTGAAAATTCTTCTTTTTAAAATTAAATTCAGCGAATCAGTTTAGTTAGTTGGCATAAGTATTTTGATGGGCAACTACGGAACCCTACACTGTGCGTGGCCCGACACGCACTTGGCCGGTTTTTATTTCTGTTTCTAATTCATCTGTAACAAAATCTGATTCATCTGGACACAAATTTTTTAAACGTCAATATCTCAAAAACTACTTTGTAAAAAGGAGTCCCTCAAACAAATAAATGTTATTTGGAATATCTATTTTCATATGAGCATGTGTCACTGAGCTGAAAGTCAAATTAAAATTTGACCATATGAATCAGTCAAAGAATCAAATTTCGAAGAACTACCCTATACCAGGTGTAAACACCATGTATTCGACTTGTTATCAGTGCGGCTAAGAAAAGTATAGACTTCCTTGTCGTGCGGAAGGCATAACTTTAACTTTTCTTTTTTAGATGAATATCTATTACCAAAAAAAAAAGGATTCAAGTTTCTTAAACATGGTCTATAAGCCTTGTACCGCCACAAAGGAAGTTTTATTGCCAGGTGTATAGACCTGACCTTGTGCCGCAGGAATGGAAAGTATAGAAAAATCATACCAGCCAGCAAATACGTTAAGAGGTTTTCACGAAAAACTTTCAAAACCTCATGCACCTTCGTTTCGTGAAGATAGCGCAACTCACTGTATGCCAGGCAATGTCAAAGAAACAAATAAAACGTTCCGCAGGTAATCCGGTTACATTTACATAGCAAATGTGCCAAACTACACACGTAACAAGTTTCGTTGAATTTTATTACTTTTCTGTTCGGTGAAGGTCACTGGAGATTCTAATCTCAAGACTCTGCATATTATATGTTATCACTTATTTAATTCTTTGTTTATTGTTTCTCTATTTTAAACTGAGAAATTAAGAAAGACCCACTTTTTAGAATACCAATACCTTCGTTAATTAATGTATTGTCATATTTTAACGAAACACATAATTATTTTTATCCCAGAAAGAGAGAGCTTGTAAAACCACGAAAAGAGCTAATAAAAACTAAGCTAAGCAGAGACTTTAAATGTAAATTTTTAAATTGTAAATCCTTACAAGCTGCAGTGGCTTCTTGGTTCTGAGAACTCTAGAATATCCTCTTAAGAACTAAAAATGAAAGATTCTAAGTTATCTTAAAGTTTAACGTAAAATATAATTTTACCCACATTTCCTTCCTTCCTTTTCAACAACATCGTAAACACAATTTTCCAGAACTGCTTTCAATATTAAGTTCGTAAAGTGCATCTCTTTGATGTTCCGCTAGTAGCAGCAAGTTTATCTAAGCTGCTAGTTAAATGAACTTAATTACGGCGGTCCCATTCACTGTGACTTGTTAATGAAGAGTTACTGCAGGTTCTATGTGTTTAATTGTGAGCCATTAATTTGAAACCAGTGATAAATCTGTAGGCCTTACCTTAATTGAGGGACACTATTTTCTATCACATTCTGAAGGTACTTCCAGGGGTAATTTCTAATCCATCACGTTTGTAATCCCCGAAGAATTAAGCTGAGGTCTATCGAGCATGGTTTTCAAACTGTGTTAGTACACCCATATATTTCGTGCTATCTATCGGGGTTGCGGGACTGTAACCGTGACCCTGAAACGTAAAAGATGATTTTACCAAATTAAAAAAAAAAAAGATGTAGTGCAACGCTTTTAAATTTGGTTGATAAGTACTATTAAATTTTTTTGGTTGATAAGTATTATTAAATAGTATGTCTCTCTTTCTTCCCAATCCATCCTAAGGTTGTCTTGAAAAGATCGCTTTTAGTGATAAGACCGCCTATTGTGTCACCCTATGTTTAAGTCATTAATTTGTAATGTCACCAATTCAATCAACCTTTAAGTTGTATGGTATGCATAATAAAGAGTATTCTATCTATCTATTAAATTACTCGACCTTTTCACCAAGTACTCAGGAAATTGAAAGATAAATTAAAAGGCTTTGAGCATATAATCTACGTGACCATTAAGTATATACTACAAAGCACGATTATTAAACAGATGGTAGTTCTCATAGAATCATGATATGGCTGATTTACCACCAACAGGGTCGAACGATGCTCTATTTATTGTTGTACTGTTTAGTTTCACTTGTTCCACTAAGAAGAACCATGGAACTACTGAGAAAAAAAAACACAAGTTCCATGGAACAACTACGGTGGTACACAACAACTAGTGAGACGAGTTCGATTAAGTTTTGTATCATTTGTTCCATTATCAAAGTTCATGGAACTACTGAGAAAAAAAAGTCTCACTAGTTCCATGGAACTAATTGATGGTGGAACTTTGTAGTCATCATCCGATTTTTTCATGGTTTAAATTAAAATATCCTAAAATAACTAAACTATAAAAAAGCATCGGTGCATCGCACCACAAAAGTTTCAAAAAACAAATTCACCTCATAAATCCAAAATAATAAAAACGTGAGAAAAATACTGCCACTTCAACCTAAACAAGTAGACTTACTTCCAACTGTATTTGAAACTTAAAAAAAAGCAAACAAATTCGTAACATGAAAAAACTGGCAAAAACATACGACCTTCTTACTGCTCGATTGTAAAGGCATACGTGCAAATATTCCACGTTTGCACGTGTCGTTAAAATATGCAAAATACGAAGAAAACTGCGGAAACTCCAGACATTTGGGGGTCGAGGTCACGACGGTTACGTTAAAAATACACAGGGCGAACGTGGGGTCCCAAATAGTGTGCACCGTCTTGTGTTTATCATTTATTCAATTGGAGATCGTCAGTTATTCTATTGAGAAACGTTATTGAACCGTTTGTAGGTTATGAACTTAGGGTACGTAAACGTTACAGTCTATTTGAACTAGAATAATAAGTACAATCGACAACATCAACGAAGTTGAATCATGACCCATTTTGACAAAAAAAACGAAATAATATATGTAAGTATATTTACGCAAATATGGGCGTAATTGTATTTCAATATCTTTTAGAAAATAAGCTTTTGGTGGGTCATAATTCGACTTTGTCTTTCAATACGTGCCTTTCAGACTTTGACGCTTTCATTAGGGATGTGTAAATTTTTTTAACGTATTAAAAAAAATGCTCCACACAACCATTTCTGGGGGCATTCTACATAGAGCTGCTATAATAAATAAATAGATTCAACTCACATGAACAAACTGAACCCGGTTCATCTAGTGTCGATGGACACAAAAATATTTCTTCAACCAAGCCTAGCAGGTCTACCTACCTACGTTCTGTTCTCTGCTCTGTCAAAATTATCATCAGACCTTTCGAGCCGTTGACAAAGATAGTCCCAGAAGTGACTAACATAACACAATCAGTCATTCTAATCTTAGTACGAGATCCGGTAGAAGAAATATATACCCTCATCTGTTATTTGAAAATGGCTTAGCATACACGCTAAATACTCCAAACGACAATATTTTGGTGATAGGTTGTCGGCCTGAATCGCGTACCGTCACTGTTAATTCATAAAAATCGTCTTCAAAAATTTTCGTTCCACTTCCCTCATCTGTTATTTAATCGAATCAGATATCAAATGATAGATTATTTTATTCTGAATCCAACAGTATTTAGTTATCGAATCAAAACTGTGGCTGAATTTCGGTTGTCTAAAATTTAATCGTAAAATTTGTTACCTAAGCGTTGAAGAACAAAAGACAAGATAATGATGCAGGTGTGCAGTTCTGCACCCAGACAGGTCGAAAAGTGTTTGGAAGACTAGTTTCACTTCCTACTAAGGTCGCGGCAATAGTGTGAAGTGTTGTGCGCGAAACTGTACAGGCAGGTCGAAAAGTGTTTGGAAGGGGCGCGCCAAAATTCACCAAAAATTTAAACTCTGGTAATTGGAAACCCGAAAATGTTCTTCCTAACATTTTTCGCCCTAACAATCACAGTCATTTGCTAACCACTCTGTCTCTAATATCTACGGTAACTCACATGTTTAAACCCGACAACTAATTAGAAGGACAGGGTTAGGCATCGACAACCTATATTTTTTAGATACCTTGAGGTATATCCTATCAGCTAATGCTTGATTTTTCTAAATAACAGATGAGGGAAGTGGAACGAAAATTTTTGAAGATATTTTTTATGAATTAACATTGACGGTACGCGATTCAGGCCGACAACCTATCTCCAAAATATTGTCGTTTAGAGTATCTAGCGTGTATTATATGCCATTTTCAAATAACAGATGAGGGTATATATTTCTTCAATGTATCCTAGACTATCTAATCCCACTGCTATTTCACATAAGCTCTGTATATCCGCTACATGCGTGTTAGAATGATAATTCCAGTCCTTTGGACTGGAATTATCAAGTATAGTCAAGACATGAGATGACCAGACAAGCAAACAGGTTAATCTAATAGATTTATTTATGCCACAATATTGTCCGTAGCACACTTGAGCGCCTCACAATAGCATAACACGTTACCGGTTCGTTGAGTCCATTCTATCCGACACCACAGTATGAAGATGACCAGTAGACAAAGTAGACCATTATAATTTGCCTAGACACATACGTTGGGTCAGGTTAGGAAGAAGAGGGTTACGTTAGGAACAAATATACAGTGTGTCCGGGCACGAGTTAGCGATATTTGAAGAGGATATTCTAGGCTCATTTTGATCGACAAAAATGGTTTAAAAAAATTTTTTACTCTAATACTTCGCAAATGGCAGCCATTTCAGTTTTTTGATTTGTCGAACTGGGGTGTGTTCAATAACATGCAAATATCTTTGAATGCAAGAGACCTGCATTCATGCAAATGACTTTATTGCAAAGTTAAATGTTGAGGCTTATCAAAAACTTGAGAAAGTTTTCTAAATAATATGTAAAAATAACCAAAAAACATGGGCAAACACGAAATTGTACACAAATAATACTGAATAATTTCACATTTTTTACTCTAGCTCGATGAGTACCCCTGAATATTGCTAGGGTTTTTGCATTAAATTAAAAGTATTTGAGTCAGGCTATAAAATGATATCAAAATTATCACTCTACGTTTAGGATCTTAGGAGTTATTCTCATTTGAATATCACCCTTCCGTCTCGCCCCGCAGCAATAAATCCAAGAAACTGTACTATTTCAGTTTAAGGATGGTTACTTGGGGATCATTTACATTGTGGTCAATAATGCCAGCTCATAAATGTTCGTTGGAACGATTTAGCTCACACAAAGAAATCGACACCAGTAATATTGGGGTACATGCGCTAAGGAAGGGTTATGTTCAAGTGAGAATAACTCCTGAGGTACTTAATGTAGAGTGATAATTTTGATATCATTTTATAGCCTGACTCAAATACTTTTAATTGAATGCGAAAACCCTGGCAAAATTCAGGGGTAGTTATCAAGCTAGAGTTAAAAATGTGAAATTATTTAGTAATTTTTATGTACAATTTCGTGTTTGCCCATGTTTTTTGGTTACTTTTACATATTCTTTTTTTAAAAGTCTTAAATTTTTGATAAGCCTCAACGTTTAACTTTGTAATAAAGTCATTTGCACGAATGTAGGTTTATTGGATTCAAAGATATTTGCATTTTAGTGTACAAACCCCAGTTAGATAGATCAAAAAATTAAAATGACTGCCATTCGCGAAGTTTTGGAGTAAGATTTTTTTTTAAAGCATTTTTGTCGATAAAAATGAGCCTAGAATGTCCTCTTCAAATATCGCTAACTCGTGCCCGGACACACTGTATATTTTTTTCAAGTTCCTAACTTAACCCACAACTGGGTCAGGATTTCGGGTCAGGATAGGGACAATCCGTCAGGTGGATGTCGGGTCAGGTTAGGAATAGGGTTACGTTAGGAACAAAAATTCATTTTTTATTTTTCAAATCCCTAACCTAATCCGTACCCGAGTTAGGATAATTGCGGGTCTGATTTGGAATATACCTTCTGTACAGTGTTGGTCCGTCTTTAATATAAGAAGTGGATCCACTTCTTGTGCACAGCACCAGTATTTTACGAAGCATTCGGTCTGTCTGACCTCCACAACCCAATCACTGGGCCTTTTTATGATTGTCTAGTTGCGAGGTGGTTGTTGTGAAAATAAAACGCAGATGTTGTGAATTGTCATTGCATTAACATTTTACTTTTACCATTTTATTATTTTGTATCACATTTACCACTTATAAATGTTGACTGTGCATTTGAGTAACTAAAATTTCTGAACGTTGCGATAGTCCCGAATGTTATACTATAAACGGTAGGACACATCTTATTCTCGCTTCCTATCTGTCCTGTTGTTTGTATGATAAATAAACTGATAATGGGCGCTATTGAAGGTGCCAAACCCACTATCAAATTCTGAACAATTCAGTTTAAATGACGAATGGCCACTAATGCGCTAACAAAAACCCTGACCTGAAATATAATATAGAAATCATGTGAGCACGAAAGGATGCTTACACATAATTATGATATGTGTAATATATTCTTCAGTACCAAAATTATATACAAACTATAAATAAAACATTACTTGTAATATTTTTAAAAAATAAATAAAAAGAAAAACATTCAAAGGGCATTATAGAATACGTCTACATTGCTGTCAAATGTGTGTATTAGGAAATTCCAACTATTTGTTTCAAATTGAAATACTGTATGAATACTACTATGTCTGCTGTGCCGACGATTAATCCCGTCTATGCGATGGATTATGAACTTATTGTACTCACGATAAAATTGTTAGCTTAGCGGGTAAGTAATGGTCATCCAATTAGTTGAACGAAGGGGATAAGGGTCATTAAAATGTCTGGAAATCATTAGGTAGGTGCTAATTTTTCTAGCTTTGTTTTACTCGGTTTTAAACATTAAAAAATCACTTCCCTTACTGTTTGTCTCAAACTAATCACCATTTGAATAGTAGTTGATTTTGGTTTTTCTTTGAGGTACGGTACCCTAAAATATGTAAAAGACCACACTGTTTTGCTTTGTATGTATCGTAACACATCGTGTTCCGTAAACTACGCCTTGAAGTCGTAAGTTTAGGAAGGAATTTTGAATTTCATGAGCAGTTGGACGAGCTATAGGTACAAATAACTAAAGAGCGTGTTTTCAATACAGTATTTAAAACAAACTTAACAATACCATATTTTTCGTATTAAATGTGATTGTCAAAGAACATTTTGTAATTACTTGTGTTTAAATAAAGATAGTTCAATAGTTGAAATATCTCTATATAAATAATTTAAAACGGGTCTAATTTGGATTTGCAACAATTTAGATTGAGATTGAGATTGTCAACTTATGCCTTGTATTAAGAAACTTGAAGCCTTGCCCAGCAGTGTAAGGCAGGCTAACAGTAACGAGAAAACGTAAGACTTATTTAATGCCCAGCAGTTGACTTATTAATTTTGCCAACTGTACTATCAGGTTTTCCATGTGACTAGTTCGATAGTACTAGAAGCTGATCATCCGCTCGGCGCTTTCCCGAGCACGGGTTTAGATTTAAACCCTCCGATACAAAATGCATAATATTTATTTTGAAATATATTTGAGCTGAAAATCCATTTTGCATAACAGAATGTGTTAGGATTTTGTAGTGTTTGTCTAGTCTTTTAGTAAGATTCATGAAATAACTTTTTAATAAAACCAAGACTTTGAGTGTGCATTTTGAATAGTAAGATTTATTTATATCCTGTGATTTAGAAAATATTGTTTCTTTACTAAGTTCATCATCATCATCAGCCTATAAATGTCCCCACTATTGGGACACAGACCTCCTCACTGTGAGAGGAAGTGGGCCTCCACGCGGGCCCAGTGCGGGTGCGTAGATGTCACATGTCTTCGAATTTTTGGTTCCCTAGAACCTAACATGCCGGTTTCCTCACGATGTTTTCCTTCACCGTTTTGAGAACTAATAATACGTAGGCACTAAGTTAAATTCGAAACTAAATTAATCGCCAAATAAAATCCTATTTACACACGCACAATATTAGCACAGTGGCTAAGCGATTTGCTGCTGCCACGCGTAACCTGGGTTCGGCACTTGTACGAAAGAAATTTTTTTTTTTTTTTTAAATACGTTTTCTGAAAAATATATTGTAATTTATGTTATACATAAAAAAATACATAAAATATATTGTAATTTATGTTATACATAAATTACAAAATATTTTTCACATGAATGTACAAATTCGGCTATTTTGAGAATCTGCTATTTTGATAATCTAATATTTTAAGAATGTGATATTTTGAGAATCTGATACTATGCGAATAAAGGATAACGACTGCGTCGCGAATCGTAAAGTGTTTTTTTCCACAGCAAAGCTTATAGACACTTTTACCTGCTGATGCTGTTTATTATATCTATCTCATTGTAAATGTTTTGAAGACCCATCCTATAAATTACGATATTTCAAACAATATGACACAGATAACTTTTATAGCTCATCACTCATGAATTACACCCTCAGTAGTTATTCAGGATGTGACCCCAAAACAACGGAATTTAATAACAGTGAGTGTGTGAAGTCTTTTAATAAAATTGAACTAGAACGGAGCACTTGTAAAATTAATACGGGGATCGTATTGACCCATATTTATTTAATAATGGCCTCGGTATTGGAATCTACGGTAGGTGAGAGCCAATACCTTCGTATTTCTAAAGATACCAAACTGAGGTATATGGAATGTTTGAGATATATCGTTTGTTTTCCGTTTTTCTTGTTTCTTTAATATTTATTAAAACTTCATGCAAAATTACATTGAACACAGGTATTTAATGCTTTGGGAATATGCTACAGTAACATTATAGCATTAAAAAAGTAAAAAAGTTTTTACCTTTAAATTACATAAGAATAACGTTACATACAATAACACAATATTCATCTCTACATACTATTTTCAATTTCAAGTTAAAAATTGGTGTATTTGGTGAGACAGGCAACTCAGTGATATAGAGTCTTAAAAGTCTCTCAAAACGTTACCTATGCATGCAGTAATGCGACATGATGCAACTAGTTCACCACTAAAGTGGACAAGACGTAGTGACACCAGCATGCTTATGTAACGTTTTGAAAGAATGTCACTGAGTTACCTGTTTCATCAAATAATCTCCCTAAATACTACTTATTCTCGTATAAACAAACGATAAACTCAAAATCATGTGCCAGCTTCAGACTTACGTTGATTACTTACTAGGTGGTTACTAGTCTAACTGTGTCTAACCAAATGCAACTCTTTATATGATTTTTTAATTAAAGCGACTGCTTCTGATTTTTTTTAAACCACAGGGTTTAATCAATCTTTGGTAAAACTTGTCAACGTTTTTTTCTGGCTACCTTTAGAAGTGCCCATTTTATACAGAATGTGAAGAAAAAAACGCACAGATAGAACATAGAACGCTCATAAATTCACGCAAAATACACAGGCCGTAAATATTACATGGAATATTGAAATTCCTCTTTAAAATATCACACGTCAACCGCAAAATGGCCAAACCTACGTCAAACCTATTTTATATTGTTGAAAATAACAAGGCATTTTGTGACAAAACGTTTATTTTAGACAATACTAGCGGTCCACACAGACCTCGCATGATTCAAATTTTTGACCAACCCGGAAAATTTACCGGGTTCACGGTGACTTTTCCGAAAACAGTTTTACATCAAACTCCATCAGAAAATAACTAGTTACCAAAAAAAAAACTAAATAAGTGCAGTTGTTCGGTAGGTATCTGCTTACAGAAATTACAAACAGATTTAAGCAACTTTGTTATAATAAATCTTCTATACTAATCTGTAACTGTATAATTCTGTACTAAGCTGAAATGTTTGTTTGGTTGAACGCGCTAATCTCTATACCTAACTACTGTCGGTTCGAATTGAGAAAATGTTTTATAATATTTGTTAGTATAGTTTATTATTATTATATTATAGTTGTGGGGGATTGTCCATTTAACGAAGGAGGCTATAAAAAATCACGCCACGATTAATTGGGACCGAGCAGCGGCGGTGACGCTTGTGTTATATTAGCTAGATTCTCTTCAAACACTCGTTTTCGATTGTTGTTATTTTTAAAACGCATACCAACTTTGTTTTTGTATTAATTCAGTTGATTTCAGAACAACTGGTACTTTAAATGCATCATAATTATCATTTTGTAATAGTATATCAAACTGCACTATAAATTATATGAGTGATTGATTTTCCTACACACTTGTATTTGTTTACGTGTTTAGGAACTTTTCGCGAAAACAGTATACCTACGAAATTGGTTGATGTACACATCAGTACATCATTTTAATAGCTCTTGGCACGTACCGAAGCACTCTTTATAATACGTATATCAAAAATAAAAAGCGCTTATTTAATAGATAGCTGTGACGTAATACGTGGTAATACTATGCGGAAATTATCAACAACTAATGTCGGAATGTTACTCGCTATTTTATTTTTCTTCATATCATTGGCGAAATCAAAATGAATAGTTAAAAAAAAATCTTAAAACCCACGTTTCAAATCGTTCGTTTCAAAATCTAATAACCCTACGGGGCTGAGAGGGGCCACGGGGCCACTCAAAACGTGGAGGCGTATCTTTTCTTATGTGAATAAACGTGCTCATGGTGATATAGGAATTTGTAAGGATCATGGCAGACGGCTTACAGTAGTCTCTGCTTAACTCCATGGAAAAAAGGCGTGCGTTTATGCTCTAACTAAATAGACAGAAAAGTTTTTCTAGTCTCTCTCCCATAAAATATCAATCCTGTTTCTACGAATAAAAATAGAATACCGCAAAAAAAATCAACTCATTTCATAGACAACCAAAATAACTTTTTAAAATTATAATTTAAGAACACGGCCCAACGTCACACTCCATTCTGCCTTTATGTTGCCGTGACGACAGAAAACTAGTCGCACAATAAAAACGTTTGTCGTAAACGTTGTATCAAAAGATATCGAAAGACACGATAGACGGACATTCGTCTGTACATCTTAGATTTAGTGGCTCTTAGCTCACACGACGGAAAATGACAGCATTAGCTTTGATCGACGAAATAAAAATGGCGCCTTTTTGGTTTGGCGCGAACATGAATAGAATTCTTGGTAGTGTTGATTTGTTAGTGTTTTTTTTTTTAATGAGCAGCTGTGTTTTATGGAGAGCAAAATAACTGCAGTTATGAAAATTAGCTGAAATTAGTTTGTTCAGAATCGTTTACTAAATCGATTTCTATCATTTTTAATATAGGTACCTAATATTTTATTTTCAAAAATAATTAAAACTACGGAAATTCCCCCTAAACGTCTGTACAGTCAAAACAAACTAAGATAGACCGTAAATCAAGGCAACAATACTTAAAAGTGCAATTTTATTTGTAATAATACAAATTCCGTCATTCATACACACAATAAAGAAAAATAAACCTTACTGCAAAATAACTAATTTAGTTAATAACAATGCATTTACATGTTAAATTAAAAATTCAATATATGTATTATGATTATAACATAACATTCTAATTGGGGTGTCTGAGGGTGTGCGTTAATTACGTTACATGTTGTATAAAGAGTGAGTAAAAGTTATGTCTTTCATCTAGCTAGAAGAATATTATGAGGCGATAGACTGGTATTTCGCCGCTCCGTGTCCCTTCTGAAACGCCCCTTTCCTACGACAGCTAAGCTTTTAATTTGTCTCAAAATTTGATTTTTTTAAATTAGGTTGTGTCATTACACGACCAAATATATTAGAATGTCTGGAGTCAAACAATGTTGGCAAAGTCACCATCAATAACTTTCAACTTGTAATTTAACTGAAAGGTCTCCATTCCTTAACCGCCCTCTGTTTCCGGGGTTTTCACTGATAGGCTATTTTGACCCTTATTGTCATAAAAACATTATGAACATAAACACTTAAGTGTGTTTAGGCCCCAGTATCTGTTTTAAGGCAGATCATAAAATGAAAACCATGTTTAGCGAAAGATTTTTTGATGTTTTTCAAAGTTAAAGCATACAACCATTGCAATAATAATGCCAATAAAAGGCAGTCTTGGAAGTCAATTCTTTTTAGAAAAAAAGTAGTATTTGTTCTACACTCATTCGTACGGACAAGTATGAAAAAGAAACTTCAAAAACACTACCTCTTATAGAATGCTTGACGGAGTTCATGCTATGCTGAACAACCTCTTTTTAAGAAATGTTATTCAAAATCATTGTACCTATACGAGAATGGTACTCGTAAACGGTGGCAATGTCGTACATCTTAGATTTCGCAACTCTGAAGTCTAGTCCCAGGCGCAACGCAAACAGGAGGCGGCGCATTTACGGCGCAGACACGATGCGGCGCAGATGAATGATACTGTAGTAAAAAGAGGCACACTGCGCCGGTTTTTACTATAATATCATTCATGTGCGCCGCGTTGCGTCTGCGCCGTATCTGCGCCGCCTTCTGTTTGTGTTGCGCCTATCTCCTCACTATTTCAGGAAGTATTTTGAATGCTATCTTTACCTTCAAACACAAGTTTCGCGCTTTGTATAAACGTCTAAGAAAGTCTAGCCTACATTAATTGTTTGTTGCTTCCTGGCTTTGTATGACCAACTTGAGACTCCACACAGTTTGACACATGCTTACCGTGTTTATGGAACATGGTGTCAAGAAAACAACTTGACACTCAGACAAGACACACTGCGGAGTCGTTAGTATTTCCTCAGCATATTTATCGCTAGCTATTTAGGTATTTATCGCTAGCTATTTATGTATCGCTAGCTTTTATGCTGCTTTTCCACCAAGATGTGCTATGCTATGTTGTGACTGCGGATACGTTTGATATCCACCTATCATATTGATTGGTTTGCATAGCACAGCACTGGTGGAAATGGATTCAACTAGGATGTGTTTTTTTGAGCATACGTGGTATGGCTGCGTGCTATGAATGCGTACTATGAATGCGTGCTTACTATCAACACATCGCATAGCTCGAGCTGCGCATCTTTCTAGCGCAGTAACTTTGCAGCGGCGACGCATCTTCATAGCACATCTTACTCACACCGCTACATAGCGTAGCATCGTCACACAGTTTCGTAGCTCAGCTTTTACATAGCACATCTCTGGTGGAAAGGCGCCTTAAAATCTGTCTAAAAATATTTTTAGATAGACTAAAAACCGCAAGTAGCCCTTAGCCTTTTTTTTAAAGTGGTAAAATCATCAAATGAGTCCTCCCACCCCGGGCAGTGCAGGAGAGACTGTCAGACTTGTATTGACTAAAATCCACGGTGTCCTTTAATACCTAACCCTTTATGTTCCGGGGTCACGGTGATGGAATAAGTCAAGCGACCCCAACATACGCAAAATAAACTGTGAAAGGACAGCAGTCATTTTGTACTTGCTCTTAAACAAACAAATTGCATGTTGTGAATCCGCACGCTTGGATGTCACAAAACTGCGACACGGGACTGAAAAGTCGCAATGCAACTTGACCTTAATTGCTGCGGAAGACATCCCCAAAAAGTGCTCCTAAATCTGGCAATGTACACATTAGTTTAAATAGCTTTATAATTTCAAGTTCTACGAAAATGGGATCTAATTCTTGAACCTTGCCACTGCAATGCGGGTCCTAATTTCACAGGGATGAGGGACATTCTTAAAGAGATTATGTTAACCTTATGGTTGATTTTCTGAGTATCCTCATTTGTCAGTTTTATCGTCCGTTTTATCATGGCCGTCCTCTGCCCTTTTAATGAGGAATATTTCCCAAAATAGAGTAATAATATGTTCCTTTACACGAAGCCAGTTTCTAGCGCAAAATATTTTAACTGACGACGTTATAGCAGTTTAATATATAAACAAATAACAATTTTGTTAAATCATCATGTCTGTATTCAAAAAAGGGTTTAGTTAGAAGTATAGATAATAGAGAAGCCATTTGCCATAAAGCGCAAATCCAAGACAGGAGTTTGGTATTTGCAATTCTTATTTAAGCTTCTATCACGGAAACTTATTTATTAACACTAATGGTTGAAGCAAGCAGAAGGCCAAATGAGCGTTTAATTAGGGTAAAAAGTTATGATACATAGTTTCAAATGTCTTATTAGGTATACACAAGTTTTCAGAGAGAATTCCTCTTATAAATAACAGTATGCCAGCCGTTTCCAACCGGCAACCGTCCTACGGCTGAAATAATGATGATGGTGATAAAGGGTAACGTATTAAGTTATTATAACTTATAGTTATTTATAAGATAATAGAAAAAGTTTTGTTATAAGTAGTAACTGCTAAGAAATGACAGCTTTATCTATCGCTCAATAAAACTATCTAACAAAATGAAAGCATTGTGTTGAAATTAAAACATAAATATTTTTACAAAATTACTCACGAAATATTGTTTACTCTAGATCGTAGCCGCAGGGGCTGTCGTAATAACTAATATATGAATTGAATATAACACGTGCAGACTATAATAAACTCCCACCGCAAGTATAATCTCTGCGTAATAAATTAAAAATTATTTTTATTCTGAGCCGCCATGATGTAAAAAAGCGCGGTAAAATAGGCCGCGAAATTCACACAGGCAAAGGAAATGTCTGTTTTGACGGTGAGTGCTCTTTATCACAGTCTAGTTACCACACAAACATGTTGTATTGTAGTGGAACCTTCTTTGATACTGGCATCCAACAAAGCCCGAACCTACTCCCACTCATTTCCCAAGTTCCTATTTAGTCATATCGCACCTTTAAAGTAAAACCGTTACTAAACGAAATTATACAATTTTACAGGAGAGCCAAAATTAGAAAAAAGTCACCATTTTTTGTCAATAAAATCTAAATGCAGGGTTCTATAAGACGTATAATAAGGTGTTATTATAGATCTCTGTTTACGTTATAACACGTGATTTAGAAAAGTTTTTATTTTAATTTATTGTATTATTTATTTTAATTTATATTATTATAGTAACACTTTACCATTAATTATTTTGGTCATTAACACAGAAAACTGTGTTTAAACAAATAGAAACACTTTTCCTATAAAAAAAAATTAACATCTTCATTCATTTTTGTGACATTCAGCGCCGTGTTTATCCAAATAATAACAGTTTTACTTTAAACTTCCGTTATCAGTCTTCCATGAACACGTTCTTATTGGTTTAGACACAATATTGTATTTCGTGAGCCGATCATAATTCGGTTTAGTAACGCTTTGAATTACCGCCAAATGGCGTAAAATACAATATTTTGAAAAAATGACAAGTTTATGTTGAAGTTTATGTATAATTTACATAGATGGCATTGATAACTCAATTTGAGAAAATTTTCGTTTAGTAACGGTTTTACTTTAAAGGTGCGATATTTCTTTTCTGGCGTACACGTTGCCGAGACCTCCAAACATCCCGCGGGAGATTTAAAATACAATTTTACCTTACAATAATTTTCTTTAAAGGTGCGATATTCTATTTCTCGGCGTACGAGACCTCCAAACATCCCGCGGGAGATTTAAAATACAATTTTATTCAACGGCGAACACATTTATAATTCAAATTTTAGGATGAATAGGAATAGCTTATTCCGTTCCTCGACAAACTCAAGTGCTGTAACACACTTTTTGTAAAAAACTAGTATTTTCAAGCTAGTAACATCTAATGTTATAAGCAATGTTTATCTGCAGAACAAGCCGTTTCATTGAAATGTTTTGTTTGGATGTATAGCTGTATGTCCTTGCTTCGATACCTCTAAAAGTATTTCGCGCCATAATTCGCACTATAAAAAAGACTTTACGGTTATGTGCAAAACAGAACGGCAAACGTTGAATGTTTTAACGATTTCCCAGTTTTCTTTTACCACAGCTACTTTAGCTTGTTTTTCTTTTGCTTTGCAGTGACTTTAAGTCAAAGTCTAGGTTGCCTCGTTAATGTAAAAAGGCCAAGTTCAACCAAGCTACACCACGAATAAAATTCCCTAGTCATCTGTATGTCTCAAAAATAGAAAACAAACGTCTGGCGGTGGCAATTTCCAGACGTTCCAGTAATAGTTTTGTAGCTTCTGTTATGTAAACAGAAATAGCTGGGCTGATGAATTTTATTATTTGTTATAATAAAAAAAGAATAGTAATAAAAATAAATAATAATAAAAGAAAAAGGAGTAGGTAAATGATACTGTGACGTCTGATAGAATGATATAGAATGAGATAGAATGGTAGAAAAAAACGTATTGCGCTGACCTCAAGTACAATGGTATAAGGGTAGGAAAATGATGGTGAATCATCTTCGAATGATATGTCTGGACATAGCCAACAATTTTTGCAATTGGTAATCATCAATTTATGTAACGGCAATAAAGAAAAAAAAAGTTAAAGAATTTATGAAGCTCGCGCGGGAAAATTGACAGCTGATTTTTTTAGCTTCACCCCACTCCCGTCAGTTCAAAAGTTAATATGCCAGAGTAAAAAGTTTTTACTTCTTTTATTGATTTGTTGCCTTTTGCCCTTTTGTCCAAAACTGTAACTTTTATTATTATAGGTTAGGCAAATAACATGAACTTTAGCCATTTTAGCGTGGATATTATTAGCAAATCTGGTTTTATTTGTTAAGGTCTGACGAGCCGGTCTGACCTTAGGATATTAGGGTCTGTTGTTTTTTAAACGTCGAATCTACATAATTATTTTGTTTATCTTGTGTCCTTTTTCACTTCTTTTAACGGGGTCAAAAAACCTTCGATGGGAACATTTAATGTTTTAATTTTTAGTAACGAATTGAGCTTTAATTTTCCTTACATTAACAAATTAGCGATATAATTAAACGTCAACTTTTTAAATCGTGTTTTTCTTTTAATTTTAAAAATTTTAGCTAGCTCAGCTAGCAACTTTTTATTTTTTCTTTGTTTTATTCTTGCCTGACATTATCTGTTTTCTTTAAAATTAAAATATTAATGCATCAAGAGATTTAGCGACTTTATTAATTTGTGGTTTATTCATTTGGCACAAATAATATCAACGTAATACACAAATGGACTTCCGCAATAACATCTATTCTTGTCTTTGGCTTTCATTCATTTATTTTATCATATTATTGTAGGTAGAGTTTCGTGTAGCTGCTTGGCATTTCCACAACTAATTTACTATTTATGTCACTTCCATTAATTTATTGTTATAATTTTATTATGGTCATTCAGTTTGGGCACGCCGCAATTGCGGCGGTAAGACCCCTCTTTGAGGAGTGGCTGGAGAGAAGTCATGGCGTCCTTACCTTCCGCCTGACGCAGGTCCTCACCGGGCACGGGTGCTTCGGGAGGTACCTGTGTCTAATGCGGAAGGAGGAAACGTCTGGGTGTCACCACTGCGAAGATCGCCCGGAGGACACGGTGGAGCATACGGTGCAGGACTGCCCAGCTTGGGCAGTGCACCGACGTGTCCTCACGGCTGCGATAGGCGGAGACCTCTCGCGCCCGGCATTGGTTTCGGCCATGCTGCGGGGCGAGACGGAGTGGGAAGCGGTCGCCTCCTTCTGCGAAGCAGTAATGCTCGCGAAGGAGGAGGCGCGCCGCGAGCGAGAAAGGACAGAGTCCTCCCTCCGCCCCAACCGCGGTGTAGGACGCCCACGGCGACGGACGTCGCGAGACGATCTCCGGCCACCGTAGGCGCGGGCATGCGGGCAGCGAGTAAAGGGCAACTCGCTGCCCGACCAAGGACCATGCCCGGGTCGACGGCGCGTTGTGTCCCACGCGCGCCTCAAAGAGCGTCAGCATAATGACGGGGCCCCCCTCTCAGAGGGTTTGGCCCTCTGAGAGGGGGGCCCCGTCATTATGCCTGCCGGGGTCGCGGGATTATTCCCTTACCGTAACCCCGGAACATAACAGGCTATGAAGGACACCGTGGATTTTAGTCAGTAGAAGTCTGACAGTCCCTCCCGCCCTGCCCGGGGTTGGAGAACTCATTTGATGATTTTACCAAGCTAAAAAAAAAAAAAAAATGGTCATTCAGTTTTCAGTTTACGTTTGATAGAATCTGGATCATATAGAACATTTGTTTAAGTAATTTCAGCTCATCACCACCTAATGATGATCCAAATGCTTCTGGCCATAGACGCATTTGGTTGACGTAGTGGCTGAGCGATTAAATGCTGCGTGTGGCGGGTTATGTGATTTACCAAGTAGTTGTTCCGAGTCTGGTTGTATGAGTATGTGAGTTATGTTTGTAAACGCATCCACATCCACATCGTAGAGTCAAGCGTTGTGATAAGAAATCTCAACAATTGAAACTACGATGTGAGCTTCAACGCGACGGCTTTGAGAGCGTCCAATCGCGATGCGCGAGCGCTCACCGTTCACGCTGCACGATGTGTTAGTGTCGCTGTCAGTAGCTAAGAACCTATCAAACTTAAAAAAAAAACTGCATTTGAATGGATGAGTAGGAGAGGAAATATGCGTTATATCCTATCAAAATAATCAGCACTCTACATAATGCTATGACATACTGCGAAATAGTAGCACAGGGTTGGTTTGTAATGGCGGACAGCATCGCTGACCTGATGACGTCCACCATTGCAACATGGAAAGGTTATTTGCGTAGTATATCTTTATCCAACTCCTGGACAAACCCTCCATTCATTCCTTCACTCCTCACGAACTCGACCTAAATATGAATAGACAAAAGCTTCATACGAATGTCCCAGTATCTATGTTACCAAGCCATTGCTATATACACCGATCTAAAAGGTTATTGGCAAATTATAGACATAGACACATAATCAGCCTTGTCTTCAAGGCGAGGACTGTCTTGGCAAACCCCTTGGTGTTGCGAATATCGAGCGAAAGAAGCGACTAGCTGCAGTCTATTTTCTCGCTCAAGTAACGTAGGTATGTCCCGTCATTCCGTAGCAATAAAAACCGAAATTATAATATAGGTGCCTAGTGCCTAATCCTTTGATTTCCTCCACCACAAACGCCTTTTTTTACGTGTTAGTCCAAATGAGTCCTCTCGCCCTATATGCAGCATCATCATCATCAGCCTATTAATGTTCCCACCACTAGGACACAGGCCTCCTCTCTGTGAGAGGGAGTGGGCCTTATATCCACCACGCGGGCCCAGTGCGGATTGGTGAATGTCACATGTCTTCGAATTTATGGTTTTTCTCCTCTTCTTCTTCACCGTTTTGAGAGCAGTGGAATAAATTACACAAAGTAATGCTCCTGGCGGTGTTCGAACCCACGACCTACAAGTACAACTCGTAAGTCGGGACCGACACCACTGGGCCACCACTGCTCTGAAGTCATCACACATGCATGAATATCAAGCACCAGAAAAAACCCTGACTATTCATAATAATATGTCAGGGAGGGAGAGACTGTCTAGAACCCTATCTGCTTGATATGCGACACACTTCGAAACAAACAACCCGTTTCTATATGTAGATGCTGTTTTTTCACTAAGTCAGTATAGTAAAGGAATTGCCTTATAGGTGAATCGCATGCGGGCAGCGACTAAAGGGCAACTCGCTGCCCGACCAAGGACCATGACCGGGTCGACGGCGCGTCGTGTCCCACGCGCGCCTCTAAGAGCGTAAGCATAATGACGGGGCCCCCCTCTCAGAGGGCCAAAGCCTGCCGGGGTCGCGGGATTATTCCCTTACTGTAACCCCGAAACATAACAGGCTATGACTAAAACTGACTACTGACTAAAATCCACAGTGTTCTTCGATAGCCTGTTATGTTCCGGGCTTACGGTAAGGGAATAATCCCGCGACCCCGGCAGGCTTTGGCCCTCTGAGAGGGGGGCCCCGTCATTATGCTGACGCTCTTTGAGGCGCGCGTGGGACACAACGCGCCGTCGACCCGGGCATGGTCCTTGGTCGGGCAGCGAGTTGCCCTTTACTCGCTGCCCGCATGCCCGCGCCTACGGTGGCCGGAGATCATCTAGCGACGTCCGTCGCCGTGGGCGCCTACCACTGCGGCTGGGGCGGAGGGAGGACGCTGTCCTCTCTCGCTCGCGGCCTGCCTACTCCTTTACGAGCATTACTGCCTCGCAGAAGGAGCTGACCGCTTCCCACTCCGTCTCGCCCCGCAGCATGGCTGACTCAGTAGAAGTCTGACAGTCCCTCCCACCCTGCCCGGGGTTGGAAGACTCATTTGATGACTTTACCACGCAAAAAAAAAAAAACAGGTGAAACGTATTTCCAACGACTTACTTATAATGTCAAATGTCGCTCAAACACAGCTTCACCCGTCCATAACACCAAGTGATGCAACTGTGAACACACGCGATTGTCTTGATTCTACCTTATGGCCACAGGTTTAGGAGAATCGTGATTCCAGCGATTTTATGTCAATGTCGAATGACACAGAAACACAGCTACAGTTGTACCGTGGTCGATAAAAACCTGCCATTTCGTTGTTTTGAAATCAAATACACATTAGCAATAACCCAGTTTCAGCTTCAACACGTGAAGGTCACTTCAAACAATGTTTATTTTATGACAAATCAATGTCAATGTAAATGCATTAAAATCGTGACTCGTTCTATTACTTGTTTACGAGTACACCGTTAGATCGATATCAAATGAAATATGCAAGTTTTCATTTGTCTTGTGCACGCCACTAGGCAAGTTGATGGAGAAATTGGAAATTATAGGTAAAGGATATAGGTTTCTTCGAATGTTTAAAGTTTTTTTTTTAAGATTTAGAAGTCGTTTAATATTGACGATCCACAGAGTGTCCAATTTATTGCCCATGGAGTTTCTTACCCGTGCTTCTTCATAGAAATCTACTGCTCCTTGGATTGGGCATCTATGTTACTTTCACAGTTATTATGTCTTGTGACTGGGACTGTAGCACCATAGTTTTATATCATTTAATTATATTTTATGTCTTTAAAAATAAAATTGATAGTGACAATTCGAATTATATGGCGGATATTTCGTGCCTATTTTGACCACCTCAATAGACACAGCTACATATTCAGTAGTAAGTAGTTGTAAATCAATGTTCTTAATATACAATTTAAGTTTCACATAATGCCGCAGAGCCTGTTTACAATGATGAACAAAACATTGATGTAACAAAACATTTCGTCCGATCAACGCATGTTAGAATAATAAGTTGGGTTACGTCAGCGTAGCGGCGTAGCAGTGACCTCTACGACGTAGGCTACGCGAGGCTACGCGTCGTAGCAAACATTACTTATTAAATACTTCATACAGTTATTTAGATGGAAATATTAGAAAATGTCCAAGCAGGACATTTTCTAATATTTCCATCTTTGATTTCTGCAATACAATCTTAACTTAATGTTTTAAATTCCAAAGTAAACTGTTTATCTGTTACAAATTCATATCAAGTCTAAATGGATTCGCCATTCAAAAAAACTTGATGATGGGGTAGGCATAAGCATAAGGTTTCGACGTTTCCGTGGAGTAATTTATGAATTGAACATGAGCAAAGCCGAGACGGGTCGCTAGTTATACTACCTATTATTGTTAATACGAAAGTAGATGGATGGATTTTCATTTTTAGTTACAAAATCTGTTACTCGGATGTGGACAACATTTTGTGTTTGGCAAACATAACCTGGATTACACATACTTTGATCCCACCATGTTCGCGTGGAATAATTACCGAACTGCACAAAATTAACTTTACTGCTAATAAAAGAAATGAAAAACAAGTACAGTCACGAGCAATAGTATGTATACACTAAGCAGTATTCAAAAGCGACGTTCTGCTACCATATTGATTAAACTTTTGCCTTTTCATTAGACTTATATTTTAGAAGCCATACTATTACAAAATAGGTCTCATTTCAAAGTGGAAACCAGTATTTTACGAGTAAACTGCGTTTGAATTTAGTTAAGTGTATGTAACATGTTATTACTCGTGACTGTACCTACGAAGCTTAAAAATCTATTTGCAATAAAAAGGTTGAAGCCAAGTCCTACCACCTTCCCTCGATTGTAGTTATTCACTCTAACGGCCTGATCAATCCGATTTGCAGTGGAATTCATTTTCCAGACACTAATGCTTTCCAATGCTCTTCGCATTTAGTAGTTAGGAAGTCTAGACTTCCCCTCTTTTAGCTAGCGACTACTGCATAACATTGTATAATGTTCTACTATAATATTTTAGTTTGTTGAAAGTTTTCGAGTAGCGACCACGGACCGGAAGACGCAGCTTTAAATAATTATTGAACATTTTGTTTTTGAATTGTCTTTGTTATAATTGTTACTATGGACACTTTTAATCAAAAACTTGCTACATCGTTCTCACATAATGTACCACCTCAAATGAATGATGTAACAAAGGTTCTGTAATAATTCCAGTGGCGATCTAGAAAGACAGTCCATGGAGTTTCTTGCACGTTCTTCTCCATAGAGATCTACTTCTTGGAACGGGCATCTACGGTACTTTCACAGTTTTTATGACTTGTGTAGCACCATAATTGTAGTGTTTAATAATATTCCTCTGATCTTGAAATAAATGCTTTGATTTGGATTTTGTAGCGTAGGCAGGCCTCCCACTAGGTGGACCGACGACATCGTGAGGGTCGCGGGCAACCGATGGATGCAAGTGGCGAATTGTCGTTCGGCGTGGCGGTGTAAGGGGGAGGCCTATGTTCAGCAGTGGACGTCTTCCGGCTGATGATGATTGAAATTGTTTGTTAGAATACGCTAATCTCAGGAACTTTTGGTTCGAATAGAAAAACGTGCGGAGAAACTGGGGTATCGTAAATTTGTTGTGATATGTAGGTAATCTAAGCAGTAAAAATTGTTCTTTTTATCAAACCAAATTTTTTTGTGTGTCTGAATCATGTATGGATGTCCTATGTCGAGGGTTTCGCATAAGGATCTGTCAGACCCGTACCGACTAAAACCAGCGATTTTGTACTCGTATCACTTCAGGCTGGTCATATTTGCATTTTCCACGGTGATTTCAGCAGTATATCAGATGGAACCAAACCTAACTCTGAAACTTTGTCCCCAGCATGCGTAGAAGAAGAATGCATCGACTGGGAAGGGAAGTCCGTGCCCCACGGTCTGCTGTACGTGCCCGGTCCAGGGGTCTGTTCGCTGTGCGTCTGCTACCACTCCGAGCCTATGTGGTGCAAGGCTATTTACTGTGATCCTCCTTATGTGAGTATACGACTACTTTTTATTGAATTCTGTTATATTTACATAGTCACACAACGCCTTTCTGTACTGAAAGTTTATGCAGATAATTTATCTTTGTAGGTAGGCACATTCACATTCGATATATTATGATAGAATAGTTCAAACAGCGTGCCGATTACTCGCGGCCCGCAAGTCCGCTCCTATGGTGGCCCAAAATCACCACGTAATATGACAGACACTTCGAGCATCACATGTAGCGGCGAAGGAGGTCCTCTTCCTAGTATATTTTCTCCATCGCTTGTAATTGTAAACCATTAACAACAAGTGGGCATCAGGCTTCAGGTAGCTACTAAGGGTCTTAAGAATCCAACAAAAGAAACTATAATTTCTTTAGTTTTACAGGTTACCAATTACGGGCAAATTACGGGCAACTTCTTGCCCTTACTGTAAACCTCAATAATCTATAATAATCTGAAAATGGAATTGAAGTTGTCCTAGAGTCAACGAACCAACACCTCTCCTGAGCTTGTAGCCAAACGGCAAGCGACAATCGTTAACGTTCAGCAGTCGCTAATACATTTTCAACTTTATACCCCATCGAATAAAGTTGAAAATCTAGTAAAGACTGCTGAGCGATAGCGAATGAAACAAACGAAAACGATCTGTAATCTTTGATAGATTTTCAACTTTATGAAATGGGGTATAAAGTTGAAAATGTATTAGCGACTCCTGAACGTTAGCGAATGTCGCTTGCCATTTGGCTACAGGCTTTGTTCTGTTTAAAACCGTAATACAAACTTCTCGTTCGACTACCTATGTTGCCGTGACAATTATTGCCGTTCGTGTATATTACAATCCGCTCTTGTTAGTTCGAATAACTACCACCTATGAGTCATTTTATGGAACAAACTGCTGTTATGAAGGCAAGTTATAATTGACGAATGTCACGGCATATGCCACCTAGTTGGTACGTGGTTAGTACATATTTCATGGATTTTATAAGTCAACTAAATGAGCGTTTAGTTACCGATTCATCGATAAAACTGAACACGATCAACACATTTGAGAACAGAGCAGAGGCCTTACCACGAGCTCAGTTTAGGCTGTGAGAAAGAGACAGAGCTATACAAGTCGTTTAGTACCATCTCTTTCCTACAGCCTGAAGACTCACGCTTTAAGAGTTCACCTGGTGGCCTACCATGAACTCTTAACACAGTCCAGTCTCAACTGTGGGAAAGAGATGGCGCTAGACGACTTGTATAGCTCTGTCTCTTTCCCACAGCTTAAACTGGATCGCGTTAAGAGCTCGTGGTAAGGCCTCTGGTATTGATATTCTATAGCTGCTTCCTATTCCCTATAAGAAATCTCATCGCTGGGCTCCACGGTGTGCTCTACGTCGAAGCGGATTTAAGATAGTTCGATCGTGCAGCGCGAGCGTTGAACAACATCAGTGTCGCTGTCAGTAGCTTAGTGAATAGCACTCTTTAGTCTAAACGTGGCATAAGCACAGATTATTGCTGATCGTGTGGTGAGATTCACCCTTCCTTCGCGTAACGTTGTAACCCTATAAAATCCCTATTGTTAGGTCATAGAAAGAGAGGGCTGCGGTCGACTAGTTAGTAGAAGTCACATGTCTTTGGTTCGAGGACATACGGATTTTCCCACGATATTTATTCTAGGACATGTCATTCACATTTTCATGTTATACTTTCACAGTTCTGCAAGAACTTCCGCGTGGGCTCGCGGTGCTGCGAGTTCGAGTGCCTCGACCCCCCGGGCGAGGACCACCGGTACCGGGAGAGGGAGCGTCTCCGGGCCCTCATCCTCGCCGGCAACTCCTCAGCGCCCGACCAGGGCCCCTCCATGAAACTGAAGGCCGGAATATCCCTCCTAGCAGTAGCCGTCGCACGAATCGTATGAAACACGGACTGCGTAGACCATAACCAATTGATAATTATTTCTAATTGAGGAAATTATTTACCTGGCAACACTGGAGGGTTTTAGTTTGTATCGAAAGCCAAAACTCACATTCGATGTACTTCGATTCGATCTGCCTATACCTTAAGAATGTCCTGTTCTAGTACTTCGGGACCTTACTTCTCTAGAACTATGATTTTTCATATTCAGAGTACCTAACTTCGTATTATTGTTATATTATTTCCGTTTACAACAAAATGAATAAATTCGGACCAATTTTATGTAACCGAGTAGCGTCGTGTTGTCTTTTGTTTTTCTTAATTTCGATGTTGAATGTGAAATGTAAAAGTAGGATCCTTACGTCATAGACAATTAGACAAAAAGTCACAATGTTTTGGTAGAGAAAAAGTTAATACTAAAGGGAAAACCTCATTTATATTCTACTCATCTCTAAAACATTAAAACCTTTCAATAATGGTGCCATTGTAGTCGAAAATTAATAGGAAAGAAACTAGGTCGTGTCACATTACAGATAAAATACTTGTTTCCCGGTCCATATGTAAATTGTATGTGCATTAATCTGTAATAATAGGCAGTACTTTAGTAAAAATCTCGATACATTCTAGTCGACTCACGCAATCTATACGCATAATATATTTCTTCACTTCTTAAGATATTTCACTTAGCTAGACACATTTCGAAATTGTAGCTTTAAATCTCATATCATTGGGCGTCCGATTCTGTAAATTATTTGAAAACTTCCAAGGATTTCTATTCGAGAAGCAACTGACCGAAATAGTGGAAATCTCTTTGAAGAAAATGGTTTCAGTAATTTTAATAAGAAATGCTTTCAAGCAAAATTCAGGTAAAAAGCAAAGTGCCTTGAGAGACTCGAGGCAAATCTTGTAACACGCTTAGAGTTTATTATGAATAAAAAATAAATTTTTACTCTATGACTTTTAAATTTTTCCCATTTCTGGCTTACTTCGGAAGTCGAATGCGTTTAAAATTGATTTCTTATTAAAATTATCAGGGGCTTGTGAGTTTTTCTGCTGTGTAAAATATGTACAGAATCGCACCTCAGCTACTTAGTAAATAAAATACCTAGTGCAATAATACATAATATTGTAGTTAAAATGAAGAGATGTAACATTACTTTGTATTCGTGAATAGTTGAGGAGTTCACCGACTTAGGAATTGAATTAGTATTGTACTCCGAGAGAACTGTTTGAGGGCAAACTGTACCTTATTAAATGCAGAATGGCATGCTAACTAGTGCTTTAAATTTATTCACTTTACTAACTTCGCCTCAAGCTAAACAATAAGAAAGTTTGGTTGGGAAACATTGACATGTCTGGGTCACGTCACGCAGAGTGCCTAAAGTGTACACTTAGGAACCTTTTAATGTCGGACTAAGCAGAAGTGTATTGAGTGACGTAAAGATGTTTTAAATTAAGAGAGAGGAAAACTCGGCATGGTTGACCACCACACTAGGCTGTAAAGGTTTTTTCCAATGCCACTGATAACCCCTAAAGTTTAAAACTGAACCGCCCAAAGACAATCAAGTTTTTTTTTAATAAACTTTAGAGATTTACCTTATAGTCCTTGTAGGCCGTTAAAAAAAGAAGCGGCACGTCTCGAATGAGGACATCCTCATCTTGTTCAAACAAGATCTTTTATCGTGCGCTTTACATAAAGCGACAAGGGAATAAAAATGCGTCTCAGTTTTTCGACTGACAGATAAAAAGGCCCGTCAAGGGATGAAAAATAGTTATCATGATTAATGTATGAAGTGGACGATTTATATCGAAAAACTTCGTCAGCATATAGATACCCAAATATGTATATTATCAGTATCACATTATGGCGATATACGATTACCTAAGTAATATGATTGATGATATCATATAACGCGTGAAGTTCAAGCCTGATAACAGCCACTCTTGAATGTTTCATTCCTAAACTAAACGGTTTCACTATTATTTCAACCTTTGTGTTTATAATGGAGACTGCCAGTGCCTTTGCAAGACTTTATTGTCTATACGCCTATTAAAAACAATGTAGCACTGTTGCGGATTGACTACAGCCTACATTGTCACTTTAATTGTTCCCGAGCTCATCCAAATGGAAACAATGGTCTTATGAGATTACGTCTTACTTTGTACCACAACCACCTCAACCTACCTACCTACTAACATTTCATCTTCTATTCAAATGTAGCCATGTAGGAATAAATTGAAACTTGTATAACATAGTAACATTTAGGTAGGCTATTTCACATTCTAAAATCCATTTCTGTATTAGGTACCCTTAGTACCTATATAAAAACTGCCGCAGTAGAGTAGTGTCCTCAATCAAACCTAAAATGCACTCTAAAATATTAGAAAAACGAATGTGGCACGTCATATTCACACTATGGTTGTTAGGCATCGATTTAGCCCACTTATGCACGCCATCAGGTAGCAACACCAAATTAAAAAAGTTATTTTTCTTCTAACAGCCATAGAGCAGGTAGTCGTGAAATAAAACCTGCATGACTGAAAGTTTCTATTTTATCCCTTGCGTGTCCGGCTTACATACACGAAAGTTATGCTCCAATTGCTAGCGGACTTTAATACCCCTTCTAATACCGAATATAACCTTGACAATAAGAAATACAAAATTCTCGCAACTAATTACGAATACAATTTCCATGGAGTGGGCTTCGTTTTTAAGGAGGGTTTTAGGTTTTACAGTCGATATTATATCGAGCGCAACTTTATCCTGCGTAGCATAACCCTTAGATTTATCAAAGAGAATTTATTTGTGAGAGTTCATAACTTTTTCGGAGTTTATTATTTATTGCTGGAAGCACGGCAGTGTAGCGCCAAGTTCAATTAACAAAATATCGGGGATTCTTTTGATTTATTAACTGCATAATGAAAAATTATAAAGAAATTGATGATTTTTGCTCTCGGTTTAAAACTGAAACAATTTCCTACTTTACATTGTAACAGATCACCAAAGAACTTTATTTCAGGTCTTAAGGACCTTCCTTGGTACACACGGCTACACATCAAGCTATGCAAAACTAGCATAAGCTGACCGTTCAACGTGCGGAAAGATCGTATAAAGCGAGTCCAAGACAAACTGGTTTTGTATAGCTTGATGTGTAGCGGTGTGTACTTCAAGATACTGAAATGAACGCGAAATGTTCCGCAGAGACGACAGTATAATTTAATAATGTCCTCAGGTCGATATCAATTAACGAAGCTAATCGAGTGCTTTTAGTAACGCTCGATTTGGTACTTATTGTTATTCCATCTCGGGTTTAACATTTTGGTGGTAAATCGTGCTCGGGTATTTAAAATAATTTGTCCTTCGTCCTTAGATAGGTTTCATAACTTATTTAGTCACGTTTGATATTCGTTTGGATAGATAAATGTCTTAATAAAAATGCATATTTGTGTTTTAAACTCTCGGCTTAGCTTTAACAGAAATTACAAAAGTGGAATAACATAAATACCTAAGAATGATTGCAGTATTTATTAGTGAAATTGGCAAATAATCTTTCCCATTTTTAGGGTTCCGTAGTCAACAAGGAACCCTTATAGTTTCGCCATGTCCGTCCGTCCGTCCGTCCGTCCGTCCGTCCGTCCGTCCGTCCGTCCGTCTGTCCGCAGTTTAGCTCAGAGACGCACAGTACTAGAGAGCTGTAATTTGGTGTAAATATACGGATTTGTTGTGCCAAAAAAGTGGTAGAATAAAATCTCGTAAAATATTTTTTTTTAGGGTACCTCCAGTACTTACACGTAAAGTGAGGATTTTTTTTTTCTCGCGTACCCCTTAGTGTGGGGTCATTAAATAAGTCTTTAAAAAATAATGATAGTTTCCATTAACAATATTTTGATAAAAAAATTCGTTTGTGAAATATTTAGTTTTAAAGTGCTAAATTTTGCTCGATTCGAGTGTCCCCCCCCTCTACCAGCTAAACGGTTATGTTTGGGGGTGTGAAAAAATTCACAATAGTAGTATGTATAACGAAGTTTAAAAGAAAATTATCATGATTATGTAGGCTTTACAACTTTACGAGTAATAGTCGACCAACTTATAAAATGTACTTGGACATCATATTTTCTAAACAAAATGTATCGGAGACAACTGCAAATGTAAGTTTGTCAACTTTATTTTTACAGCTTTTATAGGTATTATTTTGGGGATAGGTAGATTTTTATCGTCACCTATTTTTAACTAAATTCAAAAAAAGGAGGAGGTTCTAAATTCGTCGTAATCTTTATTCTTATGTATTTTCCCCGATTTCTCAAAGACTCCTGGACCGATTTTGAAAATTCTTCTTTTAAAATTAAATTCAGCGAATCAGTTTAGTTAGTTCGCATAAGTCTTTTGATGGGAAACTACGGAACCCTACACTGTGCGTGGCCCGACACGCACTTGGCCGGTTTTTTTTTTTTTTTTTTTTTAGGTGGTAATATCATCAAATGAGTCCTCCCGCCCTGGGTGGGGCTTTCCCTCTTACAAAAAAATTGTGGTCAAGTTTTAAAGTTTTTGGCGCTTTCTCTGACATTTATGAAAAAATACCTTTTTTTGGCAAACAGCAGTCACAATAAATGAAATCCATTGTAAAATAAAAGGAATTGAAATTATTTCATTACCATTAGTCACACATTCAGTAGGTAGGTAATTATTATAGATAGTACTTATTATAAGTATGGGGTAGTCACGTAAGTGCGGGATCAGAACTAGGGAACTATTGTAGAGTAATAATTTATTTAGCTCATTAAAATGGGCAACTGTCCTCGTAGGAATTCCTATTTATTATTATTTTTGTACAGGGGAACAACTATCACTTCTTATAGCAGTATTATTTAATGCAGTAATATTAATCATGTAGGAAAGAGAGAAAGCTAGGAGCTATACAGGATGTATAGATTCATCCCTCTTACACTCCATAGATAAATAGAATTAAAATAATATTGCTAAAGACTTGATTGTATAACCCTGTATTTAAAAATTATTCATATTTTGTCCAAAAAAATAAATAAACTGTGCAATAATAACACGCTTGTTTTCGACTTTTGCTAATAATTATGTTACTAAATTGTAATTCTTATGTAGGTAGAAATATCATTAAAAATGAAATATTTAATTGTAAATTATTAATGATTAAAACGGCAATGAAGTTAGGGGAACATTTTTTTAGAATATAAAGTAGAGACACAAATGAATTCCCACAAAACTTTTCGATTATTAAATTAACAATACCTCCAATATTATTATTATACCTACTTATTTATAAAAGCTTCGGCCAAAATACAAGACTTTTACTTCTGTAAATTAAAAACTATTTGTATCTCCTATCCCTTTCCTTGAAAATGTATTTAAAATCATTAAAACTTAGGTATTGAGCTGCGTCCATACAATAAAAAATACTTGAGTCACATATTGCTTTCAATGATGATAAAATGAAGTGTGCCATATTAATAAAAAGTATTGAATATTGCATGAGTATTTCTGCACCATTTAAAATTTTACACAATAAATTGTAAGTGCTGTGATCTTGGCTGACTTTTTACTAAGAAATTCACATATTACGCCAAATTCTGTTTAAAAAAAGGTAATAATTTAAATTTCTTAAAAAAGGGCAAGATTTTCTCTTGTTTGCACCATCTACAACATAACTAAAGTTAAATATTATGAAAATAATAAAGGTATGTGATATTTTGCTGGTTGTATATTTTGCATACATAATTATTAAGAATGACAGCTTTAAAATATAGATAATAAGACCCATTTGTTTACCAAATATTATTGTTTTATTTATTATTACATCAGCAATTTATCAAATATTTAATTTATATGTTCAAATAAATAAATAAAAACAATAATGCATAATTATAGCATGTATATAATATGTATATTGTTACCTATGTTAACCTAATGATAAAATTATGATTTAAGTTATCCTTCTTTATTTAAAGTTTTCAGTCAGATATTACTGTAGAACTAAATATATCAACTGTAAATATTGTATGCAAATAATTTTAATTATTAATTAGCTTAATAAAGATACCCAATAAACTATTGACTTGTATTTTTATTTTCTACAAATACTATCACATTTTCAGGGAGGCCTAAGTCCAGCAGTAAAAGTTAGTCTTAATGCCTTTTGGCTGACATTACAATGATATTAAAAACCTCTTTAAAAGTTTACTGAAGAAGGCAGAATAGTTATTTTTTGTGAAACTCAATAGGTACATAAGAAATTAACAATCCTTCAATTGAATTTGTGTCCATTATGTAAACTGTTTAAATTGTTTTACTCCTCTGCACAGTTAAAAACACAAAGAAAACTTTTCAAGTATTGCTATGAATGCAAAACAATACCTATAATTATTTGATATTGACTAAGTGTGGGTGTTAACTGTTAGTGGACATAAGGTCAATGAAAATACATATTGAAATAAACAAAATATAATTACTTAAACTCTATACTTAGATATTACTAATAAGGAATGATAAATTCACCATTTTAATCCCTTGTCCTGCAAGTCCTGTCTAGCCTCTTTTATTTCTTCCTGTAACTCCTTGGCCGCTTCCTCGCAATCGTTGAACGTGAAGACTCGGTAGAGTACCACAAACACGGCATACAAGCCAAAAAGCAATACGAAGACTACGGGAGAGACAAGTATCAAATTCATGTTTTTCTCAATCCATGGATGCTTCACGTAACCCCCAACTAAAGAATACCATACAGCGAAGAATGCTGAAAGCACTGAGACCCACTCCAATAACTTTGTCATTTCTGTAAATAAAATAATTAAAATTAAATGAAACAGAAGTAAACAAAGAAGAACTTGGCTGTTTTTGTGCTGCTAAGTTTATATTGCAAAATAACATACCTGTTTATTTGTCAGTAGCCAATAAATTATGTAGATTCCCGATTATTTCAGAAATTGTCGTAGAACACGAGGTATTTATTTGCAGGGAAAATTGTATCGGCAAAATTAAAACACATCACCACTCTGCTTGGTATGACAGCTGATTTCGACTTTGACATTGACTTTGCCAGTGACGTTAATTGTAAAATTGCCAGCGCTATCAAATTTCGTTCGGAAACTTTCAGGCCTACGGCCAAAAACCTTGGTGCCCAATATGCCAAGAAAAAAATATTTCGGGTTTGTGAAATGATGATTTGACGTTTGACAGCATAGCATTTGACATTTTTGACGTTAATGAAAATAAAAACAGAAATGAGAAAATAATCTAGCGAAAATAGTAAAGCGTGAAGTGTTAAAACAGCTGTGTTATTGTTAAAACCAAGATTTATTACTTCATCAACCTAAAATGAACGAGATTGATGATAAATTTTACTATGTATATAGTTCCTCTTTGGATCACAAAGTGGAGATAAAGATGTAAGTAAGATTCCATTGTGTATTTTGTTTTGCAATTTATATTTACCAATTACGTGTTATATTACGAGTGGTTTTATTCTTTGTCTTGTGAAATGAGCATTCCCATACTTTCAAATACATTAGGATCCATTGCACAGCAAAGCAGTAAGATCTAAATAAAATCAGATATGTATATCAAATAGGTTGGTAGGCCTTACTATTACCTTATAAGTACTTTTTATAGCATCGTGTGTTATTACTGACCTACTGATGCTTATAATTATAAAGATAACATTATCATGTACAAATAATAATACTTCACAATGCTTTGAAATGTTTTTGGATATGAAGAGTTATGTTTACTGTAGGCTTTGTTGGCAGGAGTTTCCTTTTCGGTAACTACTTCATGATACTCCCCCTAGTTTCAAAACCTTACTTAATATGGTAAATTCTTAAGTCATGTAAATCTACTGCAGTTATCAACAAAAACTTTCACAGTAGCGGGAGAGCCACAATTTTTGCCTGTTTAGGCTACCTACATAGGGCTAAAACATAATGTAGTATACAACCTCTGCCAACAATATGGGTAGTTTATAATAATATACTTCATTTTTATTAAGTTCTCTTAATTTCGTTAATGCTGAAACCAAATACTGAAATCTGCTGGTGCACTTACAATTAATTCACTCACTAAAATCTCAATAAATTCATTCACATAGTGGGTCTAAAAGTTCATTTTAGCAACATCTTAGCAGGCTGAGTGATAAAATTTACAACTATGGAATAATCTATTCTATTGCTCATGCAATAGAGAGTAAAGAAAAAAAATTCAGCTTATAGCAATATTGCTAAGGGTGAGGTTTTTAAGATAAAGTAGTCTTTTACAAGAAAAATTGTTTAACCAAAATTTTCATTAGATATTTTAAGTGCCCAGGCTATGGTATCTACCTTTTTTTTCTATAAATTCTCAAAGCAACCTAACCTAACCTAACATTATTTTGTTCTTTCCAGAGGCACCTTGGAAGGCAAGCGAGCCAAACCGGAATATGACAAGTTACTATCAGACCCGATGCTCAAGTTCTCGGGACTGTACCAAGAAGGGTGCTCAGACTTGTATGTGACCTGTCAGATACTGAGTGATGGACAGCCCCTGGCTCTGCCGGTCACAACTTCTTACAAGTCTTTTAGTAATAGGTGGAAGTAAGTCTGTTTTCTAATTTTCATCATCATCATCAACCTGTTCAGCATGTTCCCACTGCTGGGACACAGGCCTCCTCACACACACAGTCACTCAACACTCAAGTATTACTCAAAACTAGATTCAAGGCATTTGATTGGTTGAAATCTAGATTTAAATAGAGTTCAGTGCTTGAGTTTCGTTCTGTGTAATACGGGCCTAAGAGCAGTAGCCAATTGTGACGTCATCAATTTGTACCTTTCCTTAACAATTTTCTAATACTCCTTTTCTCCTCCCCAGTTGGAATGAATGGGTGACTCTGCCAGTATACTTCAGCGACCTGCCCCGCAACGCCACGCTAGCGATGACGATCTACGACTGCGCTGGACCCGGCAAGGTCATGGTCGTAGGCGGGACCACTATCTCGCTGTTCGGGAAACATGGCATGTTGAGACAGGTTAGTAAGATTATTTATTTTATTGTTGCCAACGAGTTAATAACTATGGCTAAATGTCATCAACTCGCTGCCCGACCAAGGACCATGCCCGGGTCGACGGCGCGTTGTGTCCCACGCGCGCCTCAAAGAGCGTCAGCATAATGACGGGGCCCCCCTCTCAGAGGGCCAAAGCCTGCCGGGGTCGCGGGATTATTCCCTTACCGTAACCCCGGAACTTAACAGGCTATGAAGGACACCGTGGATTTTAGTCAGTAGAAGTCTGACAGTCCCTCCCGCCCTGCCCGGGGTTGGAGGACTCATTTGATGATTTTACCACGCTAAAAAAAAAAATGGCTAAATGTCATCATCAGCCTATACTTGTTTCCACTGCTGGGCCACTGGCCTCCTCTCTGTGACGGAATCGGCCATAATCCACCACGCGGCCCAGTGCGGTTTGGTGGACAACACATTGCCGGTTTCCTTGCAATGTTTTTCTTCACCATTTTAAGAGCAGTGGTAATGGAATAAGTTACATAAAGTAATGGCTGGGTTGGCACCAACGACCGACAACTTTTAAGTCGGGGCCGATACCACGAGGCGAAGATGAAGGATTCTAGCTAACTCAAAAATTCTACGAATGCGTTATCACGCACCGGGGTCAGGAGTCACACATTTTGAAGTGTAATTATTTTTGCGCCCAATTCTGACTCTGATTCTCGGAAAAGAGTAACTTATCTATACTAAAATGAAGCTAAAGAGTTTCTTTCTTCTTTCTACCGGTCGCTACTCCCTAATCGCTGGTGGTTAGACAAGTGCCTAACGAAAAGAATTTCATTATGACATTGAAATCCACACTTAATTATTGCCCTATAAAGTGAAGAGCTGTATGAACATCTCTAAAGAAACCTTGACTCGAATCCTGTTCAGACTCTATATCGCTGACTAATGCACTTTAGTACACTGAAAATAAGATTGAATATACAACTGACTAGTTTCACTGCCTCTGCCACAAGAAGCGCCTCTTATTAATAAAAATATGTTAGTGATGTCATTGCTTTTAAAAGGAGACCTTTCTCAAGAGATAAGGGTATGATAACCTAGTCTATATGGTCTTGAGTTACTCACTGCATAAATGATGATCTTGTTAAATTTCCCATTTACGCTGTACGCAGATGAAAGCGCCTCGCCCCGGTCAGTAACCACATTATTGGGCGCCATAAAATCTGCCAATTCTTCCCAATTTTCTCAACTACATTTTCGGCATGTTTTTCATTAATGATTAAATAAAGCAGCTATAGCAGTGGTGGTCCAGTGGTTTCGGCTTCGACTAACGAGTTGTAGGTCGTGATTTCGAACCTACCCAGGCCGTTACATTGTGTAATTTATTTCATGACCACTGCTCTCAAAACAGTGTAGGAAAACATCGTGAAGAAACCGGCATGTCCTAGAACCAGGAAAGTGGAAGACGTTGTGACATCTTCTAACCCGCACTGGGTCCGCATAGTGGATTATGGCCCACTCCATCTCACAGAGAGCCTGATCTCCAACAGTGGGAACAGTTATAGTCTTATGATGATGATGATGATCAAATAAAACCTAAAAGAGTACTTAAGCAGGTTGTGGTGCATAATTTTGAAACTTGACACATAATTATGTACTTCACTTTGTGGTTCACCCATTAATAAAATTTACATCTGTGTCACATCGCATGCTGTAATCAATTTAATAGGCCCAACACCGACTCCGTACACAATGTATACTCAAACTTCACTGTTTGCTTTGGTCACTCAATATTCTTCATGATCCTATATTTTACTGCTACTCTCCTGCTACTCCTGGGCAAATACCTTTTTGCACCTCTCCTCCTTCCAGCTCGTACAGTACCTATCCAGTTCCACCTATCTCTAAACCTATTCAGCGTCAAGGTATCAAAGTCAAAGTCAAAGTCAAATCATTTATTCCAATTAGGCCATCAAAGAGGCACTTCTGAACGTCGAAATTTAAATTTAAAGGGAATAGGAAGGGAAGGGATTGATTCTACACCCATTCGCTAAGGTAGGTTGTATGGAGAAGAATGGGCAAGAAACTCCATACTTACTCTTTTTAAAAAATGTTTTACAATATTTTTAACAGCGTTTGAAACAATTAATGTCAAAGCAATGTACCTTGAAAATCTGGACTAAAAATTAAAAAAATAATAATAAGTAAAAAAAGCAAAAAGGTACATGGCGTTCACATTTTAACAAAATATTGAAATTACACAATTTACAAATGTAATTAAGTGTGTGAGCATTCAAATTTCAACCAGCTTGACCTTGTTTAAGCCCTACATTGTACTATGGAGCAGGACCAGCATGTTTCCAAACATTTTTATCTTGAATATAATCTTCTAATTTATAATATGCTTGTTTAATAAGGGTGTTTTTTATGCAACTTTTAAATTTTTTTTCATTTAGATTTAAGATTTCACTCGGTATTTTATTGTAACATTTAACACAGAACCCCATAAAAGATTTTTTTACTTTAGACAATCTAAAATATGGTTGATCAATTTTATCTTTATTTCTCGTATTAAAATTATGTCTGTCGCTTATTTTATTAAAAAGATGAAGATTTTTCCTAACATGCATTATATTTTCATAAATAAATTGACAAGGCACTGTCATTATATTAATTTTTTTGAATAATTCCCTAAGAGATTCGCGACGACGTAGATTGTAAATTGCTCTGACAGCTCTCTTTTGCAAAATAAAAATAGATTCAATGTCAGCTGCCCGGCCCCACAATAGGATGCCATATGACATAATGCTGTGAAAGTAGCTGAAGTAAACCAAACGCGCAGTTTCGACGTCGGTTAACTGCCTTATCTTTCTAACAGCATAAGCGGCTGAGCTTAGTCGCCCTGCTAGAGATGCTATATGGGGGCCCCATTGTAATTTATCGTCTAACGTGATTCCTAGAAAAACTGTCTGATTAATAAATTCTAATCTTTTTCCGTTCAATAAAATTTCACATTCGCTTCTTCTAACATTTGGTAAAGTGAATCTAATACATTTTGTTTTCTTTTCATTAAGAACTAAATTATTAACAGTAAACCAATTTTGAACCTTAAGAATACAGTCATTTACAGTGTCTAGATTTTGTGCACGTCTGTCAATTTTAAAAATTAAAGATGTATCATCCGCAAATAACACCATCTGTGGTTGATTTTCTAGTAAATGAGGTAAATCATTAATATAGACTAAGAAGAGGAATGGACCCAAAATAGAACCTTGAGGCACTCCCATATTCATTTCAGCCCCCAATGAGTTTGTACCGTTTATCTGAACTTTAACCTGTCTATCTTTCAAGTAAAGAGTATGAATTTAGTAAATCAAGGGCTTTATTTTTAATACCATAATGTTCTAACTTCAGCAAAAGCGTTTTGTGGTTAACGCAATCGAATGCTTTTGAGAGGTCGCAAAAGATTCCTATGGCATCCTGTGCTTCCTCCCAGGAGTTAAAAATGTTCTTCAATAGGGTAACACCGGCGTCAGTTGTACAACGACCTTTGGTGAAACCGAACTGTTGATTATGAAAGATGGAGTTTCTATTGAAGTGACATAGCAGTTGTGCAAGCATTAACTTTTCAAACACTTTACTGAAGACTGGCAAAATTGACACAGGCCTATAATTGTTCGGTTCTTTACAATCACCCGATTTGAAAAGTGGAGCTACCTTACTATGCTTCATGAGATCCGGAAACACTCCTTGGTCTATACTGCTATTAAATATAAAAGCTAAATAAGGTGCCACGGTTTCTATTATAGATTTACAGGCCTTTACAGACATTCCCCAGAGATCTTCTGTTGACTTAATTTTAAGATCCTTGAATGCTTTAATCACAGCTTGGGGGTTCGTGTGCCGAAACCTAAACTCCTTCGGGCAGGCCTTTACATTATTTCTAAGTAAGGCAGCAGAGAGTGCGGGTGACGAATTTAAAGACGCAGTCGTCTTAAGAGGTATATTCGAAAAAAACTTTTCAAATTCCTGAGCTACTTCTACGTCTGTGCTTACAGGGCCATGTGCAGTTTCTAAATTAAATTCGTTATTGCGCTGTTTATTCCTACCTGTCTCATTATTTATAATTTTCCAAGTTGTTTTAATTTTATCATCGGCTGATTTAATTTTATTACTAATATGAATAGCTTTAGCTGTTTTGCATACATTTTTAAAAGTTTTAGAATATTTAGCAACATACTGATGAAAGGTATCATTCATAATGTGTTTCTTAAGACCATAAAGTTCAAAAAGCCTTTCTCTGCTTTTACGAATTCCAGGTGTCGCCCAATCACTAAATAAGAATTTTGTGACGATAGTTTTAGTTTTAACTGGAAACGTGTGAGTAAATTGTGTATTTAAAATTGCAAAAAACTCGGTGTAAAACTCATTTGGGTCATTTATATTATTAAAGATATTTTGATCACATAATTTACTCGCTAGTGTATCATTAAATTTTTCTAAATTTTTACATGTAATTGGCCTATACCTTATTTGGGTTTTTTGTGTAGGTGTGTAGGCGCAAAACGTAATTGTTTGGCCACTGTGATCAGATGGCAATTTATTTATAATTTCCTTATGCAAATAATCACAATTAGAAAAAACATTGTCTATACAAGTGGCAGAAGAAGCTGTCACTCTGGTAGGTTCCATAAAAATATGTGACAAGTTAAATGATTTAAAAAGACTCAACAATTTGATACTATTGGAGTTATTTTCTAATATATTAATATTGAAATCACCACAGATGATGATAGATTTACTACTACTACATACTTTATTTAACACATCTTCCATTATAGAATCGAATATAGGAAGAGTCTGGTAATTTGGGGGTCTGTATACACACACTATAACATGCCTATCAAGCTCAACACAGGACAATTCAATTATGTGTTCAACTGACAGTTCAACAATGTCATTTCGAGTTTTAGATTTAATTGATTTCTTAATTAATATTAAAGATCCGCCATGTAACATACGTTTGCGGCTGAAATGACTAACTACACAATAATTATCATAACAAATTGACAAAACTTGATGATCTTTTAACCAATGTTCGGTAAGGCAAACAATATCAAACTTGGTTGATTCCAAAAACATTTCTATTTCCAGTAGTTTAGAAGAGCACCCTTGAATATTTTGATTAAACAATTTTAAAGTGTGTTGCTCTCCACTTGTTACTTTATACTTAACTAATTTGCTAGAAGAAACCTGTTTATCGTTCACTAATAATGAGTTACTAACTGCAGAGGTTTCTTCTGTTGTCTTACAATCTAGTTTAAACTTATATCCGGAGTGATCTCCAAAACAGGACCATTCAGTGTACCAGCAGGAAGGGAATACCCAACCTGTGTAGTAGTGGTCTCCAAGGCAGGTGGTATGTTAGGTAGACCCTCCTTCGTACAGCATGCAGGTACAGAACTAACAGAACACTGTATCACTATGTTTTTAGGACAACCTAACAACACAGACTCGTCACTTAAACTACTACTTAACCTACTTAACCTAGAATCTAATACATCAGCAACTGCAGGGTTAATATTATATGCTATCAACATAGCAATCAAATGTCGACATTTCCAAGACAGAGATAAATGTCTCCGATGCAAAACAAAACTACTAACAAAATTGTTAGAATCAAAAAACAACAATTTGTCACTATGACGACATGTCAACATGTGAATGCAACAGTTTAACTTATAAATATGGTTATTTTCACATTCACTTAAACTATCCGAGTAAGGAAAAGCGCACAACATCAGCTTTCCTACGTTTAACTTCAATAAGGAGTCCACACCATCCACTATGTCCTTTTTAGTTACATTAAAGCTATTTCCTAAAAGTAGAACTAAAGAAGAACAGTCCTCCAGATTTGATTCAGTTATTCTATTTATCATTTGTTTAAAACTTATGTTATGATAACTGTGGTTAGTAAAACTATGGCTTAGGTATTTATATAATATTTTTCCAAAGCCAGACCCTAACTCATCACTAAAAAGTATAGTTTTACTTGTTTGATTGTGATTATATGTCTTTGCTGGAGAAGTTGATAAGTTAAGTTGGGGCTGAGGGGGAGGGGGTATATTGGCACAGCTGCAAGGGAGATTATTTGTCAGTGACTCATATCTCTCTGCATTGTACTTCACCAAATCCAACAATTCCCCGGCTTCAAACAGACGGTCACTCAACTGTTCCTGTGATTTTTCATATTTTTCAAAAATGTCCTTCAGCAAGCACTCTTTGTATAATAAATCATTTTGGAGGAGCTGAGTATCAGTATCATATTTTTCCCTACATTGATCTAACTCGCTACAGCATATATTAAGACGGTTTGTAAGGATCACACGTTCCTTTCTAAGGGAAATATTTAATTTTAAGAGGTTTTGTTTTTTAATTGATCTTTGTGACCGTTTTATAAATTTCTTAATTTTAATATATTTCTTTAGTTTTTTGTGACTCATAATAATAGGACACAATGGTATGGTGTCATCACCAGTTAAATCTATGGTTACAGATGGCTCACACACTAAATTGGACTGACTACCAACCAACTCATGGAAAAGGCTATTGGTGTTAGAAACCTGATCGCTAATCTTAGCAGATTCTGAGAGTGAAAGGGCCTTATGGGCATCACATAGCTCCTGTTCCAGTTCTGATATACGGTCCATGGCCAGATCATAAGTTTCACTGCACTGTTGGAAAGTCAATACTTGATGTTTAAGTTGACTGTGCTGATCGGCTAAGTCCATGTGTTCAATATGAAGTTCAGCCAGTTGGTTCTTGAGAAAGGTGTTCTTTTCAACAACCTTCTGCACCTCCACTTCGCTGTCATCCATCTCCTGGAGAAGTTTCTTGCATTCTGCTTTAGAACGGTCAAGTTCCTTCAATGTAGCTCTCAGCTTTGCTTCCAGCTCCTTGATGGTTGCACTGCGGGTCATCATTTTGTTTTGGAATGTCACCTGAAATGTGTGAAGTTAAGCAGATTAATCTTTTTTGAAAAATAAAGATGTGATATTTTAGAAAAAGGGAGGTAGATTGGGGAAAAATAAAATATAAAAATTTAAAAGAAAAGAAATTAAATTGAAAGTTATTTTTAGTTACAAAAGTTAAAAATGATTAGAAACTAAAGTAATAAGCAAATTTAAAGAGATTTACAGGAAATTAAACTGCTCTAATTCTGAATTTTATTATTTGAAGTTTGACAGATAAGGTTTGGTCACATTACAGGGTTTTTTTTTAAAGTATTATCTATACATATAATAAAATAGTAGGAAAGTCAAAACTGTACATTGAATATTTTTAAAAAATAATACTTGGGGTGTGATCTACAATCGATACCGAAGCCAAAAATATAGTTTTTAGAATTTTTGTCTGTTTGTCTGTTTGTCTGTATGTATGTCCGGGATAAACTCAAAAGTACTGGACGGATTTGAATGATTAGTATTAAGTCTGGCCAACACATAGGCTATAATTTATCTTGGAAATTTGTTTATTAAAAAACTATGTATAAAAACCTGACAACCTTCTAACAATACGCACCTGGTTTAAACGTGTATTGAGAGAATAAATTTGAAGCAAATTTAACAGCTACACTATAGCTCAGCAAATGACATATAAAAATTGAAGATCTGGAACACCCTAGCTTTTGTGTAGTATATTATTACAGGAATGTCTTAGTGTTATTGTTCTGGGCTTGAACGTTTACGTCTTCGAGCTGTTTTGAGCATTTCCTGTTGACTTTTCGTCACGCGCGTCCCGTTGCTTTCCCGTCCCCAGGCTCTAAGAATTTCAAATCAGACGTTTTAGATCTTCGTCTATCCGCGTACGAAGTCGCGGGCAGAAGCTAGTAGCAAATAACGTAGCTGATGAGCCCTATTTTGTGTAGTATATTATTGTAGTGTTTATTGTCTGGGCGAACGTTTACGTCTTCGATTCTGCTTCCACCAATTGTCAAGCAAAAGGAGTCATAAACCAGTGCCGGTGTGTGATGGACGTTGCTCAGAGACCGGAGCAGTATTGTGTTATGTTCCGTGTAATGTAAATATAATATACTATTACAAAAACATATAAAAATACTCCCCGGGTTCGATGATTGTTTGAAATCCGTCACCGTTGAGATGTCTGTTGACAGCTGGTTTTGTAGTCACTGATTTTACGAAGATTTCGCGATAAAAAACACTGTATAACTACTGTTTCATGTATCTTATAACTAGATTAAACTAAATAACACTTATTTAACTTTATTTTAACACTTTTTACTATTTTTAATAAATTATTCGAACTTTCGGCTACGGCTAAAATTAACCAAAGCTTAGGGCGAAGCTGAAGGTTTCTAGCAAACGCCGAAATTCAACGAACTATTACAAAAGCGTGAGACACGCGCTGAGGGCAGGGGTCACACATTTTGAGAGTAATTATTTTTGACAAGATGCAAGGACATTTCAATTATCTTATTACATGCTTATAATTATATAGTCAATATACCTAAAGGTTAAATTTAAAAGTACATTATAAGATTCCAAAGAATTGAGAACCTCCAATAGAGTTTCTAAGTCCATTAAATACATCATAATGTTGACTTTAAAATAATTTTGATCTGATTTTTTTAAGGTTATTGACTACCTTTAACTTTTCCTTCAGCTTAAGTCTTCAGCAACAGCCGATTAATCGACTTCGGCCATTAATCGACTTTCCATCAGAAATTATCTTTTACACTGTTCATCATTTCCCTCGTCTTCCACTATCTCACCTAATGCAAAGTTCAAGTTAATGTTATGCACCCAAGGTACTTTGAATGAACCTGTTAATTGAAAAGGTTATCATTATCAGTTAATTCAATTACTTAGAGCCGTAATCAATTATTTCGTAATTTATGACCTTTTCAAGGATTGGCAAACAACATACTTTGTTGTTTGGCTAGGTTTATTCCATCTCTATTATATCGGTGTTAATGTCGCGCTCGCGAGCAACTGCTGTTAAACCGTGACTTTTCAGTCGTCTTACAAAAGTGGTCCACTTAATGTATTAGAACAAAAATTCGAAGAATACACTCAATGGGACCGCGTGGTGGATTATGGCCCACTCCCTCTCACAGGGACGAGGCCTGTGTCCCAACAGTGGGAACATTTGATTCCATCTCTATTGAATCCATGTAATTGCCGCGGGCACCTGACCTGTCAACCAATTGCCGTCCACTGTTGAAATCAAGCCTACCCCGGGCTGCGTCGGGCCCGCTCCTAGTGTAGGGTTCCGCTAGCCAGCCCATTCTGTAAAGAATCGATTCATCTTGCCACAGGGTCTCAACACTACGTTCACTCATTCGCAATCTCCACTCTAGCACATGTCCGCTACATCGATCATGTAACTGGATGTAAGTGGATAGTCGTTCGTGGGTCTAAATGCGGTTTCATCCAAATAAAAAGATGTACAACGAATTTAGAACCTCATCTGTTTGGAAGCCTTTGTCTTCCGGCTAATGATGATTAAATCCCTGAGTTGGCTATAAGAAACCTATCTTTTGTTAACCCCAAAATACAAGGAGGAGGTTATCAATTCGACATACCTATTTTTGCTGTTACCTCATAACTTGCGACTGGTTGAACCGACTTACATGATTCTTTTTTGCAATCGAAATGTGTGAGTCCCATTGTCACCATTTTAGGATACTTGATTGGATCTTAAGGCAAAAATTTATTTCACAAGTTTTTCGCAAACTTATGAAGTTTATGCGTATAGAGATCATCATCTTGAAGCTGAGCTGATGATGGAAGGTACAACAAGTAAGAAAATTATGTTCGTGTTCGCATACTCCGTATTCTTTTTTTGTTGTACTAGTATCGTTCAAGTTAGCTGCTCACAAAATCGGTTCAGTAGTTTTTGAGATAGGGAATCATGAAAGAGATGTTACGATGTTAGTCTGCTACGGATTACGAAATTCTAGTGCACATTAAGAAAATATGTATACAAGAATGTTGGTTGTAAAAAGAGTAAAATAAAAACTTTTTCTAAAAAAAACACCGCCTTCAAACACAACCACGTAAAATAAGCTGGTAGACTTTTCTTTCGGAACTCGGTGGCAAAAGAGACAATGAAATTTAAAAAAGTCACCGACTTCCGAAAGAAAAGCTGTAGGTTATTTTACAAACTTTAATTTGTTTATGAAGGAACATTGTTTAGAAAGTCCCAATATTGACGGTTTTACGTAAGACAACGTACTTAATTGATAGTGTTTGCCCGCGGCTTCACTTGCTAAGGAATTTGAGAAACAATACGGATCGTGTGGCGCCATCTGGAATATGAACGTAATTGTTTTCTCGGCAACATCTCACTGTTATTCGATGTAAGTACAGGATCCGTGTACTCCTGACAACGTATAAAAATTTTGGGACGAGATTCAGTAGGTAGTAATGCACTTTTTCGGCACAACAAATTGCATTTTTATTATTAGTTTAGATCACCAAATTATAGCTAGGTACTAGTTTGCATAGTGAAACGTCCCTCTTTAAACTTCGGACTGGACTGTTGGTCTACGGACGGACATAGTGACCCGAAACTATGCCGGAGGTCCGTGGGTTCGATTACGGAACCCTAAAAATGAAAGCATGATCATTTGTTCTGTGTCTGGGTGTAATTTATCTAAAATGTATGTATTTAGAAATATCAAGCTGTTTATCAGTTGTTTAGTACCTACACAAGCTCGCAATAGTCTTGGGACTAGATGGCGTTGTTGATATGTGAGATATTATTATTATTATAAATTTCAAAGGAATGTTTATTTAAACATTAACGTACGTACAGACGCGCACATAATACCACGAATCTGTCAAATTTCTACTATTAAATTTTTTATCATAAGAGTACCTAGGTTTTTGAATGGTTATCTGAAACGGGTAGGTTGACCTGCTCATCTACGGTCTGTACGATGAATTGCTCTCTTTTAGCATAAGACGTGACCTAAAAAAAACTAATTACTGACTCGATGAGTATATTATTGTCAGTCGTTTAAAACAGAATCTATGCCTGGTTTGAGCACCAATTGCAAAACATAAATAAAAACTCCCTGATTTTTTCCAAAAAGCACCACACTCTCGAAACAATTACAATTTATCCAATGGTAGTACCTACAATTAAATCTGTGTAGATTTATATCCGCTAGCCGCAATCTTGAAAAAAAATAGTAATTATTTCAAATCGCGAACTTATTGATAACAAAAGTCCTGCACATTTTTTTTAATTATGTAAAACTCTCGGACAAATAAAAAAAAACTCAGCACAGAGAAAAAAAAAAACTGCGAGATTTGATCCAGAGATGCACGAAAGTCAAGTAGGGACCGGATGGCTAGTACGTTGACAGTGATTTTCAAATAGCGGTTCTTGTACAAATGTCAACAATCCAACATATTATAAAATTGCTAATCCCCCAAGGCGAATAGCGTAATTATACATATCCCATTAATAGAACAGCAGTTTAAGGAATATTTGAGGAAAAATTGACTAAATAATATCCAGTGGTTTAGCTTCCAACTATCAACAAACATCTAAAAACAACAAAATTCAAAATTGCTTATCTCCCAGGAAAAATAGCGTAATAATACATAGCATATAAACAGAAGCATATTATTAGGAATATTTGAGGAAAATTTGATCGACAACTTTACAGTAGTTTCGGAGATAGATCAAATCAAAAAAACATAAAAAATTTCGAAAAAAAATAAAAGTTGATCTGGCATCAGAATCGATCCCTTATCTCGAAAAAAATACAAAAAGAAAAAAATATTCAATGTACAGGAATGACATCTCTACGATTTTATTATATGTAAAGATGTAAAGATAAAGATTACGTCTTGGCTATACGTAAATTTGCCTTTCTAGATGAAAAATAATCGCAGATGTGAGTGATATAATAATTGCTCTACTTACTTACTATTAACACAGAATACTTAATAGTACTACGTATTACTTAATGTTTTAATGTGTGTCAATATACTTTTTTTAAATAACATAAATGTCATGATGATAATTAGCTCCTTCACCTCTATGAGGATCAGAATGGAGTGTCACATTTTACTGGCTAAAACCCACCCTGTTGTCCTTTGCGTTTCGGGGCCGCATTAACCTTAAACCAATCCCGTAACTCTGGAAGAAACATTTTAATCTTTATATGCGGTCTTAGACGAGTGCAGCTTTTAATTAATTCATCATCAGCCTATAATGTTCCCACTGCTGGGACATAGGCCTCCTCTCTGTAATTCACCCTCTCAAAATCTCAGAAAATCTGTTGTGGATCGAATCTAGACAAAGACCTTTGTCATTGTTGGAATTGAGGTCCTACGTAATTAGTTTCGGGAGTAAAGCACTCCCTTACAGAAACTAATTGGCGATAAACCAATTTTCTAGTAAACGCCTACCAATATTCTCAATTATTCTAGCTTCAATGTCTGAGAACTTAATTAACGTATGCTACACAAACACAACGGTCGGTTAATTATAATTTATTGATAACTAGCTGTTGCTTGCGGCTTTACCTGCGTGTATCTCGAAAATTCAAATTCTTATCATCGAATGAGTCCTCTCCAGGACAGACTGTCAGACTTGTACTGGTTAAAATCCATATGTCCTTCATTTAACGTTTCGTGGCCACGGTTACTTGCTAGTCCCGCGACACTAGCAGGCTTTGGCAATCTAAGGGAGGCCTCGATAATTTAGCTGACATCTATTTGAAGCGCCCGTGGAGTACGACGAGCCGTCGACCCGGAAAGTTCTCAAAGTTATCTGGAAGTCGGAAGATATCGCTATTACCGATGATCCTTCCGCCCCACCGCGGTGGTGGACGCCCACGGCGCTGGATATCGCAATACGATCTCCGGCCACCGCCACCGTAGGCGCGGACATGCGGGCGGCGAGAAAAGGGCAACTCGCTGTCCGACCAGGGATCATCCCCGGTCGGACGCGGAAGGCGCGTTGTGTTTCACTCGCGCCTCAAAGAGCGCCCCAGCATAATGACGGGGCCCCCCTCTAGAAGACCAAAGCCTGCCGAGGTCGCGGAACTTCTCATTACCGTGACCCCGGAACATAAAGGGCTATTGAAGGACACCGTGGATTTTAGTCAGTACGAGTCTGACAGTATGGAATGGGAGGACTCATTTGATGATTTTACCACGTAAAAAAAAAGACACAGAGTTTGGAAGTTGCCGGCATGATCTTATTAAAAACCAGACTCGAAACCCACAAACATGAATATAAATGATGGAAAGTTACATAATCAATGTTTTCTAGACCTTTGAATATAATTAACCCAGTAACATTATAGCTATGAGCAGTTTAGCCAAATTAACTTGTCAGGCCCATGTTGTTTACCAAACCACATAGGTATATGTATATCTGGTGTGCTAAAAAAAATATCAAACACCATGATAGGACACTTAGACGAAGTATAGCATAATTAACCCATAGCGTTTCCAGTGCTGGGACACTAGCGACCTCCTCTTTATAGAAGGAGTGGAGTGGTCTGTAAACTCCCACGCGGGTCCAATACGGGTTTTTTGGTTCTTGGACATGCCTGTTTCGTTATGAGTGCAGTGGTGATGAAATAAAACTCACAAAGAAATGCTGGGGGTCCTAACCCACAATCGACTCGTAAATTAAGATCGTGACTACTGGGCCACTACACAGATTTATTAATACTGAAAACTACTTACATAACCATTTTTTTTCCTTCCTCAAAAGCTACTTACATTAATCGCATATAATATAATATAGGCTGGAAATTATAATTCAATCCTTGAAAGCCGGGACCAGGTTCTAATTTATCAAATCCACTACTTGTATAGCCGTTACTATGTTAAAAGAGTAGGTAAACAATTAATTTGAATACAGAAGAAAAGAAAAATGATAACGAACATAATTTGTTAAAAGATTTACCGGTTTTTAATCAAATAAAACAATATAGCAATAATAGAAGAAAACAAATCTCATTTTTATTATGTCTACCTCTTAATTTATGCTAATATTTATGTTATTGTCTTCTCTTATCCGAACTATTAGTGTTTTTATTGCAAGATTGCAGGTGTCCAATTTGCGTCAAGCATTATGATGATATAAGTGTATGCAGTTGTTTTTTTTCACATTATCACAAGAATATGTACCTAATAGGATATTTATTTATGTTTGTGACCCGATATCAAAGGAACATTGGCACAAGCTTCGATTGACTGGAAAATACCACGGCTTCTGTCAGTGTGCTTGCAACATCGACGCGGAGCACCGCGCTTAAAAAATGACTCGCCAAAAATATTGGCATAAATTAATATCGCGAAGAAGTTGACCGCCTAATATTATGAGTGTTAAATGTGTGTTGGGATATAATAAAAGTGCAGTTTTTAATATTTGTGAGACAAAAATGCAGTGCATGGTTTCTTTTGCATTTTTAAATAAAAATGAAATTCTAAAATCCAAGGGATTGCAAGAAATCTTCAACAAAAGAAGCATTTTGTAACAAGACCTATTTTAAGACACAACCTCTTTTGACTAAAATAAAACCTTTTTGGAATAAAAATGGGCAAGTCCCACAGCACGTTACAACTCTGCAAAGAGTGTTACCTCTATTTTATCGAACGATTAAAAAAGTTATTTGAATTCAAAAAGGGAATGTTCGATCTCCGAGTGTGGCCGGGCGTGGAGGGCAGTGAGAAGACTCCGGGGAAGGCTCCTGATCGGGGCAAGGAACAGATGCAGAGGCTCGCTAAGCTGGCGAAGAAACATCGGAATGGACATATACCGAAGGTATGGCTTTTTCTTTTCTCTATCATTCTCTGTCCCACTCTTGTAAAGGTCTCCCTCCACTCTTTTCACCTTTCGCGACACTGTCAGAAACCACTAGTTTAAAAAAAAGTGTCAACTGCTTAACTGCAGTATAAAGGACTTCACACACAGCAGCTATAATGTAAAGATGTACATTATAGCACGATACATCTCATTACATCTTTCCATACAAATTCGAAGATGCAAAAATATACATTATAGCTGTTGTGTGTGGTCTCCTGACGATTTCTATGGCAAGATGTAATGAGAAGATGTATTGTGCTATAATGTACATCTTTACATTATAGCTGCTGTGTGTGAAGTCCTTTAGGGTATAGGAATATAAGGGTCTTTTTGCAGTTACTTACTCTTTTTTAGACAAGTTCAGCAGATACTTATCTAACTTTTTGTAGCAAGACAGGATCAGTGGGTCATCTTAGGCAGTGTGCGTCCTTCTTAAAGAACTTACGAGTACATGCAACGATGCCGCCATTGCGAACTAGTAATGGACAATGAATTCAGTTGATCACACAAATACCGCAATGTAGTCAAAAACCTCTTGCATTCTCTAAAAAGGGCTTTAGGTACATTTTACATTTATTTTATTTTTTGTTTGTAAGGTCTTTAAACAAAATAACTGCGTGGTTGATTAATGAGGTTTTTGTTCTATAAACTGGTTTTGACAAGGTCATACCAACTCAGATGTAAACACAACACGTCAAAAATATCTTTTAGAAACCGAACTATGAAATATGACCTCAAATAATATCAAGAGGTAGTAAGTTCTACCCACAAAGAGGCTATGCCAAAGTAGGCGATATTGGATCTTAAAAGTATGTGTGGGTAGTAACAAAAACCAATATAGGTATAATTATGTTTAGCCAGTTTGGTTATAATTTTTAATTAAAAAAGGCTTCGCAAACCCTGCCGACAAAGTTATTTAAATACAATCGGCAAAATATCGTTTCTAAAGCCTCATTTTGAAGATGCAAGAACTCACAGCGAGTTGCGTTACATTGCGGACTTTATCGGCTTTATTACAAAACATGGTTTAGACCAAGCTTTAAATCAAAAATCAATTTTTGAATTTCGAACTTTATTCCAACTGCTATAAAATTCTAAAATGCACATTGACAACTTAGACCGGGATCTAAACTCGGTTTTTGTATAAATAACTTTACGACAGTAGAAATAAAGTTCGAAATTCAAAAATTCATTTTTGTTTTAAAGCTTGGTCTAAGTTAAACCACGTTTTGTAATAAAGCCGGATAGGTACAACGAATTCGGTTGATCAAACAATAACCGCAATGTGGTGAAACTCGCATGCGATTTCTTGCTCCTTCTAAATGAGGCTTTATTTGTATGTTTTAAAACAATTTTAATATTAATTAAAAAAAACACTTAAATTAAGCTTATCTCATCCGAAGATCTTTAAGATGACCAAGATATTCCATATCTGGTGCCATTAAATTCTCTTATCAGAACAAAATATCTAATACACTTGAGTTGACTTGAGTATGCAAATTAAGCTTAAAATACCTTACCTCCATTGCATAACTTATCTTCATCATACACATACAAAGTAAATATAGCTCTAAAAAGCTATCAGACACCATTTTCAAAAAATCTTATTTATAAAAAATATACTTGGAAATCTCTGTTTTATATACGGGAAAGTTTAGACTCGGTTTTTGGTCATACCGTGCGTAGTACTATTATACAACGTAAAAAAAAGATTTTACATACTGATGGGCTCGATCAATTTCTCATTTTGTATGAAAAATATTTTTTTTTCCAAAATTTTTTGATCAAGCATTGTTCAGTAACATGGGCTGAGTTACCCCACGAGAGGTTTTGCGCTATTAACGTTACACGTTGTTTATACTATGCCATACCACAATATTTCGAATATGTTATATGTATGATACCTAACTTTTTAGACCTACGTATCACTCAAATATACATAGACTCAATTAATTATGTTGCTCCATATTTCGAGAAAGTTATGATGACAGTGACGAAGCGAGTCAAATGACGTAAGAGGGGGCAAGACAGTGTTATCTCTTACTTGTGACCCCCTGCGACTTGGTTGGCATGCCAGATGCATGATATATGCAATATGTTGTATATGTCTATAACAACATAGCATATGTCAGTGGTATGTGAATCAAAGTCCGGTAAAAGTTCAACATGAAAGTAAAAGTTACATTTTTATTCAAATTCATATCACACCGAACTTTCTCTGGAGTAGAATAGATTAGAATAGAAACACATTTGTTCAAACGCCAACACACAAAAATCTGGCATTTTTAACTAAAAATGTCTAATTTTTTTTTCCTCATACCTTGATTAGTGAAAAATCTATTTCAGTTTTGTTTAATTAGATGACACAGTGGCTAAACGATTTGGATTCCCACACAAAACAATGTTAATTGATCTAAGTGTTTATTCTGGGTTTGGGTATTTTACATGTGAGTTGTTAAGGCTGCTTATTCTGAAAGTTGGCAACGTCGCAAAAAGCTGTCAAATATTTACAAGTTTTAATAAATTTGGAAAATTTTCTGTATCAAAACAAGAAATATCGCTCTGTAGTGCACTATAAAAATGTTATAGGAATGCTCGAATGCAATCAAAACACTGAATTTGATGTTGTAACCGTTTCAGGTGTATAAAAGGCATTTGGAAAGCTTTCAAATGCTTTTTTTTACATCTAAAACTGTATATTCGGTGTTACGATATTAATTATTGCATTCCCTTATCAATTTTTTAGTGCACTACAGAGCCATATTTCTTATTTTCATACAGTAACAATGCTAAATTAATTAAAACTTGGAAAATATTTGATCAAATCATTTGCGACGTTGCCAGCTTTCGGAATATACGCTCTATAAAAATGTTATATGGAATGCTCAGGAGAAATGCCTAACGTGGGACAATATTTAAAAAACATATAAGTAAAGTTAAAAATATCCTTAATTTTCTTTTCTTTCATGACTACAATTATACAAAATCTGCTTGCAAACTTTGCCTTGCCAATAAAGTCTAAATTTCATCACCTATAAAATCACACAACTTAGCCGTTAATAAATATAACTTATAGTGCTTTTTTTTACATCTGAGATGATCAACGAGAAAGAAAAGCGTAGTTCAGACTACATGTACTTGATGGTCGAGTTTCCTACGGTGCAGATTGACGGGATTATTGTAAGTATTAACAGGCCTCCCACTAGGTGGACCGACGACATCGTGAGGGTCGCGGGCAACCGATGGATGCAAATAAGGGAAAGGCCTATGTTCAGCAGTGGACGTCTTCCGGCTGATGATGATGATTAACTGATTTCTTGATATTAAAGCGTTGAACAGTCATCCGCCTAGCCTTCGGGTCGGCTTCCAGTCGAATCAGATGCAGCTGAATATTCAGCTTCATTTAACATGGAAAGTGCTACACACCTTTGCTTACGTGACTCTACAGTTCACAATGGAGTTACCTATGTAACTACAAAAATATAGGACCTTAAAATCATTGGCCCAATCATGCATCTGCATACAAGACATTTAAGCTTGCCACTTTTAACAAATTAGACTGTAATCAATAAGTACCACTTAAATTTCGCAGAATGCGTTTAGCTGCAAGTCCAATGATCCCTCGTGAAACCCGTACTAAATTGACTCAACTGAGACGCAAATGACTAAGTCAGCTGTAATTTGGTGCAAACATAAAGATACATTTGGCTACCTATAAGTTCTGGTATGGATACACTTCACCTGATAAACACTCATCACTATTCTTTGGCTTTTCTAATTTACACTAGTTGACATTGGACTCGACACACTTAGTTTACAATTAGAATACCAAAACGACAAAGCAGTCTGTTCAAGGAAATACCTTGCTTACGATCTCTGGTAACCTTGATTCTCGATACTGCAATGCACCCAACTCTTTAGAATCAAATTCAGATTTTAGTAAATTACACAATGTAGTTCTTTAACGGTTCACAATTCCAGAATATATAGAAGTCAGGCTACATATAAAGCCACCACAGTAAAGTCGACCACACTTTTTATATAAATGCAGGGTTCACTTACTTTGTTTGTACCCATTGTTAGACAAGAAAATTATTTACTTTAATATTTACCCTGCTTGCCTGTTTCAGGGGATACAGGCTTTTATCGTCAAACATACTTTACTGTCATTCAACATTAAAACCTTCTGGCTGCTCCATGAATAATCTTTTGTAATTTTCTCCGATTCAAAGAATGCTGTTGTAACATCAACATGTTCAATGTTCAAATCTAATTCACGAATCAATGCAAATAATAAACGAATAGTAGAATGGCGTACGACGGGCGAAAAAGTTTCATCGTAATCGACACCTTGTTTTTGTGAAAAACCACGAGCTACCAGTCGTGCTTTAAACTTGACAGGACATGTGAAATCATTTTTAATTTTAAATACCCATTTACTTTTAACAACATTTTGATCAGTAGGCCTGTTCACTAAAGTCCAAGTAATTTTTAAAAAGAATCATATTCTGATTGCATAGCTGCTTTCCATTCCTAATTTGAGGACTTGATAAGGCCTCCCGATAAGTTAAGGGTTCAGAGACAGACTGGTGCACGAGCAAAGAAGAATCAGATAAATCATACTCCTCATACCTCGCCGGCTTCTTTGAACGGGTACTACGTATGGGTCTCCCGATTACTAGCTCAGGTGTCTTCACTGCATCCTGCCCAGCTGTCATTCGAGGACTGCAACTGCAGCTTCTCGCAGTCTACCGACTCTACTGCCAATGGAGATCTACCTTCTGGAGACATAAACATATCATCATTATCATCATCAGAATGATTATCAGAATCTAAATCATTAGTATACTTTATTGAATTGTCATTTAGAATTACTTGAAATATTATTCAAATTACTGGCATTGCATTCATTCAATTCTATTGCATGAAATATTAATTATTTTCTAAACTATTGTTTTTATTAATTTCATTAATATTATCGACTATCATAGCTCGACCACTCAAAATATTCTTATTACTAAGTTCAAAGTCATTGCTTAAAACCATGGGGAGTCAGACTCGACAACATTATCACTGCAATTGTGATTTCACCTTTGACTTGAGTCTATCAACCATTTTCAAAAAATACAACAGTTTTCTTGCTGTAATTATTCTCTTAGGATTGGAAGGGTTTATAAGTCTGTAACCTTTAGAGTGCTCACAATTCCTACTATAATAATGACATTGCTTTTGAGTCTAGTTTATCACGCTTACTTGCATTTATCAGCGTCAATGCTTTGCAGCCAAAGACACGTAGGTGGCTGAAGGTCCACCTCCTGGCCAGTCCATACCTGGCGTACCAGGCACAGCAGTAGTGGGGGACCTGTTCTTTAAATAGATAGCAGTAGATACTGTCTCCCCAATACTCCTTACTGAGGCCTGATTCTCGAAGCATACACCTTGTCTTTTCTAAAAGCGTTCGGTTGAGCCTCTCCGAAACACCGTTCTGCTGTGGGCTATAAGGAACGGTTGTTTCATGGCACAATCCCTTCCTGTTTAATTAATTATCAAAATTTTTATTCAGTATTGACCATTATCTGTACGTAGTCTCTTTATCATAAAACCTGTCTGTTTCTCCACTGTAGCCTTAAATAGTTTAAACTTTGACATGACTTCAGACTTATTCTTAAGTAAATACCCAAAAGTCTTTCTACTAAAATCATCAGTAAAGGTGAGTAGGTATCTAGCTCCACCAAGAGAGCTGACAGGCATGGGCCCACAGACATCCGAATGGACAAGCTCTAAAATCAGAGTGGAACGTTTAGCTTCACCCTTAGGAAATTTTGACACTGCTAATTTTCCTTCAACACAAGATACACATGGATACCCCAATGCATCAACGTGAAACTCAACACCAGACACTAGATTCTTAAGAGCACACATACCTCGGTAACTTAAATGTCCCAGCCTCTTGTGCCACACATCCGTTGACACCAATAAAGCAGCTTCTTCACCATTACTAGTTGGAGTCCCATTTAGAGTTGCTGGAGAACCACCCTGCTGCAGCACACAGTCAGCACGCTCCATCTGCAACTTATCATCACACCTACCACCTACCCTATTCACAGAAACAATGTTCATAAAGTCAAGTTTAAAAATATTCCTATCCCTTTTGGCAGCCATAACAAGAGTGTCATCTCGAAGAATAAGGCACATTTTATTATTAAATATGACAGATAAAGCCTTCTCGCATAATTTACTAACTGACATTAAATTTGTCGAGAGGTTTGGTACATACAAAACATCTGTTATTGTTACACAGCCATTCTTCAATTGAAAAGTGACATCTCCAATACCAACACAGGGCAAACTATCATTATTTGCTACAGTTACACCATTAAAATTACAGACCTTAAAGTTACTCATAATGCTAACATTGTTACACATATGGGCCGTTGCCCCCGAATCTACCAACCAGTCACTTTTCACAAAATTGCCAGCACTTAAAGCCACTAGTCACTATTACCACTATCAATTTTTAAATTATTCTTTTTGCTCTTCATGAATTTAAAACATTTACGTTAATGTGTCCTTCTTTCTTGCAATAATGGCAAATTATTTTCTTTTTGATAGCTAATGCGGATTGCAAAACATCATTTCCACCAGACGATCTTCTCATGTCCTCCTGTATCAGCCTAGTCCGCACAAGCTCACTAGTTAATCCATTGGACAACGTAGCTGTTTCCAAACTGGCAACGATGATATCATATTCCTGGGGCAGGCCACTGAGCAATAACTCCGCCACCTCCGCATCCTCGATTATTCGGCCAATCTCATGCAGTTGTTCCACCAACGACATTACCGCCTCAATGTAAGCATTCATGCTTGGGAACTCATTGAACTGAATTTTATGTAGGCGACGCAGCAGCACTACACGGCGATAAAACCCACGATCCTCAAATACCTTACAAGGGCTTCCCATGCTTCTTTGGCATTATTAGCTTTTCTTATGTACTGCAGACAAGTAGGACGCACCGACAGAGATATCCTGGCCAGAGCCTTAGCATCCTTCGCGGCTTCCGCTACATTAGTGATCTGAGTGCAAGACCAAAGTCCCTCCAGTACTAGAGCATGTTTAATGTAAAATTTCCAAGTGTGGAAATTTGAAGCGCCTTCCAATTTTTCAAAACTATATGACCGTAATCCATCTTCAGACATTGTAGCAAGTGCACGAGAAGGTTGGTCGCAACAATGAGCGAGCACGCCGTCGAGCCACGTGCCGGCGCCGTGTACTCACGACAAAAATAACTCCTCCAAAATGTCAAGCGATTCCTTCCTTCCTTTTAATCCTTTTATTGTAGCCACAGCAAGATTCAGCTTAACGACGAACCCAGCCACATATTCAATAATGTTTTCAATCGCGTTGTCTGGGCAACATTCAGGTTTGGCAGCTGCGGTGAGATAATGACCCCAAACATACTTATTTTCTAAATCTTTAAGAGTGTAACTAAATTTTGAGCTCGGGATCGAGTTTTAGCGCGAAGCTAGTATGCACTAGAGTGTACCCGCACGACCTAGTTACCGCCCCGACCAGGACTTTACCAGCTCATTGAACACGGTTCAAATAGAGATAAATATTAATTTGAAATCATCCACCATGGCGGCTTGTCATCCACTTGCGAAACAGAAAGAGTCCCAACAAAAGATTTCAAGTAAAATTCACAAGATAAAAAAGTAGTAAAATGTATCTAATAACTGTATCATAATGAAAAAGTTTACCTAACATTGTTTTGTCAACAAAATTATAATTTACATGATCTGCATTACGATACTCTAGGCTTTATGTCAACTACGCGCCGTTTTGTATTTGGAAGTTTCCGTTCTTCAATGAGAGTAGATAAAATAGTAATAGAAACGTCGACGCAGCCCATGTTACTGAACAGTGTTTATTCAATGTACCGAACGCAATAAAAAAATTGGTTGAGTTCATATCGATCCAAAGTCATTTTTTTTACACGTTGCATATTTAATTAATAGAAAGAAACATATAGATAATTTCATACTGTATCTTATAAGTGCTATTGGGAGACAGTGGACTTATCACAACAAGATAATAGTCCCTCCCGTCCTGCCCTGGGTGGAAACATTTGATAACTTTGTATAAGTTAGTCAATCAACTTTGATTATGTACAGCTTTGTATCGCAGTATGAGTACTGAGGGTTTTTTTTTGGGGCTTATATCAGAATCCAACCAAAAGGAAAAGGTTTTTATCGAAAACACTATTTTTTTTTTAGACTAAATTCAAAGCGCTGACAAAGTTTTTGGAAGTCAACGAAGACCAGGTATGTTCATCTTAAATTCGTCGAACATCAACCTTCTAAAAACCTATCTTTATTCTTATGTTATCGTTCTAAGGTCGCTCCCGATGCTTCTCAAGTGGACTCCATGGACCGACGCGTTTATATTTTGAAAATTCTTCGTTTTAAAAAACTTAAAAATCGCTCAGCAAAATCAGAATGCTTAGTTAGTTCAGTTAGCAAGAACTAGATTTGTAGGTTTTTTTTTTAAAATGCTATGGTTCGCAAAACTACGGAACCCTTTTGGAAAACCTAGTAAACCTGTGCGTGGCACTGTGTCAAAAGCATTCTGCATTATAATTATTGTGACGCACTGAGATTTACGGCCGGGGGCAGTAGGACTAAATTGTTTTTTTTGTATAGTTGTAGCCGCGCTTACCAACGTTGGTCTGTGGATGGGTGACTATCTGTCATAGCCAATTTTCTCCGTGCCTCGGAAAGCACGTAAAGCCGTTGGTCCCGGCTGTCATTTGTAGATTTTTGACAGTCGTTACTATTAGTCAGAAGCTCTAAAAGTCTTACCTTGGCATCGTATTACCCAGTTACTAAGTTGTGGAGGTCCGATAGGCAGTCGCTCCATGTAAAATACTGATATTCAGCTGCATCTGGTTCGACTGGAACCCGACCCCAATATAGTTGGGAAAAGGCAGGCAGATGATGAGTTAAGTTGTATAGCTTAATCTTGTTGCAGCATGCAGTGGTCTACTACGAACAAGATGGCGATGAAATGTACCAGTTCAGAGCTCAGGCTGAAATCGTCACCGTGCCGGACTATGAGATCTTACAGGTATGTGAGTCAAGGGAAAATTGACCTTATTTACATAGCAGAAAGGTTTGAAAATTACAAGTGATAGATAGAATAAAGATATTAGTGAAATGAGTTAGTAGATTTTTAATTAATCAGTAACTTTTTTGTTTCTTATTTACAACTTAATCACTTCTCCGAAAGCCTACATCTTTGATGTTCTGTAACATCTTCACATACAAACAACTATTTTCTATATCTTTAACAGGAAAATCTAGTAGAAAGCAAACAGCACCGTCTTGCTCGCTCGCTGCGCTCGGGAGTTTCCGGGCGCGACGCGAAGCCGACCGCGGCCGAGCGCGACCAGCTGTCTGCACTAGTAGCCGCGCCACCCGCACGACCACTCACCGCCACCGACCAGGACTTACTGTGGAAGTTCAGGTACAGTGAACACGTTGCTAGTCAATTATAGAGAGTAGATATAGTAACCCGGTTCATTGAAGAAAGAAATCTAAAATGGCGGCTTGTGTGTACTTGCGTTGACAGATAGTACAGTCAACATAAAAGATTTCAAGTAAAAGTTTTTATCAAGTTAAAAATAATAATAAAATCAAAGACTGGATCACAATAATTTCTCAAACTTAACCTAACAATAAAACACAATTCAACAATAATAATAATCAACAGGTTTTTTTCTGCTTACGGCACTAGTGTGCGAGCGAGAGAATACGCGCCGCCATTTAAGATTCCGTTCTTCAATGAACCGGGTTATAAATAGAATAATTTTAAAGAAAGAATAGAGACGTTAGAAATGGATTGAAGAAATTGACGCAGTGGGTAAGAACCCCGTTAGCTCGGTTGGAAAGAGCATGGGATGTACCGAATCCGGAGGTCGTGAGTTCATCCTGTACGTGGTACGATTTTTTCTTTCCAAAGTCTTTGAATTTCGCATATTTATAAAACATAATAAAAAAACATAGAGCCCATATTTAATTAGGCTCTACTTACGATGCTGATTCACCAAACAAAAGCAATTATGGATCTTTAAAATGTAAAAAACATTGGGATATTATTAGTGCAAAAAAAAAACACTAAAAGTAATCTTATCATAAACCCCAGAAAAAAGTATCAAAATTTTAAAGCGCAGTACAACGCGCGCGGATGAAAAGTACAGTCAAATGATATAAGCGAAGATTATTGATAATGTTTTTGAGGTCCGTAATACAATTAGTATGGTTAGTAATGCCCGAGTTCAAAATATTCCTCATTAATAAAATTCCACTCTGTAGATAGAACATTTTATAATACACACCAAACAGAAGTAGATCTTATAAATAGAGATACCAACACAAAAGCGATTTTTTTAAGACAGTCTTTGAGTGAATACTGGTCATCAAAGTTATGTTTATTGGCTTTTGTAAGGTTGAGACTTAGTTTTATTATTATTGATATTTTGCTTTAAATATCAGCATTATGCTGAAACTTCAAAACATCTTTTTTTTTTAGATTCTATTTGTCATCGCACCGCAGAGCGCTGACAAAGTTTTTGGAATGCGTCAACTGGAACAGACCAGGTATGTTCATTGTTTAATACCTATCACACTGACTTTCAGATTATAAAGCGAAAAGGCTCATTTAACACAATCTTCTGAAAAACTCTGTCACCTACTTTTAATCTCGGCTAGAGCGCTTTTACTCTCTAAGGAGGCTCCGTCGTTGTGCTGACGCTCTTTGAGAGCCCATACAACCTCAAATGGCTTAGCAGAATCCTGTGATACGTCGAAAATACTGCAGCATTAATTTTGAAATAAATATATGGTAAAGTTGAGGATTACTGTTAGGTCTTATGTTTAGCGAAAACATGATTCCATAATATTTGAAAAAAATCCCAAAGTTTCCTCTAAATTGAACAATATAAAATACTTAAAATTAGATCATGAAACTTTTTATACTAACTGAACTATACTGAACAATAAAGCAGGTCTTATGTTATAAATAACATAAGACCTGCTTTATAGTTAGTTCAGTTTTTGATTTTCCTTTTTTTTCGCCGTAAAATAAATACATTTGCGTGTAGACAGCTAAAAGAAAGAGCAAGCAATAGTGCATGAGCGAGCGAGTAAGATTATATTGAAGTACATACTATGGAGCGCGAGGAACACAACGCGCCGTCGACCCGGGCATGGTCCATGATCAGACACCGAGTCGCCCATTACTCGCCGTCCGCATGCCCAAGTAATACTTGAGCCAAAAAATTAAGAATGAACAAGAAATACTTATTACTTACTTACCAATGGATCTTGGTCTAGGATCAGGTACCTGCATATTCGTGTTATTAATTATTATGCAGTGTTCTGTTACTGAACAGTTTTTCCTCATTCAAGGATTTCCCCGTATCTAGACAATCTTCCTTAACTAAATATTTTTCTTTCGTTACTTCATATTAGTGTAGTTGAATTGTGTTTCTCTTTGAAGGTAAGTTTTATTTACAAGGTGGGTTAAAAATTCCCTAAATTATTTCATCATCATCACCACATTTCGCTTTCTTCATCCAGCCACTGCCAGCTACCTTCTTCAGGTAATCGGTCCATCTTACCGGGTCATTTCTGTACTTGAAGCCAATTTCAAAAGTCTTGTTTAATAAGCAGTACAATAATGGCCAAATGGTACAGAACAAAACTTGTACGTCGTGAGCATGGCTTCGAACCTAGCCAGACGCATTAGTTCGTGTAATTTTGTCCAGCACCACTGCTCTTAAAACATCGTAATAAAAACGGTATGCATTTGAACAAAAAAATCTAAGATAATGTGGCATCTGGGCGGTGAGTAATGGGCGGCTCGCTGACCATGCCCGGGTCGACGGCGCGTTGCGTTCCACGCGCACCTCAAAGAGCGCCAGTATAATGACGGCACCCCCCCCCCCCCCCCTTTAGAGGACCAAAGCCTGCCGGGGTCTCGAACGAGACTTATAAATTACCTAGACCCCGTAACTTAAAGAACTTAAAGGACTATTGAAGGACAACTTGGATTTTAGTCAGTTCGAGTCTGACAGTCCCTCCTACCCGGCCCTGGGTGGGAGGACTCATTTGATGATTTTACCAGGATAAAAGAGAGAGAGAGAAAGCAAGTACAATTTTAATTTGTTTCTGACTTCACGATCTAGAATTTTCATGCATCTGATCTTTGTAAATATTCAATGATTTAACAAAAGTAAAAATACGGATTCATTATTTTTTTAAACTGTGACGGACTAATTAATGTAGGGCAACATCATTTCTTTACTAAATTATTTTCCGCCATGATACAATACCAACAATACTTCATGGGTTACTATGAAAATTCTTAACCTTGATATAGTTATCTAATTTTAATGCTAATGTTATGTACAGAGGTCGGATATAATAAATGACTTGAATTATAAAGACTTTACTTTTACCAGACTGCCCTAAATAAGCTTCCTGTGTGTCATAATGTTTATATTTCTTTTATTCATCAACTTATCATTATTTATAACATCCGCTGAGCTGTATACGGAGATAATCTACCACACGTTTCATAACATAAAGAATTTTGTTTTTTTTTTTTAACAAGGCACCTTTTCATTTTGGTTCAGAAGTAGATGAGATAATTACTATTATTTATTTATACTTTTATATTAGTTGTTGTAGGTAGTTACACTATAAAAAGTAAAATTCACATGCGCGTAACGCTAAAAAATTGTACAAAGAAAATAAAAATACATCGATACAAAAACTCAATACATCACACTATTACTTTTTTTTCGAAATGTGTGGACACACTCAATTTTCATGAACTAAACGAAAAGTCGTTACTCCTTACTACACCCAAAACAAAACATACCTTAAATATAACCAATAAAGTCCAAATCACCTTGAACAGCCACCGAACTTTGGCAATTAAAAACATTAACTGTACGAATCAATTAACATATTTTTTCTATTAAGAACTTTAACTTGATCACCTTCGAAATAACTTAGCTACAGGTACTGGCAATAAAGTATGCTCATCAATCAATGACAGCACGGGTGGCGCAATGGCCGTTAGACTGCGTATTAAGGTGTTACAGATTCAATTCCTGTTTGGAACAAATATTTGTACGATCATCAAGTAGTTGTTCCGTTATAACAGAACAAGTTTCTAATCTAGGACACAGATAAAAAAGAATGATGCTGTGACCTCTGTCAGAGGAGAAATAAAAATATGAAAAATATTATGTTGCGTCGACCCGTAGGTAAGTAAAGTGGGATAAAGGCAGAAGTTGATGATGCTCGGAAAGAGATTTGATTTGACAGTTTCTCTGTGATCTGGGGATACTATCTTGTGACAGCGCGGCACCAACACGTTGAAAAGTTGAAAAACCAGTTTGCCTATAAAAGATTTTCAACTGAATATTCTAGAGCACTAAGTTAAAAATCTATTAATGACAAAATTTAGTTTCATGAACAAGCTCGTCCAAAGCGACCACAGCTGATGTACATTCTTTATTGCTGGTACCTTCACACGTGGTGTTTACGCAACGAATTCCGACAAACTTGTTAAGTTATTTAAGTTAGTTGTGGTGAAATGGCATCGGTGATACACGTATATTGTAACTTAAAAATAACTTTAGTGAAATATCTCGACCGTAAAAATTGTATTTATTTGGTTTAAAGTTTAAATGGGTTTTAGTATTTTTTACTAGACTGTTGGACCCTGTTTTATAAACTTAAAACAGGGTAGCCCTGTTTTAAGTTTAAGTGATGAAATATATTTTCATAAAAATGTGAAGTACTTATTGTGTGAGGTTTTGTGTTGTTAGTGATAAATAGTGTTAGTGACAATGAAAGAAAAAAATTGAGACTGAACTGAAAACATTGACGAAATATGATTGTGAGTTTTCTTGTTTGTGATTTTTTTTTGCGTGGTAAATCATCAAATGATTCCTCCCACCCCGGGCAGTGCGGGAGGGACTGTCCGATTTGTACTGACCAAAATCCACGATGTCTTTCAATAGCCCTTTATGTTCCGGGTTACGGTAAGAAATTAAGTCCCGCGACCCCGGCAGGCTTTGGCCTCTAGAGGGGGGCACCGTCATAATATTGACTGGCTTAGGGGAAAACTCGCCTCTGGTTCGCGGCCCATTTTACACGGAGTAGGAACAGCTGTGGTAAACTCGGCTGAATGTGTGGGCGATGAGGATATACCATGTGAAAAATGAATAGCAGTAGAATTGACCGATTGGTATAACATACTTAATTATTTTTGTTCGTTCTTTTTATTACATGTAAATATGATTTATTTTACAAGTCCTTTAATAAAACAACATGAATTTGATTTTTCGATCTAGGTACACTCGACAAAGTGGAATTATGACCCACCATAAGCTTATTTTCCTACAGACATTCAAATACAATTAGGTCCACATTCGCGTAAACATACAATATTCATGGTAACGACTTTGATCTTTGACAATTTGACGGATTCATTTATTTATTTTATTTATTTAGAAAAGGCACTTCAACGACTTACTCACTTACACAGACACAAATAAAAATCACAGACAATATGGTTTAGTGAATATGTCACTTAAAGAAGTGCACAGCACTCGGATTTAAACGATTTATTGTCAAAATGGGTCATGATTCCAATTTGTCGATTGTACATTGAAAAGAAAAGAGGTGACAAGGTCAAAATCTACGATGTGGTGAACTTACCCAGAGGAAGCCTTTCGCTCTAACTTTTTAGTTAACGGGTTGTATGCCTTCAGTCATCATCATCTGACCAGTATTTTCCCAACTATATTGGGTCGGCTTCCAGTCGAACCAGATTCAGCTGAATATCAGTATTTTACATGGAGTAACTGCCTATCGGACCTCTAAAACCCAGTAACTGGGTAATACGATACCCCATGCTTAACCTTGGTTTCCTTGGTTTGCTTTCAGTCCCTTTAAAAACTTGTTACTCCTTTGGCTCGGAAGTTAGTAGTGGCGGAACTAATTCCCCAGTATAATTCCCATTTGTTATACTCAATACTCAAATCTTTATTACATTCCACAATGTAGGCTTAGGTGGTAAACATTTTTCGAAAGAAACAAGACACAAACGTGGACCCTGTCGGTCACAGCAAAAGAAACATAATATTATGTGGAGATGAGGACTTATCATAATTACATAAAAACAGAGTATATTCCTTTTATTCTATAGGTACGTTCTTATACTAAAACATTATTTATTTTTTTACATGACTTTTAAGGATCTATCATTTAAGTATTCGTCGACACTGTAATAACATTTACTAATTAGTAGTTTTTTTAATTTGTTTGCAAAGAGATGAATTTTTTTTTCAGTTAATATGTATAAAGCTGATATTAATTCTGTGTCACCCACTTTACCGCACTATCATCAACAATTCGTTCTTAATAAAAACAAAACGTTATCAGTAATGTAGTAAATACATATTCAAGAACTATCATTTCCATTCAAAAATATATAACAGTTACTAATTCGATCACAAAACCAGGCAAAACAAAATTACTTAAACAAAAACAAAATGTTGGTTGGATTTTAAACTTTCAGCGGTGAGCTGCTGATAGATGATTTTTAACGCATGTACTATATTTATTTAGAAAAACAATTAAACATAGCTAATTGTTATTGACGGAGAGTTGTGGAAACCCCGAATGTTGATAGATGGAGTGGAAGAGGAAGGCTAAAAAAGAGATGGATGGATTGTCTAAGAAATGATATGAAAGAGAAAGGAGTAAATGATACTATGACGTGTGATAGGGGAGAATGGAAGAAGAAAACGTGTTGCGACGACCACTAGTAAAATGGGATAAGGACAGGAAGTGGATGATGATGTAGAGTCCCAGAGGTAACAGCCCTGACAAGTTGTTAACTGTGGGTTTTGATTGCAACCAGGCACATTACGTTATGTAATTTATTTTATTACCATCGCTTTCAAATCAGTGAAGGAAAACATCTTGAGGAAAACGCGGCATGGTTGTTTTAGAACCAAAAATTCGAAGGCGAGTAATGTGTGTCTGTGTCCCAGCAGTGGGAACAATAAGGGCTATGCAAACTGGTAATTTATTACTTCTTCGCGGTAATCATATAATACGGCATTTAGCTAATTATGCTTTTAAAAAACGACTTTATATTCGTCACAGTAACGGTCAGTTTAGATACCATTGGAACTCAACCCAAGGTTACTTCGATATCAAAATATTAGTATTAACTATATCAGTTAAGAGTTAAGACGATTGACTAAACAGTGGGTGTTTGTCATTAATAAATATTAAGACGATGAAGTGATATAAATATGTGTACTATTGCTATCAGTAAGCAAACGAGGATGAGGTGCAAAGGGTGGAAAGGTATGAGAACATTAATGTTGACTCTTATATTTTTTACTACTACTACTACTAGTCAGAGCTAGGAAGGAATGCTCTCGTGGGGTAGCTCAGTCCATGTAACTGAACAATATTTGTTCCAAGATTTTAGGAAACTCGCAAAAAAAAAATTTTGCTTTTTCATACAAAATGAGAAATTGATCGGGCCCATCAGTATATAAAATATATTTTTTTTGCGAGTTTCCAAAAGTCTAGAACAAACATTGTTCAGTAACATGGGCTGAGTTATCCCACGAGAGGTTTTGCGCTGTTATACCAGCGCTGTGACTTTTTTATGGTCACAGCATATTGAGCATATGCTGAGATAGTGGCCTTTTGGCCTCGTACGGGACGCATCTTTGCAGCATACTGTGTTTTTTTTATATTAATATGTTTTCTGTTATTTTTTTTATTAAGTATTCATTTTATGTTGTTGTTCTGTCCTGTGTGAGTCCAATAAAAACTTTTTCTTTCTTTCTGTCTATTAACGTTACATGTTGTATAGATTTATGTGAAACAAAAACTTTGTACCCCTTAACGGACGAATCATCATCTTCCCGCCCTTATCCCATTTAACTTGTGGTAATCGTAACACGTTTTTGCTTCCGTTGTCCCCTGACAGACGTCATAGCATCATTCTTTAAGGGGGATGCTCCAACCAGCCCGCGAAATTCAAATTTTTTTACGTTTTTTGCAATTTGCAGGCCAGTGACATGTTGTAACTTTATAAATATTTGTGTTGCGCAAATAACAAGTATAATTTTAAATATAAAAAATATCAAAAAACTCGCTCCATCAGCTCTCACATAGAAAAGGTGCATCATGTTAAAATCTCCGAAATCGGAACTACGATGCACCTTTTCATGAATAGAGCTGATGGAATTAATTTTTGAGCAATTTTTTAATTTAAAATTATACTTGTTATAATGCGCAACACAAATATTGTGCATAATTTGTTATATACTTTTTTTAGGCCTGCAAATTGCAAAAAACTCTAAAAAATTTGAATTTCGCGGGCTACATCGCATAGCAATCACCTTAAGGTGCCTCTTTGTGCGGACACGAACTCACTGACGAGGCGGGGCCATAAAGCATGTTGTCTCACCTGTCTGCCTGTGTCCCTGCCACAATCCGTGTTTTGTCGGTTTTTTGGGCACGCATCAAAGGGATCTGCCGAGAAATGCGTCTCGCCTCTTCACTATCGCCGCCTGTCCGCGCAAATGGAGAGGGGCCATAAGCTCGGTCCATCGTCGAATTTGTCTCTGTCACCTTTGATCTAGACTAAAGCCATCTCAATAAAAAAAAAAAAACTTTTTTACTTTTATATTCTAAACGGCCTTTAATACGACTGATAATATTACGCAATAGCCCGAAAGAACTGACAAACTAAGTAAAAAAAAATCAATCAAGAGTTTCCCAGACACATCAAGGCATACTGGCATTTGGTTTTAATAGGCCTGCCCCCAACTACGTAGAACTTAAATACGAGTATAACTCGGATATATGTACCAAAAGACCTGTACTTTCTGTCTGGGAAAAAAGGCCGTGATTTTATGTATATGTCTTACCTTTTTCAAAGTAATAACTAGTCTTTTATTCTTTACTTGCAGGCGAGGTGCGTCAAGCTCTGTCTATGATGAAGCAATGGGCGCCGATGGATGTGGAAGATGCGCTCGAGTTGTTGACGACAGAATTCACTCATCCCGCTGTCAGAAAGTATGTATAGATAACATTACCATCATTATTCAAGTCCGCTTATACCAATAGGCACCGAGCACGCCTGCGGTAAGACCCCTCTCTGATGAGTGGCTGGAACACCTCTCCAGAAACTCCTCACGGCGTCCTCACCTTCCTTGAGACAGATAGGTTTTTTTTATCGTGGTAAAATCATCAAATAAGTCCTCCCACCCAGGGCAGCACAGGAGAAACTGTCAGACTTATGACTAAAATCCACGGTGTCTTTAATATCCCTTTACGTTCCGGGGTCAAGGTATTCGTTAGTCTCGCGACCCCGATACAGATCGTTCTAACAAATACCTAATTCAAATAAAATCAAGTCAAGTCGTAATTCAAAGCCGTACCAAGGTGAGATGGCAGGACATCATAAGGGCGGCCGCATACATCAGATTTTTTTCCGTTCGGAATTCGAAATTATGAATGAAATGTGAACAACACACACAAAACATGCACACACATTTGTATGAATTCTCTGTGTTCGGATAGAAAACGGATAAGGATTCCTGATCAGGAAAACTGATGTGTGTAGCCGGCCTAAACGACTACTGTAACTCTCGCTCATTTTATTTCAGGTACGCCATCTCCCGACTAAAGCAAGCTCCGGACGATGATCTACTGCTGTATCTCTTGCAATTAGTTCAAGCACTCAAATATGAAGACTTCATGGAGATACATGACGGTAAATATTTTATTATATAGGGTGACTGGTATAGTGTACGATAAATACGATTAAACACGTGGTTGTGCTCATGATAACCAACAACTATTATTATGGGAGCAAAGCCGAAATCGTGAAAAAAATATCAGCTGTTCAGTACATTAAGCAAACATAAATGTACTGAACAGCTGATTTATTTTTCGAGTTTTAAGGTTTGTTCCCATAATAAAAGTTGTTGGTTATCATGAGCACAATCACGTGTTTAAGAGCAAACAAGTCAACATTTTTTCCATAGAAACTTCGTTGGGGTTTTACTCCACTATTTGACAAAGTATATCCAAAGTTAAACTATGGTATAGATTTTGTCTCCTTAAAAATTTTGTCGGTACGGAAGTACCAGAATTGTAAAATATGAAACCTTAAAAAGTTACGAGCTTCTAAAGATTCAAGTTTTCTGCTAATTTTAACACAATCTTACTGGCGTAAATTTGAAATAAAAAAGCTATCCAAATTTCCAAAAATAAGCCTTCAGAGTCACAAAAAATTTCAAGTCAAACAATTTAGTAAATGTTTCTTAAAGGCGATTTGCAGTGGGTTTCAATTAAAACAGCAATTCCGTTGAAAAGCCTTTTTGAACATTGCACGTGCGCCTATTTACAAACAAAACATATCGTGCATCTCAATGAATCAGTTGCCTAGCGATGTCGCGTGCGGTGCGGGAGGGTTTCGCGCACGCACACATGCATACTATGAATAGACACGGCGCCCCGCCCGGCTGTACTCCGTATGACGTGTACGTTGACAACGTATAATATCTATGGATTTTTACGATAATACTCATATTTTTGAACCTGTGGCTTGAAATTTGGATTTTGATGTCACGCCGATAAACACAGGTCAATTTCGGTTCAATATTGCTTAACATTCCATTGCTTCAATGGCATTGATAGCATCTAAAGTAAACGCACGATTTGATTGTCTACACAATCATATAAGTTTAGATTCCTTCGCTGCCGTTCAATGGATTGGAACCAATTGTTCAATGTGTCGTGTTTACATGTTTTAACCGAATTTCGATTGAACAATTGGACCATTCCGCGAAAGGCAATTAAGGAATCTAAACTTTATATGATATTGTAGTTTCTAAATGCGCTAATGTTTATAGTTTTAAAAATGGCCATTGAAGTGGAATGGAAAGCAATCATGAACCGAAATTGACCTGTGTAATATCGGCTTAATCAAAATCCAAAATTCAAGCCAGGTACAAAAGAGTATTATCGTAATACTTGTACGATATTATAGGTTGCTCTTCGTACACGTCATACGGAGTAGCCGGGCGGGGCGCCGTGTCTATTCATAGTTTTATGTGTGCGTGCGCGTCACCCTTAACCGCACCGAAGGCAAATATTCAGTGAGATGCACGATATTTCACGAGTAAAAGGCGCACGTGAAATGTACAAAAATGCCTTTGGAATTTTTTTATGTACAATACTGCATCATGTCAATTTCAAGAAACATTTCAACTAAATTCTTCGATCAATTTGCTGTGTCGGTACAGGCTTCGCCTTTAGAATTGATGCTTCTTTTATTTCAAATTTACGCCCAAAGTTTGTGTTAAAATTAGCAAAAAATAATGGATCTTTAGAAGCTCGTAAGATTGTTAATGGTTTCATATTTTACAACACTTCCGTAAACAAAATTTATAAGGAGACAAAACGATAAGTCATGTTTAACTTTGGATACAACTTTGTCAAATAGGTAGTACAACTCCCATTTGATGTCTTCTATGGATGTTGGTTTGCTCTTAATATATTGGGTCACACAATCCATCCATCTTTCTACCACCCCTTATAGGGACTGACAGCAAGGTACAGCCAAAATACCTTAGTCATCATGGCCATCGCCAGTCGGAAACTATTATTATTCATGAATAGTCTGAATTCAATTAATATTTTAATAGCAACTTATTAATTCTCTGTTACGTGTTTCATAATGTCAGCTCGTTTGTGCAGTAATTTGTTAATATACTTACTTTTTTAGTCATGAATGATTAGAAACTCTGCAAACAGTGTTTCCGAACGCATACAATCCTAATTTTTTGAAAGTGAATGCACACAGGTTTCTCTGTAAAGCTTCCTCTCCATTTGCGCGAACATGTCGTGCGACGCGTCTGCGGATGCATCCACGCATAGTGGAGAGGGCGAAATCTGTCGAGATCTGCGTACGTGTCCGCGGCTGCCTGCGTCCCTGCCACAATCCGTGTTTTGTCGGTTTTTTGGGATCTGCCGATAAATGCATCTCGCCTCTTCACTATCGCCGCCTGTCCGCGCAAATGGAGAGGGGCCATAAGCTCGCTCCATCGTCGAATTCGTCTCAGTCACCTCTGATCTAGACTAAAGCCAAAGTAGACTAAAGTCAATTAAAAAAAAAAAACTTTTTTACTTTTATATTCTAAACGGCCTTTAATATGACTGATAATATTACGCAATAGCCGAGTTCGAACTGACAAACTAAGTAAAAAAAATCAATCGAGAGTTTCCCAGACACATCAAGGCATACTGGCATTTAGTTTTAATTAGGCCTGCCCCCAACTACGTAGAACTTAAATATAACTCGGATATATGTACCAAAAGACCTGTACTTTCTGTCTGGGAAAAAAGGCCGTGATTTTATGTATATGTCTTACCTTTTTCAAAGTAACCCTGAACTAGTCTTTTATTCAACTTGCAGGCGAGGTGCGTCAAGCTCTGTGTATGATGAAGCAATGGGCGCCGATGGAGTGGAAGGAAGCGCTCGAGTTGTTGACAGCCGAAGTTCACACATCCCCTGTCAGCGCGTATGTATAGATGTCATTACCATGATTATTAAGTCGCTTATACAATAGTTTACCGAAAACGCCTGCGGTAAGACCCCTCTGTGTTGATGAGTTTTGGAACACCTCTCAGAAACTTCTCACGGCGTCCTCACCTTTCCCTTGAAACAGTTTATTTTTTTTTTTATTCAATAAATCATAGTTATGAGTCCTCCCACCCAGGGTAATAGCATAGGAGAAACTGTTTCTTCTGACTGAAATCCACGGTGTCTTCAATGCCCTACGTTCCTTTCACGGTAATCATTCATTATTATTCAGTCCCGCGTACCCCGACGCAGATCTCGCTTAACAAATAACATGTTAAATAAAACGTCAAGTCGAAATTCATATGTACCAAGGTGAGATGGCAGGACATCATAAGGGCGGCCGTATACATCAGATTTTTTTCCGTTTAATTCGAAATTATGAATGAAATGTGAACAAACAAACGAAACATGCACTATTTGTATGATATTCTCTGTGTTCGGGCACGAAAAGGATAAGGATCCTTATCAGGAAAACTGATGTATCGTAGCCGGCCTAAGCGACTACTGTAACTCTCGCTCATTTTATTTCAGGTACGCCATCTCCCGACTAAAGCAAGCTCCGGACGATGATCTACTGCTGTATCTCTTGCAATTAGTTCAAGCACTCAAATATGAAGACTTCATGGAGATACATGACGGTAAATATTTATGAATATTTTATTATATAGGGTGACTGGTAATTAGTGTACGATACTTAAACACGTGGTTGTGCTCATGATAACCAACAACTTTTATTATGGGAGCAAAGCCGAAATCGTGGAAAAAATATCAGCTGTTCAGTACATTAAGCAAACATAAATGTACTGAACAGCTGATTTATTTTTCGAGTTTTAAGGTTTGCTCCCATAATAAAAGTTGTTGGTTATCATGAGCACAATCACGTGTTTAAGTATCGTACACTAATTGCCAGTCACCCTATATAACTAGCAATTCGCCCTGACTTTGCACAGGTGGTATTTGAACATAGATGCCGATAATGTAGCTTTATTAAGGTGGTAGAGTTTTGAAAGTCTGTCCAGAAGATTTTGAAATTACTCTTAAAAAAACCAATAAGGTCTAAGTCTAAGCTCATTTCACATGGCGTCACTTTAACTGATCCAAATGTAGCCAAAAATTTCAAGATTGTCAACAAATTACGCTGGTTTTTTTTTTGGGTGGGAGAACGCGTACTTGGGCAGTAGCCTCTTAAAACATTCTTGCGACGAATGATGTTTGCAGTAATTAGTTTCACAGTTGTCATTCGACACACCTTCACAGACACCTTGAAAAGTTTATTTGTGATTTTCAGAGTACGCTCGTGTATGTGGTAAGGACCCCAGTACAACTGAGTTGGAGTCTCGTGAGAGTCGTCTCATGCAGAGTGGACATAGAGGAAGTCAAGCTAGTTTGTTGTCAGCGTCAGGTAAGAATCAGACCCCACACTGTAATAGTTTTATTACTATGTGTTTTAAGTAAGAATGTGACGAACTTAGCGCCATATTGTGACCTAATATCTCTATACTTACATTCTTTTAAATAAGCAATATTTATTTAAGTTATCGATAATTTATAAAAAAAATCAAAAATCGTACGAGGAAATAATTTTTTAAACAGATTTTTCTTAATTTTACATGGGATTTCTACTGTAGCATTTCAACGGTTTTTTATCTGTAAATTACAAAATATATTCATCAATTTACGTCAATATTTTAAATGATTGTAACTGTTTCTTTTCCAGTACTTACTACAAGTGAAATGACGTCATCTATCACAAGTCGTCGCTCTACAGACGCGACAGTAGACGAAGCCCCCGCCGCCGTAGAGAACAACGTCAGCGTCAACAACAACAACAGTAACGCCGACAACAACAACCCGTTCAGGTAACAACACTCGAACAATTAGATAATGACGTCACACCTTCAAGAAGGTGATCAAGGTAAAGCAACTCTTGTTGATGTCTGTCTGTGGATGGGTAACTGAAGTAGAGTTGTGAATAGTCATATTTCTACTACACATGGGACTGTTTACAGCACGTCACAAGACGCCGCTCATAGCGAAAATAGCCAAACGGCAATCGACAATCGCTAAAGTTCAGCAATCGTTAATACATTTTCAACTTTATACCCCATTACATAAAGTTTGTTTTTTAGTTTTTTTTCTTTTGTCATTGTGCTGACCACTCTATGTGGTGCGCGTGTAACACAATGCGCCGTCGACCCGGGTATGGGCCATGATCGGACAGCGAGTCGCCCATTACTCACCGTCCACATGCCCAGATGTACACAAGCAATAGTATGTATACACTAAGCAGTATTCAAAAGCGATTTTCTGCTACCATATTGATACTTTTGCCTTTTCATTAGACTTCTATTTTGGAAGCCATACTGTTACAAAATAGGTCTTATTTCAAAGTGGAAACCAGTATTTCACGAGTAATTTGCGTTTGAATTTTGTTGAGTGTATACATGTTATTACTCGTGACTGTACGTTTTACGATGCATGCTCGTGTCGGTGCGTGGTCTTCATTCGAGTATCGTTTCAACTTGCTCATTCTTCTTGATAGTAGAAATTAATCTTCTTCCATCTCTTCTCAGCGACAGCGAGCCAACAGAAGAGCGTCTCTCCCTGGCGTCGTTCCTGATCTCCCGCGCGTGCAACAACAGCGTGGTGGCCAACTACCTGTACTGGTACCTGCTCATCGAGTGCGAGGACCAGGACGGAGGACGGGACCACGCCGCCAGGGGGATGTACCTGGCCGTCATGAGGACCTTCAGCCATCGACTGGCCAAGGGTATGTCGTATATCTATACTAATATTATAAAGCTGAAGAGTTTTTTTGTTTGTTTGAACCTCAGGAACTACTGATTCGAATTGAAAATTTATTTTTATGTTGAATACACCATTTATCGAGGAAGGCTATAATATAATATCACGCTGTCACCAATAGGAGCGGAGCACCAATGATGTTTCAAAATCGGGAAAATGTATTCCTTTTACAGAGATTCCGTTGCATAAACGGTTAAAGATACGCAAAAGATATGTACCACGGAATTCGGGCATTTATCTATCTTTTAAGGTTAAGTCACTATAACTATTTTTATGGAAATCAAATTGGTTCCAAAGTAATGCTTTATTTGCGAAGGTATTTTCATTGACACGATATAAATCTTTATCAAAATAAATACGTTAATCATAACAAGCATTTAATTTTTTACAAAATTGCCTTTGACATCGTTTGATTTTAAGGCGAGCTTCTAATAATTTTTAAGATTTTCAAACGTCTGAAAGTCTCATTAACAATGATATTTTATTTTAATAAATAAAAATCATAATATTAAAGTTGAACATATCCTCGAGTGAATGGTAAAGATAGAAACACGAATTGGAATAATTGGCTCGATACAAAAAAAATTCAAAGTTCGGTCTATGCTTTTTATTTTTTGGACTTTATGGCATAACTACTATGAGTTATTGAAAGGATGTTGTTTTAAATTGTAGAAAATACTAGTATCTAAATTCTGTAAAGACAGTTTTTCAATTAATAACAATTTTAATTCATAAAAAGACGTCAATATGTTTGGGCACATACGCCGTTTTATTCTGAGCTCACATTCACTATCGTCCTCTCATCTTTTGCCTTTTACAAGTAGTGGCATCACTTTCGTTCCTTGACGAATCAGTCAGCCAGCGTGGCTCTTACAGGCTAGTCCTGTGACACTTTTTTTCAGATCGCGGCTGTCAGATTTTCGTAATAATAAAATTGGTAATGGATAAAAAGATCGATAAAATACAAACGAATGATACGTAGGCTTATAGATTATTCAAAACTATGTTTCGATGTGTTCAATGGGACGTGATTGTAAACGGACATGACTGTAAATAAGTCACGTAAACTTTCTTTTTTTCAATAACAAATTATTTTCATTAATAAATCAAGAAAAAAATAAACCAAACTTACTGAAAATCATCGCAGGAAATTCCTGACGACCCTTACAGAGCAAACAAGGGAAATGTTAGAATACGTATGATTCTATACATTACGAATTGTTCCTATAAATATACTCACAGTGATATTATATCAATGCTATCGTGATATCGTACTATTGTTGTCGGATGGTTCCTCTGTGTCCATCCCCCTCCCATCTAATATTTATGCATCTAAATACAATTTCACATGAACTAATGATAAATGCACTGATTTGCAGTCAACAATTTGAGATAGTATGTAACTGAAAACAACTTCTAATCGTATCAAACTGCGATATAGGATAAGAAGCACTTCACTTTTATTATTATTTATTTAGTTTCGTCACAGATTTTAACAATTTCGAAGAAACAGGAATAAAATAAATTAAATGAAAACTGCTGTTGTCATTTTGAATACTTCAAAATTACTTGTCAACTACAAATAAGGCATAGCACCCACCACCCTGAGGCGCAATGTTGAACCGACATTTGGGCGTTTAAAACCGGTTTTTTGAACCAATTCCAAATGGTCCACATTGCATGATTTAAATATCGCCTATAGTATAATGCTGCGACTATGATGAAAAATCGGTGGTCATTGCTGTCTCACCGCGTGTTCGGTACAAGTTGCTTCTCGCTCTATTGATTGCTTTGGAGTATAAAAGATCAGTACTGGGCTCATGCTTTTGGAGTCGATAGATAATATCTCTAAAGGTTTCATTTATCAGAAAAGTGATATTAAAACCTTGTCCCAAAAAAATACTGTGGATAAGATATTATAGAATTAAGATTTATTTATAAAGAGGTTCTGACATTAAACTGTTCTCCATACCTGTACCTCATATGAGTAAAAAACTACTAATCCACGCCGCTGCTCGACTAATGTCCATTTTACGCGGCGCTTGTGTCTGTCATTACATCGAAATGCATCAAAAATTAATACAAACACCAGATGGTGGAGGACAGGGCGTCAAGCATCCTTAGCTTTCCACTCTCGAACATATAAAGATATCACGCAACCAGCTTTGTGAACGCACGATAGTAAAAGGAGCGTGTGTTTGGGGCTTATTTAGCGTGTTAAAATAATCGAATGAGTCCTCCTACCCAGAGCAGGGCGGGAGGGACTGTCAGACTCGGAATACTTACTAAAATCTACGATTTATTTCAATAGCCCTTTACGTTCTGGGGTCACGGTATTGTATTCGTTTGTCCGCGACCCAGGTAGACCCTCTAAGGGGGAGCCCCGTTATTGTGCTGTCACATTTTCCGGCGCGCGTGGAACACAACGCACCCGCCCATACCCGTGCGCGCGTGTGTTTGGGGCTTTACGATAATTGGGTATTGTCACTTTCGTAAGGTATGCCAATTATCATTAATTTTCTACCAAAATAGTAGTTTTGTTCGTAATCTCGGGACATCAAAATGTTATAAAATAAATTTAAGACTGTGAATGATAAAAATATTCACAAAATATTAATCCACATCAATAAAGATTTCTATCATTTTGTTTTGGTAAATGTTTCGACATCCTTATATTAAAATATTTCTACTAGAGTAATACATGTATTTTGCGTAAAGGGAACACTGTAAAAAATGTTGAAGTTGAAGAAATGAAATACATAAAACTTTGGGTTGCAATCATTTCGCCTTAATGAATATCGAAGGATTATTATAGTTTGAAAATAATACCGCAACAAAATAATGACTTTCTGGGAATGTCATAATTGCGGTGGTGATAAGATCGCTGTTAAAATTCTCGGGGGTCTGTCTTAGCATGCCACAGGCTGAGATTTTTATCAACGCGCTATTATCAGTTTGGTTAGGTTATTCACCAGTCCAATAATAATAATAATATTCCACAACTATCACACAACGCCATCTAGTCCCAAGCTAAGCAGAGCTTGTGTTATGGGTACTAGACAACTGATAAACATACTTATATATTTTTAAATGCATACATATTATAGATAAATTACACCCAGACACAGAACAAATGATCGTGCTCATCACACAAACATTTGTCCTGGGTGGGAATCGAACCCACGACCTCCGGCATAGCAGTCAGGGTCACTAACCACTAGTCCAACCAACCAATCTCCCCAGGTAACAGCGACCACCAGCGCACCCGCTCGTTCCTGGCGCGCCAGCAGGTGTTCATCGACAAGCTGGTGCGGCTCGTGAAGTGTGTCGCGAGGGAGAGCGGCAACCGGAACAAGAAGGCAGAGCGACTGCAGCAGCTGCTGGCCGACCCGGACGCCTTCAAGTTTAACTTCACCAACTTTGAACCCATGCCCTTCCCACTGGATCCTAGTGTTACTATCAAAGGTATGTTCTTTTTATTTCTTTTAAACGTACTTTCTGCCCTTTTTTGGAACGAAGTTCCTTATCGCGCGTTGTTAAAGGGGTTGGACGGAAAAAATTCTTAGTAACTGGGTAATACGATACCCAGTAAGACTGGTTACCAAACTTTAGAGCTTCTAGAAATGACAGCCAGAACCAAAGGCTTTATGTGCTTTCCGAGGCACGGAGGTAACTTACTTAAGCTTACTTCAAAACAAAACTCTAATCTCAAATGTATGCCCTTTACAAACAGGCAAGTGGGTTATTGACTAATTGCCTCATTGAATTTTGTAAAATATGACTACTGACTCATGACTGTAGTGTTCTTGGATCCTATGGGCTATCAGTTCAACCAGATATTATTGTCAGGCAAAACATTATTGCGATTATGTTCAACTATTTCTTAGTAACAGCCTGAATTTCTGTTCTGTTAAATAAAGTTATGTTTTTTATTTAAATTTTGAAAAAACTGTCAAATAATTATTTTTATCTTTTACAGGAATCGTTGCCAAAAAAGCCTCACTATTCAAATCAGCCCTAATGCCCTCAAAACTGACTTTCCTAACAACAGAAGGAATGGAATACGAAGCGATATTCAAACACGGCGACGATCTTCGTCAAGACCAACTTATTCTACAAATGATTACTTTGATGGACAAATTATTAAGAAGGGAGAACTTAGATTTAAAATTGACCCCATACAAAGTTCTAGCGACAAGTTCTAAACATGGCTTTCTACAGTTTATAGAATCTGTGACGGTAGCTGAAGCGTTGGCTACGGAAGGTAGTATTCAGAACTTCTTCCGCAAGTATAATCCTTGTGAAGGCGCCCCCTATGGAATTAAGCCGGAAACTATGGATACGTATATTAGGAGCTGTGCTGGATATTGTGTTATTACTTATTTGCTTGGTGAGTACTGTTTTTGCCAACGACGATATAATACTAGACTCCGCATGCACGATCTAAAGAACACAAACTATTCTGTCAACTCGCTGAGGTACTACGTAAGCGAGGGGGACGGGGTACTGCGTCGTGATTGGTTAACTTAAGGTATGTGCTGTCTCGACGTATGTTTACGGCTCACAGGATTGGTCGAAATGACCGAATATAAGACTTTTTTGCCTAATGTGTTGGCAGACATCGGTCGCCTGTTATTACGAGTCTAGTATTATATCGTCGTTGCTTATAATCTTGTCTGTGATAAATCCAAAATTTAAACATATATTTTTTTCTAATTTATTACACTACTGGTACATAATCCAGTACCGAGTATAGAGCCTGCTGAGCTCACTTCTACTTTGAAGGCTACTTTACTATTCCCTATAAAACTCACAGCCGTGGCAGTGTTTTATACATTTTCAACTTTATACACTAGCGCATAAAGTTGAGACTGCTGAGCGATAACGAACGAAACAAACGAAAACGATCAGTAAACTCCTATACATTTTCAACTCTAAGCGCTGAGGCGTAAAGTTCAAAATGTGTGTGTGACTGCTGAGCGATAACGATTGTCGTCTGTTGTCGTGTGCTGTTTGTCTATAGGGCCACGCCCTATAGCAGTCTACGCCTCTGTCTCAGTAGCAGGCACATTATCAGCTGATGATGCTAAAATCCTTTCCTCCTCGCAGGCGTGGGCGACCGTCACTTAGACAACCTCCTCCTGACCCAGTCGGGCGCGCTGTTCCACATCGACTTCGGCTACATCCTGGGGCGGGACCCCAAGCCTCTCCCTCCTCCCATGAAGCTCAGCAAGGAGATGGTGGAGGCCATGGGAGGAGTGCACTCCGAGCTCTACCATGAGTTCAGGAAGCAGTGCTATACGGCGTTCTTGCATTTGAGGAGGTATGTTATTATTGTCGATAGTATTACAAAATAGTACTGGCTTTATTAAACTTTTATATTATATTTATACGCAATATTGCCTGCGTCGCGTTTTCGTAAAGATTTTTGAAGAAAGAAAAACGTTCAAAAACAAGGAAATGCAAGATTAATAAGCTTCAAACGAATGTGCTGCGGTAGCCTAATTGGTAAGGCGTCTGGAGTACTTATCCAGAACACGCGGTTTCGAGCCCCGCTCGCAGCTGAATTTTTCTTTCTTCAAAAATCCTTAAACTCTAGGTACTGAACTAAACTCTCTGTGTGGTTCTTTTCTCAAAAGACGAGACTTGGCTCAGACACCCACATCACACCACCCACAGGTTGTGGCATGTAAAAATGTTTTTTTTATAAACAACTTACAAAATAAATATAATTTACCACGGCCATATATGAATGTGTCTCTGGTAATGCAGAGAACGCTTTGACTGCTGTAACTTTTGTCTGCTTGCAATTCCACATCTTTCACACTCTTTCGAATTCATAAAACGTGCAAGTAAGACATTGGATATAAAATCTTCACTTGTGGTGCCTTGAAAAAATATGTCTTGGGTGTCAAATACTTTTGATAATTATCTGATTCAATTTTTGAGACAAGTCTACACAATTTTTTGAGATTTCTTCACAACGACTACTTTTTGCGAGTTTGTATGTTAATGCTAAAACGTTACATTATTCTCTATTTCCAGGCACGCCAACCTGATGCTGAATCTATTCTCATTGATGGTGGATGCTTCAGTTCCTGACATCGCGCTAGAACCTGACAAGGCTGTCAAGAAAGTACAAGACAAGCTGAGGTATGTAACATGGAGAGATATCTTAAGGCGCGACACACCGCGAGCATTCACCTGTAATGTAACAGATTCGAACATTTGATCAATAAGGGAAGAAAATCGAGCATCACAATGCTTACCTTGTATCAAATCTATACTAAATGTACGCGAATGCTCGTCAGTCAGGGAGGTAGTATTGGAATGTAATGGTCTAAAGTCAAATCTATAATATTATGTTACATTACACGCGAATGCTCCCGGCGAGGGAGCGCCTTTATAGATAAAATCAGAATAGTTTATTATATTGCGAAAACCGCCCTTATTGCTACGACATATGAATGTTGTCAATATAGTATGAATTCTGTAATCTTGAATATATTTTCAATTTCAACTTTATGCAATGGGAAATAAAGTTGAAAATGTATTAGCGATTGGTAAGAGAACTATTTATGGCTCACCATTTGGCTATTTGGCCTTGAAGTAGCCGTCAGAAACAAACGACAGGGTTTTGGATTGAGATTGAATATTAATTTCGGGCGTTATGGTGAACGCACACCTAGCCGCACCGCAGTCTCCCCAGTCCCCGCATTACGAATTCTTTATATGAAGTTCTATGAAACCTCGCACACTTACCCGCATCGCAGTAGCCGCAGAATTGGTAAGAAAACGGACTGCAGAGACTGCGGTCGTTATGTTTTAATAATACCATTTATAATTACTTTCAGACTGGACTTAGGCGACGAGGAAGCAGTCCACTACCTACAGAATCTCCTGGACATGTCTGTGACGGCTGTCATGGCGGTGCTGGTCGAACAGTTCCACAAGTTCGCGCAGTACTGGAGGAAATAGGCCCGACTTATTACACGCCGCTATAGCGGGGTTAGGGACTAAACTCTATAGAAAAATAGACTGTAATGACGATTGCATAAGAGTGTTATTATTTTAACAAAGAGTAGCTATGCATTTGAAGTGCTTTCTGTCTTTCAAACTGGTTTTGTTTTGACATTTTGTTTACGGATGGATTCCCGCACGCAAAATACACGCATATGACGTGGAGTTGCGGATATCAGCCCGTTATACAATACAATACGGATGGATTCACGGATAAAGTTCCGAAAGGGAACGTAAAAGATGGTAGTGTGTCCCTCTCCCACAATGTGACACTGTTTATTAATTTATTGAATGTTGTTGACTCACGGCCATTTGTATAGGTACCTAAATAAAAATTTGGAAACCGAATTTCAGTGCTTTTCAGCATTCCAATAAAGTATTAGTTCCATAATTTATTTTGACAGGTACCTCTCTACCATTTTTTTGTAAAAAAAAAAGTATGGTAGTTAGAGGAACACATACAGAAAAATAAAATGAGTTTAGTCCCTTTAGTCAGTTTCTCTGGTTGTTATAGACTAATTGACTTTTGTAAAAGACATTATTCAATTTTGTATCAATATTATAATATATTAATCATTCATTATATTGGAAAAGTCGCTTTTTGTTTATTCAAAAGTTTTAACAACTTTTCTTGCCAGGATAAAATAAAATACTATAAAAAAGCTCTCATGTATATTTATTGACAAATTATTATGATTGTGTGGACTACTTATTCATAGTAAATAATTACCATTTTCAACTTTTTATATAAAATTGGTTCGCATTGTGAAAATGGACGAACAATATTCTGTGATAAAATAGGTATTATAAGTGTTCATGAAATACAATAAAAATAACTATTTTAATATAAATGAGATTTCATTTCCTCAAATATCTATTAACAATATTATGACACATTCATTAGACTTATGCCCGATTTCACTAACTACGCAATTAATTAGGCAACACCTAGCAGCGCGTACATGAAAACCAAGTTTATTATTTGTTTTTAGTTTCCGAGATCACTCCATTGTTCACTAGATAAACTTATCAGAGATCATGGCGCTTGCGACGGCCAGATATCTCTCAACAAATATTAAACATGGTGTAATTTCCTGCTTTGATTTCTAATGAGACCTGTTAGTGAAAAACGGGCTAAAATGAGTACTTATAGATTACGTCTACAATTACATAAATAAATTCGCTTGCCAATCCAAACCTGCCTCAGATAATTGTAATCTTCTATGAAAATTAATATAAGATTTTAAACTACATACATCAATATAGCAAATATAGAGCCTTAGAATCTCGGTAAAGCTAAAACAGCATTAAAAAAATAAATCTGCTAGTGATAATTATATTCTTAACATATTTATGTCTGGTGGTTATAAACAACAGTCCATTATACTTGTATCCTCTTTAGCCAATGAATTTTCAGATACCATATTCCTTATTTAAGTGTTAGCTGCCATTAAATCAGCGCCACTAGATATACAGTCACTGGCCACAATTATTTTACTGCCAGTATTTGTCTGAACAACATCACAAGCTGCTACCTCTGCATAGTTCACTCCTCCAATCACATACACTAACACAGTTTTAGGTTTCAAAGGAAAGCAACCTCCTTTATTAGGCTCAGTCTTCAAAACTTTAGCAAAACTCTTTACATCTTTACAGCCAAATTCTAAATCACTCTGAACTTTTAAATTGGATAGTTTCTCATTCAAAGTTTCCATTCCATCTTTGAATTTGTCTAAAATAGTACCACCTACCCTCAAATCTGAGAGAGCAGATAATTTTGTTAGAGCATCAGCAAATGTTTCAGAAGTTAGTATTGCATTGCAGACTACTGCAACAAGTGGGACATAGCCTCCATGGAAAACATAACTAGGTGAAGTTTTCCCAACTTTGTCAGGTTGTGAAGGAAGCTGCTTCAATTTATTAGCAGTACTCTGAAACTCATTCTGCCATTTGGGTAATCTATCACTGAGATTCCCAAGATTTGAGATGTTGAGGGACAGTTTTAGACTTGATGGTTGTACTAGCAACCCAGCATTCACAAGGTTGTTGAAAACATACAGATATTTGTAACCAAAAGCAAGTAAGTATTTACTAACTAAAGAATTATATTCTTCATAAGTTAATGACTGAGTCAAGCTTAGCAAACACATGAGTCGTAAGCTGTTGTAAATATGGATGTCTGTGCCAAAGTTTTCATCAACAAATGTGAAGTTAGACTTCTTGTTCCTGTTGTTTAGCATCTCTGTTTCAGCTAGTTTTAAGTTTTCAAACTTGTTGCTCATTTCTGATATGATAGTTTCACAAGCAAGCACATGATTGACTAGATTCTGTTTAAAAAGTGATACTTGTTGCAACTTGGTTGCTACAAAGTGCTTTATTTCTTGGATCCCTAATGCTTTAATATCCTCATTCTTCAAAAGCTTTGCTTTAGAACTTAGTACACTTAACACTTCAGAGAAATGCCTGTGTTTTATTTCTCCATACAAAGTATCTATTGAACTATCTAAAGTCATGGTTGTGTTTTTGGAACTTGCACCTTCTGCCTCAGCACCAAAGTTCAGTTTACCTTTCTTCACTTTTGTCTCTTTGACATTCAAGTCAAGGTGTCCACAATTTATATTGAATAGTTCACTGAGTAAACCACTGTAGGTTGCTGGTGTGAGCAGACTTGATGCATAGTCTTGGTTCCGATCAATAACAATCAACGCTCCAATCTCCTTAGAACTATGTGTGTCCAGGAAATCTCTGGCATAAGTTTCATTATAGATCTCCAACATATCTAGTACACTAGCAGATAGTTTACCCACAGAAAAAATAGTTTTAGGTTTCCCAGTTACGTGAAACAGGCTCCATAAAGACATGGATATACTGGACAGTAATGAATGATTCTGTTCCACGAACAGCTGCTTGAAGAGAAATGGTAGTTCTAAACTGAGTAGCTGCTCATCTAACGCCATGAGCTCCCATGAAAATGTATGGAGCTTCACTATGCCATACAATCCCTTACTTTCAAGCATGGAGTTGTATATTGTCAGTACTTTTGGTACTATGATGATGTGGAAGCAATTCTGGTCTGCCAAAGCTGGGTTCTGGCTGAGGACTGATGCAATCTGGTCCAGAACACATTTGTATTTCAAAATGCAGGCCGGAATGAAGTACACTCGGTTTGTGTTGGCTGTACTCCCAAGTTGTGGGTCCATTTTGTATATTTTGTCAATGCCATGTTGTCTGAAAAAAAAAACCTAATATGACCAGCATGTTTAGATTTATTTATTTACACCAATAACTACAACATCTCATAGAAAATATCCAAAACGATGTTATAGACAAAATCCATTTACTTAACAAAAAATAAACCAAACATAAAAAAAAACATAAAAAACTAAAAAAAAGCCAGCTGAAGAAACGCAAATCCTCTCCAATGGTTTGATAAGCGTAGGATCTATAATGAGATCTTTTTTATCTCCGCATATTAACAGGATTCCTTTCAATTTGCTTTGACAAATCAAATCTTCCCATACGAAGCCAACTGGCGTCGATTGTGAGTGTTGATCCATTTTGAGCATTTGGTCTCTAGAACGACCTACTTTCACACTACTCAACTTAACCAGTGATAATATTAATATCAGACGTATCAGTAAGAAAACTGCAACATTTTCACACAAATAACTTAACCAGTGATTTTTTGTTTTTGCAACATTTTTACAAATAATCCTTTGTGTTTGATCACTGTTTGATTCAATTTCATAAAAAAATATAAAGTCAATAACAATTACTGGCATGTCATCATGACATTGACAACTGTTGACAACACTGCTGAAACGTCAATCATCCATCACAGAATTCACAGACAGACGTCAATTTTTTTTTTTTTTTTTGGATTTTTATGACCTGGTCATTCGGACCTTTAAGTCAAGTCTTATTTAATTTTCCAAAAACACTGCACTGTGTATCACTTCACTTTTTATATTGATCCAATCGTGTTTTTAATATATTTATATAGTGGTTTGAAATTGTTTTTGTCTTTTAATATTTGGTTAAGTGGCGGCGGGCGGGATGAAGAATTGATCACAACACTTTCACTGAGTTCACTAGCCAACACTAATCTGTCAAGTAGGAAGTTTTGACAGTCGAAGATAAGATGTTCCATGATTCCTTCTTGGGATTCACAATGTGGGCATATATTACTTCTAATAATATTAAGTCTAGCAAGGTGTGACGGTGCAGTATTATGGCCAAAGCGCAATCTATTTATCGTAGTGATAAAGTCTCGGCTGGCTTCCTTCAATTTATTGTACCATGGCTTAACAGGTAATCTTTCTTGAATACTTCCATACCATTTTCCTTTGACGTCTTGGTCTTTCTTCCACATTTCTAACCATAACTTACATAAACTTTCATTAATACATTGCAGGAAGTCAGTCATAGGAATGTCCATTCTATTACTAATATCTACAGCATTACTACCTTCATATGCGGTTTTATCAACTGCTTCATTGCCAGAGATACCTCGGTGAGAAGGAACCCACAGGAAAGCTATTTGGATGTCCTTAAGGTAATATTGATGAATTATTTCCTTGATAAAATACAGAATGTGATTTGACTTAAATGATACTGAAAGATTAGTTAGGGCATTTATCAAACTTAATGAATCAGAAACTATCAAAAAGTATTTACAATTATTAATTTGACGAATATGTAATAATGCCTGATAAACCGCATATGCCTCTGCAGTGAATATGGTACATGTATTGTGCAGAACAAAGCTTCGAGAGATTTTGCTTTGAGAATCATATATAGCGGCGTGCACATGATCACTCCCCTTACTGCCATCAGTGTAAATAACATAATAATTTGTGTTATCTTCCAAAAACTGTAACATATCTAAATTATTGTTAATGGAATTCTGCAATTGTTTTACAGGATGTGTAATACAATGATATGAGAAGGAGTAACATGGCCATGGACACTGTTTTCTAATACTAGTAAAACTATTTATTATTTCTGACAATATTTTGGACAATGTTGGGGATTTGCCATTCAAAAGATCCTCTCCTGTTGTGAGAGGCCCAGGAGTTCCACTTACAGAAGGTATAATTTTGTTAATAATTTTTCTGTTATTTCCTGCAATTAATTTAAGACAGAATCTCTCTGCAAGTAGAATACGTCTCAAAATTAGGGGCATAATTCTGGTCTCCACTTCCATGGCCCTTATGGGAGTAGAGCACATTGCACCAGAAATTGTTCTCAAAGCCCTGTTCTGCAATAAATCTAGTTTATTTACATGAGTACTATTTATATACACTAGTGAACTATAATCAAAATGACTTCTCACTATACTTTTATACAACATTGACAAAATTTTGGGGTCTGCTCCCCATGAGACACCTGCAAGACATTTAATTATATTTAATCCTTTGAGAGCATTCTTTGATATATGTTTAATATGTTCATCAAAAGTTAATTTTCTGTCTATTACTACCCCTAAAAATTTCTTTGAATTTACTGGATTTATAATTTCCCCATTATAAACTATTTTTGAATTAGTATTATCTTTTCCAAATATCATGACACTGCTTTTCGAAGGATTAATTTTTAAATGAAGCACATCATTATAGTAGTGAAATAGTTGGGATAGGCTCTATTAACATTGTCTATTCATCATGGCCTATTAATGTTCCCACTGCTGGGACACAGGCTCCTCTTGTGAGAGGGGGTGGGCCAAATTCACCACGCGGGCCAGTGCGGATATGGTGGATGTCACATGTCTTCGAATTTTTGGTTCTAGGACATGCCGGATCACGATGTTTTCCTTCACCGTTTTGAGAGCATGGTAATGAAATATACACAAAGTAATGCGCCTCGGGATTCGAACCCACGAAACAACTCGTAAGACGATACCACTGGGTCCACCTGCTCCATTGTCTGCACATTCTAAATTATAATACTACTGTACAAAACAATATCATCTGCAAACTGCAAAATATCTACATTACTATTTACAAATTTACAAATCTCACTTGTGTATATATTATAAAGCAAAGGAGATAGTGTGGCACCCTGCATTGTACCCCTAGATGCACATTTTGGACCATGTAATGTATTATTGTGTCTTACATAGAGTGTTCTTGTAATCAAAAAATTGTAAATCCATTTACATAGTTGACCAGGCACACCTAACCTAGACATAACTTGTACTAGTATAGCTGGATCTAGACTGTCAAAAGCACCTTGAACATCTAAAAATACACAAACAGTGTGTAATTTTCTCTCCTTTGCATGTTTCAGGTCCGAAACTAAGGAAGTGAAGCTGTCTGCACAACTTCGCCCTCGACGAAATCCATATTGTACATGTGGAATGATGCCATTAGATTCCATATACCAATCCAAACGATTTTTAATCATGTTCTCAAATAATTTACCTAGACATGAAGACAGTGATATGGGTCTATAAGAGCTGGCAAGCTCTGAGGGTTTATCTGGTTTGAGAATCGGAATGACACATTGTGTTTTCCATGATTGTGGAATACATTTACAATGCCAAAGTAAATTAAGAATATTAAGAAATATTTTTTGTGCAGCTTCATCTAAATTTTTAATAATGCAATAAGGGTAATCATCTAAACCAGGTGTTGTATCTTTCCGAGTTAACAAGCTCATTTTAAATTCAGTCCATGTGAAAGGATCTAACAAAAATTTTGAATTTAGATTATCATTATTTAATTCGAAAATATTGCCTAAACTATTAACATCAATTAAGTTGCTATTATCAGATAATTTATCTAGAAATTGGGAAATAAACTCATCATTATATGATTTATTGCCAGCTCTTATACCTTTGAACATTTTAAGGAGATTCCAAATCTTACTAATAGGAGTAGTTCTATTAAAAGTGTTACATAAGTTATCCCAACCTTTTCTTTTTTGTTCCGAAATGGTTCTTTTTTTAAGTGCATCTTTTCTTTTATAAGCTAAATAGTTCTCCATGGTAGGTTCAGTTCTATACAGTTTCAATGCATTGTAAGAGGCAATTACACTTTTCTCACAAATGTCATTCCACCAAGGAGTTGGAGGTCTGGTTTTAAAATGATTTGGTTTATTAAATTTAGGAATTGTCATATCTTTTAAAGTATCCAATCGAGAACAAAAATCATTATAGGTTGAAATAGGATCATACAGTTTTAGGACTAAATCATTAAATATTGTTTTGGAAATAGTTTTATACTTCTCCCAATCTGCTTTTTTATATGTAAACCTATCAATAGGTCCCCCTATTGATAGGTTTACATATAAAAAAGCAGATCATAATATGATATCTATCAATATGTAATGAAATCTCTGTTATTGTTGGGTAGTGATAGCTGCCCATGGCGTCATCATGTACAGACCACTCGCATATTGATGCGAGGTTAGCACTAATAAAGCTAACATCAATTGCAGACGGATTTAGTCTTGGGTTGTTAACAGTTGTAAAACGACCGTCATTTAAAATACATAAATCCAAGTCATCAATAATATTGAATAGATCCTGACCTCTGCTTTTAGTGGATAGACAACCAAATGCAATGTGGTGCGCATTAAAGTCACCACTGACGAATATTGGCTTTGGAAGATCATTAATAATATTACGTAGTCTATTGATCCGTATTTGCCCACTAGAAGGAGGACAGTATACACAAAGAATAGTCAAACTACCATGCACAGTAGATAAGGACAGAGCAACAGTTTGAATGTCTTCATAAAATCTAGTGTTTAAAACTTTATACCTTAAATATGGTTTAATTAAAATTGCTACACCATTATGAGTATTGTTGGAGTTTTTAATATAAATGTTATAACCAGGTATTCTAAAATTATTGTTTTTAAACCATGTTTCGTTCAGTAAGCAAATGTCAATATTTTGTTGTTGTAAGAATTGAATCAATAAGGGTTTTTTACTATTAGCACTTTGAATGTTATACTGAGCAATACGTAGTTTAGACTGAGTGTGACTTGGATCCATTACTTTAGATTTTTAAGAAGTATTTCTTTAATACTATTGACGGTGGTAGGCGTATTATCTCCCTTATTACCGAGTTCCACCAACGTCTGTACCAGGGCCATAAGTACGTCGTTGTTGGCAACTATTTGGGCTTTGATGTCAACCTTAGGAGGGACTTCTTTAGATTTATTTACATTTTGTACAGATTTATTTACACTTTGTACAGAATTATTTACAGATACAAGCTTATTTACAGATGTATGTACAGATTTATTTACAGAATCGATTGTTTTCATTTTTGGAGGTGGCAGAGGTGGGAATTGTGTATTATCATTCTTAATTTGTTTTGTCGATGTAGCACTTGAATAAGTAATCTTATTTTTCTTTTCTAAAATTTTATTTATCTTAATTGGACATAATCTAGATATTGCAAGATGAGGCCCGCTGCAATTGCAACAGCAGATCTCTGTTGGTCTATCACATTCTTTATATAAATGCTCGCCTCCACAAATGGAACATCTTTGTTTGCCATTACATATTCTAGCTGAGTGGTTAAATTTGAAGCAACGGAAACATTGCTGTAATGGGGGAATATATTCAAAAACTCGATAAGAAAACAAATCATATTGGACATTGTCTGGAAGTACATTAGATAAAAAAGTTATGCTAACGGTTTGTAGTGGTACTCGTTCTTGTCCTACCTTTTTTACAAATCTTCTTACAGCTATTATTTCATAGATTGATGATAGTTTAGTATATAGTTCTTTGTTAGAAATGTTTGCTGGTACAAATCTGATTATTCCTGTTTTTTCTATTTGTGTAGCCGGAATAAACGCTTTCAAGCCATGTTTGTTAAGAAATGCGCTATTGTTGATAAGGTTATTGGCCGTATTATACTGTTTAAATATAATTGCTATTTTATTTGCATTTATTCGTTGTATAGCCGTCACCCCTTTTATCTCGCTAGAAAATATATGATTTAGGTAGATAGGGCTCTTATTGCCTATCCTATCCTTGTTATTTGCAGCTTCAATAAATACCTTATAGTCCAGGTAGTTGGCATTTTCCGGGTATAGTCTTTTATAGTCCGGTTTAATATACGGCGAATAGATTTGCTCACCACCGCCGCCGCCATCCATGTCCATGTTTGTCCCTCCGCTGTCCTCAGGCCGAGGACGTTTAATTGCGGTGGGCGGGTTATCCCCGCCCCCCTCGTTTCCTACCATTTGTACGTGTTTGCACACCTAAAACTGATATTTTTATTGACTTTTGGGTAAAAAACAAGCTAATTTTTAATTAAAAACGAATTTGAAATTTTTTTCTCGCGCGCTCTTTTTTAAAGTTCCCGCCAGACTTTTTTCACAGACGTCAATGAACCGTGTTACTAGGGATGCCTCATCAGATTTTTTGAAACATCATTAAACTAATGAACGAGGGATATTGAAAGGAATCTCGTCTTGAGTACAATTTGGTACCTACATATGGCCAGTACTCACAGGGAATTATTGGCATAACGGCAAACTTATGGAAAAAGTCTAATTTAAAAAAAACTGAGCTGACGACCGCAAGCGTCGACCACTGGCCACAAATGGCTGTCGCGCACTTCAGCTACCTCATTTTATTTTTTCGCTCGTAATGGTCGTACACGAAGCGGCTGTGTGTGGCCGGTGGTCGACACTTGCGGTCGTTGGCTGCTACTTTTTTTAACCAATGTCAGGATTACTGAGGGGGAGAAAGGGGTTCGGAAGCGCGCGGGTGGCTTGTGGCAGCGTTTTGGGTCGGCGTTTAGTGGCCGGTGCGGGCCGTAAGAAGCGAGCACCGACGATTGTAGCGCGTGGCGGCCACCAGCGTCAACAGAGTGCAGCGAGTCCAGATAAAACTACAGGCAAATATGCCAGAAGCGGTGTTTTGTGGTTGTGGCCGGTGTACCGGGAGCCCTTAGGGCTCATGTACACGACGCCGCCGCCGCGCCGCCGCCGCGCCGCTACCGTGCCTCTAGGCTGTGTACACGGTCGCTACCGCGCCGCCGCCGCGCTGGCACCGCAAATCCAATTCGATAGTGTTTTCTGTGTTTTATTTATCTGAAAAAGGAGGTTTCTCATTTCGGCCATAATGTTTTTTTTAATGTTTATTCGCGGATTACTTCTTTGTTCATGAACCGGTTTTGATGATTCTTTTTTTGTTGGAAAGCAGATATTTCTTACTATTTAGCTCCACTCGATTTCTCTGGTCTTCCATCATCAAACCCTAATCTCCATATCATGGAACCGCCTTTGAAATACCTTCTTTCCAACAAAAAAAGAATCATCAAAACCGATTCATAAACGAAGAAGTTATCCTGGAATTATCAAAAAAAAAACATTATATGGCCGCAATGAGACATCTCCTTTGTTAGATAAATAAAACACTAGCGAATGGCATCGCGGCGGCGGCGCGGCGGCGGCGCGGTAGCGACCGTGTACACAGCCTAGAGGCGCGGTAGCGGCGCGGCGGCGGCGCGGCGGCGGCGTCGTGTACATGATAGAGATGGGTAACTCAGGAGAGATAGATAAAATTGATATGTATCATTCCGTTTCACTCACTCACTCTTTGTATCAGTTCAAATCCGAATGTATCAGTGTATCCAAGTGTATCTTTTGCAACTCGTTCAATCGTCGTCCTTTTGTATCTGTATCGCACACACAAGCATGAACGGCTAGAGCACACGTTCGGAGAGTCCCGGCTTCTCTTTCGCACCCCCTATTTAGAATGTTCTGTCGCACTCTCTCCATAGCGACGAGAGTATGTGTTTGTCCGTTATAAACTGATATACGTGAGTAAAAAAGGATAAATAACTCTGTTACTCGTGCGTAGGGCTTAAAGTCGTAAAGCGGTACGTGAACATTGCAAATATTATACTGGTTTCCTTTGTAAAGCACTTTGCTTAAAGTTTTAGTAAACAATGCAAACTAATTACAGTCTTAAAGTTATTGCTCTTAGGATCAAGATAGAAAAAAAAGAAAAAAATAATATTTGCGATTTACAAAATAAATATTCAATATTTTTTTAGTTAAAGCTCGACCTGCGTCCGGTCCGTGCGTCATCAATGTTATTGTTATCATACGGGTTCGGAAGTCGGAAGTAATTTGATAGTTATTGTTTTGTTTTCGTTGCATCGACAATCAGTGTAAACAATTTTACAAATAAATAAAAACAATACCTACCTATGTCGACTCCGCACTAAAAATCAAATTTCTTTGAGATCAATCATAAAATACGAGTAAATACATAAAAAAGTACGAAATAAGTAGTAGGTACCTACAATAAATCATAACAGAAAGATACGTAAGAGCAAGCAGTGAAGCAGCTATGGGCACAGCCCGTGCATCTTTTCTATCTATGCTCTTACTGATTCATTGGATTGAATTGATCAATTGAGCGAAGCGAACCACGCTGAACAGTGTATCAGTGCAACGTCGTCGCTTCGTTTTGTGCGCTGATACAAAGATACAAATGAATGATACATATCCCAGTGATCGAAAGATACATTTCAATCTTTTCTTTTCAGTGATACATATTGCCCATGTCTAGTACATGAGCGCTTACACGTCTTTTTGTCGTAGTCAGGTAAGTAAAAAGTTTTGACAGCCCTATTAATTTTTTAATATCGACCAACTGACAGAATATGTAAATATTGAAACAGTGTCCTTTCAGTTAAATGACAGAAGAAAAAAGTGCTGCCAGCATTTTTGACTTCCTGTTTAAAAATTGCTGGACTGACAAGTGCAAATCTAAGAGAGCTCTTAAAAATAACACGTAATCAGAGCTGTTTGGACATTCATAAACAGTGAGTTATCTACAAAATCCATGGCAAAATCAATACTCCGTCTGTTTCAGTGTCAAGCACAGGTGTCAAGTTTTAAAGTATAATGTTGCCATAAGTTTAAATATTTTTTTATTATTTAATTTTTACTATTAAAATTGAAACATAATTTGATATAACTCTAGTTTTACAGCTTATTCGTTATTTACAACTCATCAAAATACAAAAATATGATTAATTTTATGAAATCAAATTCTTTTGAAACGTTTGCTATGTCCTTGATAGCTGTTTCCGGTCATGCGTAGTTCTCGCTGCTACTTCCTCCCCTCCGCCCTTCGCCGCGGAGTTATCAGTTTGTCGAATTAGTAAAAATTTGAGAAATGGCAGCGAGAATTATCAGGAAAATTGTAAGTTTATAGTGGTGTTACATAATAACTAACGTAAAGTCCTTTTGCATGGACCCTCATAATTTGTAGCTTAATCAGTTTGCTGTGTTAAAATTCTCGTCATCCAAAAATAGACGTAGTATTATAGTTATGTCGAGGAATTACATAAAAGTGCTTTTGGAACCTTTTCGTGAGAGTAAAGTATTGGGTTCGCTGCTGAAATGGTTGGAGCCGGGTGTGAGCAATGGTACTGGGGCGAATAGGGGAGGGAAAGATGAGGTTACATATATTTTTTTTTGTGATTAGTTGGTGATGTGTTTGAGGTTATGTGACTGGTTTTTGGCGGTGCTGTGCAGGTGCCCGTGAGCCGGAGTGGGGCTGCGCAGTACAGCTCGGGCGTGCGCAAAGTAACGCTGATCCCTGGCCACGGCATTGGGCCTGAGATCACAGTCGCTGTGCAGAAGATCTTCGACGCCGCGAAAGTTCCCATCGAGTGGGATGAGGTGGACGTCACAGCTGTTCGGGTAAGTCCCTGTCTTTATTATATACCAACTAGATTTATCAGCATTCTTATTTAATTTAAGTGTATTACTAAAGTAGGAAATTCTGCAAAATCATTTAAAAAAAATGTAAACAATGTTTTACATTTTTTTTCACTTTGTAAATACTGTTTCGACTGTAAACAATGAGCAACAGCCTAATATTTTTTTGTATTATTTCAATAAATGCCATACATTTATTTTTATTTTATGTCAGTGTTTATCACATTAAGCATTTTTTTCTCTTGTATTTGCATTGCAATTTTTAAATTTATCCACATTTTCTACTGCTTATTATAAAAAAAGCTATCATTTTTTATAATAAGCAGTAGAAAATGTGGGTTATCATCAAGGTGCACTTCTGCATACCCCTTACAATGGTTATTTTATATTGCTTTTTTTATTACATCCCTAAACAGTACACATAATTCCTAAAATGTATGGAAGGGTTGGGTACAGGAAAAATGCAACTAGAGATTAATTGAAAGAATTAGGTTCATACTAATAAATTGTGGGTTTTGAGTTACCTACATAAGCAATATCCCCGCTGAGCTAGATATTTCCAGTTAGTAGCAGTGTAACTAAAGTGTGTTCATACTGTTGAGTTTAACAAAATCTGCAATTTTTTAATTCAAAGCATAAGCCATAATGTATTATGACCATGATTCATGAAATCAATAATGCTACACTGAACATTGTGATGAATCACATAAGTTATATGTGCAACAAATAAAACTCTTTGCTTTTAAGATTTCTAATAAGATCATTGCTTGTATTTGAATAATGAATGATCTTAACAGAAAGCTAATAATACTCAGTATTTGTTGTACTTGGTCTGCAAAATAAAACAAATTCTATCATCTTGTTGAAACTTGCATGTCTTAATAAAAGCCACTCAACTGCAATTTCAATTGTAAGCAAAGAACTGAGATTTCAAAATCATTAATTTTCCTTGGTGACACTAACTTATTATTAGTGATAACAGGTATAGCCATTTAGACATAACTAACAGAACATTTTTATTTCAGGGCCCAGATGGAAAGATGGGTATCCCACAGAAAGCCATTGACTCAGTTAACGCAAACAAAATTGGTCTTAAGGGTCCCCTGATGACCCCGATCGGAAAGGGCTACCGTTCCCTTAACTTGGCTCTACGTAAGGAGTTCGACTTGTACGCCAACGTCAGGCCTTGCAAAAGTTTGGAAGGGTATGTATTTCTTTATTTATTTTATTATCCTACAATTACTTAAAACAATGAATATTACAAAGCATTCTTCTTCTAATTGTGTCAATGGCAATCTATATTGGCGCTGCCCAGAATTGGGCCACGAGTTTTGCACTTTCCGAAATGTCCATCAGCTCCTGTAAATAACAGTATAGTATTTAAAATTAGTAATTGTTAAGGCTGTGCCGGTATCTAAATACTGTTCTTTCAACATAGCAATAAATTACAATAAGTCAATCCATATAATTCCTCCTTGCTTCTTTGTATTTAATGCAATTTATCTTGAAAATAGACTGTGTCTTTGGTAAGGCTTACATATTCAGACAACAGAATATCCATGCAGGCAAAAGCTGTTTGAATCTATACTGTTTTTATAAAACTGAGGAGTTTATTTGGTTAACATGCTAATCTCAGAAAAACTACTGTTCTGAAAATATAAAATCTTTTTGTTAGAAGATAGTTGATTTATCGAGGAAGGCTACAAAACATCATGCAGTGGCCAATGAGAGCTGAGTAGCCGAGTTTGAATGTAAAATATCAAGCAAAAGAAATACATGAAATTAACAATTATTTTTGTAAGTAATTAATTGAATGACTCAAACAGGATAAATAGTCAGAAAACTGCAGACAACATTGCAGTTTTGTAACTTAATGCATCACTTATCTTTGGATTTCTGCAGAACCTTTAAGGATAACAGTTAGCAGGAAAAACAAGAAAGTATTTGGCCAAGGCATCCTTTTAAATTAAAAAGGCCATTCAAGAAGTATTTTTAATTTGAATGACGTCTTACTCATAAGTGACCCTGACGCGAAATGTGACCCTGAGTAAAGGCATGTACCATGGTACATATCAAGAAAACTAAGGAAAATGAAAACATTAGGTCCACCTGATTACATTGAGATTAGAAGTTAATTCACTTATCAATTTTGCTTTACCAGTGAGAATGAATGTTTGATTCCTGTTTGAGACAGTGTTGTTGAGTTTTTCAATCAGGGGTTTTCAGTAGCAACCTCGGGAGATTGTAATCACATCCAATTGATGGGAATAGGGTTGCCTCATTCGGCAAACATGTTCTAAGTCTTATGTAAAGAGACACGAAAATTAGAATAAAACACATAATTCGTCGCCTCACACTATATCAGTTTCTCCTTTCGTGGGTGTAATACCACCCCTTGCTGAGAGCTAAAGCATTTCCAGAAACATATCATATTCCTCCCCCCCTTATCCCAGTGGCACAGCTTGTGGTCGTCGCAACACTCGTGTTTTTCTTCCATTCTCCCCTATCAGACGTCACAGTATCATTTACATACTCCTTTCATAAAATACTTAATTTAAAAATAATGAAGCAAAATATTTTTGTTTTGGATTTTATCTATTATACTTATTTCCGGGATCACAATCTCAGTAAACCAAAATACAAGTTATGACCAACGTGTGTTACGTGTGTTAAGCTTGTCACATTGTGGGTCAATGTTATTGGCCCCTGATAACGAGTCTAGACGGTGATTCAAGGTCTGAGATAGAAGGGATCGGTTTACATGTGCGGTTAGTGCAATTAATATTTATTATAAGTAAATTACCTAGAATATTTAACCTATTGAGGGCCCTGGGCATTAGAATAATGAAGTCCCGTACTGCCTAGGTTACAATAGGTATTTTTTACGTTAAAAGACGTTACCCAAAACTAGGAATTTCTCCTGTAACATTGGTGCGCTGACATTTAAACTCGTTCACAAAAACTTAGACCCGGAAAAATTTAGCTTGTAGATCATACAGTTTTTTGGAACGAAGTTCCTTATCGCGCGTTGTGAAAGGGGGCTAGACGGAAAAAATTCTTACGAAAAGTTGTCACGACTCTTTTTGCAACGAAGTTTCTTATCGCGCGTTGAGAAAGGGTGCTAGAGCTCAAAGAGTGGAGTGGAGTGGAGCGGAGCGGAGTGGAGTGGATTCGCGACGATTATTTTTGTTGAGTGTATACAGTAACTTCGTTCCATCCGGGTGTCCCTTGACACCTCTCAAGTTTTTTTCTAATGTGGGTAAACCCGCTCTAAATATGTCGCGACACCACTATAGAAATAAGGTATTTCTTGAAGTCGCACTGCGTCTGCGCTGACCCTAATCCGCGAAATACAACCGCAGTGAAAAAGAAACGGGACTAACATGGATTACGAGGCGTCCCTTTATGTGTATTCACACAGGATTATAAATGCTAACTTACAATGTATAAATTGGCCTCCAGCCAAGACAAGCCCTAGGACGTTCACCTCCATCGACCGGCGCTATGACTTGTCAATGCATAATAGGCAAAGACATTAAACTATATATGAGCAATAGACGGGACATCACGAAGAAATTTGTGATCCAAAAATTTTTACCAATAGGTAAAAAGTCGCTCAGTCTAGTTCGAGACGTTCGGCCTGACAGTTCGTGTGACCGTGCGTCAAAATGTAAACTTTGATAGACGATTATAAGAAAATTTGCCTAGTTTCGCTTTGCCAAACTGCAAATCTAGGTACGGGAAAACAAGTGGACTTGAAATCAATTTATTTTCGTAATTTCTTTTTATTTTTACCTAGTATTTAAGATGTTTTTCAATATTTTCTGATATTATTCTAGAACATTAGCATTTTTGAAATAAACGCCATCTGTTGCTCAGTAGCTGTACGTATTTTTTTAAGGAATTAGAGTTGTCTGTTTATCGATATGTACTATCGATATTTATTAAGTCGAAGACTCTTGTCGAAGAGTAATTTAAAATTTCTTATAGTCTTGTTTATGAATTAATGGACTGTCTCGTTGAACTAGCGATCACAAGCCCCACTGCTAATTCTTAGATAAACTACTCAGGAGCAGCCACATAGCCATCCACTTTTGTTAATAAATAATTAATATATTTAAAAAAATCTAAAACCCACGTTTTTAAATGTCCGAAAAATAAGAAAATAACCCTACGGGGCTGAGAGAGGGGCCACTCAAAACGTGGGCCGTATAATATTTAAGGGATTATTCATGGGATATATTTACATGAAGTGTATAGATGGTGGGTGTAAATTGCAAAGATACGCCCCCACGTGACTATTTTTTTCGTATTCCTGACAGCAAACCCTTTCATTTGATACCCATATTGTCGGGGTGGGTTTCAAACAGTCAGTCCGCCATCTTGGGGAGGCCGCCATATTGGATTTGTTATGACGTTGTTAGCTAGTCATGTATTGTCATCAGAATTCAGAGCGTGTGCAAAATTTCAGCCTTCTAGCTTATCGGGAAGTGCCTCAAAATTGAGTTGCAAAAGTCCAACCGGAACGACAAACAAACAAATAAACAAACAAGAAGAGTGAGTTTGTAAAAACGTGGTAAAATGTCTAACAACACTGCCGCATCCATATAATGAGATACATAATGAAAAGCTTTTTTAGGGAACTAGACGCCTTTGAAATAATTATTTCATCATCATCATCATCAGCCGGAAGACGTCCACTGCTGAACATAGGCCTCCCCCTTAGACCGCCACGCAGAACGACAATTTGCCACTTGCATCCATCCGTTGCCCGCGACCCTCACGATGTCATCGGTCCGCCTAGCGGGAGGCCTGCCTACGCTGCGTCTTCCGGTCCGTGGTCGCCACTCGAGAACTTTTCTTCCCCTCGGTTGTCAGTTCATGTAAGGCTCATTATAATATGGGGAAAAATAAAATCAAGACAGTGGAAGTAGGTAAAACAAAAGACTTTTTCATAAATTAATAATATAAGATCGTATTAATAACTTATAATATCATTTTATTTCCGTTCTGCCCTTACACACTTTTTTAACTTATTAAAATATTTAAATCCTAGTTAACTTTATCGATGTTAATGTATCGATAATTTATGTCATTCTTTAATGTTGCACCCCTATCATAAGGTGCTCGGCAGTGCTATCTATTGCGCAATAGCTGAAATATATTCTTTGAATTATTTTAATACGTGGTTTTGCTATACACCGCTAGATAGCGCTACAGACGCACGGCATCAACAATTTTGTATGACAATATTCCCAATGCCCGCTCTATAGTTCTTTTAAATCTCTTTGATAATAGGTACATTCTTCACCTTCTGTACCATCAATGTTTTGTAAGAATCTAATCGATTTCTTACTAGATTCTGTATGGTGATGCTTTTTAACCGACTTCAAAAAAAGGAGGAGGTTATCAATTCGACTGTTTTTTTTTTTTATGTTTGTTACCTCATAACTTGCGACTGGGTGAACCGATTTTCATGATTCTTTTTTTATTCGAAAGCTTGTGCTTCCCGTGTGGTCCCATTGTCACCATTTTAGGATCTGATGATTGGATCTTGGAGAAATCGAGGGCATTCCTCAAATTTTATTGGCTGACACATAGTTTCTCGCAAATCTTATAAAGTAATTCAAGTATTTGCGTATGGAAATCATCATCTCATGTAGCTGAGCTGATGATGGAAGGTACAACTCCTCAAATAAGAAAATTATGTTTGTGTTCGCATATCTCCGGAACTACAAGTCCGATTTAAGTAATTCTTTTTTTGTTGTACTAGGTATCGTTCAACTTAGGAAATACTGCAAATTTCATCAAAATCGGTTCAGTAGTTTTTGAGATAGGGAATGAATTAAAGAGATGTTAACGATGTTATTACCGGTGTATTTGACAAGAATTTTGGTTGAATATTCAAACTAAAAAGAGTAAAATATAAAATTTTTCAAAAAAAATGTGACCGCCTTCAAAAACAACACAAAAAAGGGTAAAATAACCTACAAAACTTTTCTTTCGGAAGTCGGTGGGCAAAAGAGACAATGAAATTAATAAAAAAAGTCACCGACTTCCGTAAGAAAAGTTTTGTAGGTTATTTTACCCTTTTTTGTGGTTGTTTTTGAAGGCGGTCACATTTTTTTTAAAAAGTTTTTATGCGAACGTATAACGATACGCCTATTTGAAAGCGATGTCGATACTGAATTCTTAATCGACATCATAAAGTGGTCCCTTACATGTTTTTTTTTTGCCAAAAATAAATTCTGATCTAGGGATCAAATCCAGAACCTTATATGCTCTAACTTCTAACTGAATCATCATCCATACTTATAGAGTTTGTTTGGTTGAACGCGCTTATCTCAGGAACTAAAGGTTCGTATAGACAAAATATTATTTGTGTTGTATGGTCCATTACGAAGGAAGGCTATAGGCTATATAACATCACGCTACGACCACTAAGAGCTCAGCAGCGGATGAAACCGCGAAAAGTTTAAGGTGTTTCTCTTATAACTGATATGCGTTTTTTCTTTCTTTCAAAAACCGTGGTTTCCAACTCATACCACTATCAATCATAAATTAAATTAACTTCAATTGTGTAACAACGTGATTCAAAGATAAGCTGATAAGCGCCAAATAACACGGAAACCAATCAAACACAATTGATTACCAATCGATACAAATCGATGTCAGTTTGTTTCCTATCATCTTCAGCAGCTTATAGCAGTACACTGCTGGCCATAGGCCTCTCCAATCAAAGCCTCTCCACTCGGTCACCGGCTAATCTTATTAGTTTCCCACCTCATCATTATCTTTCTGCCCTTTATTTTTCAGTGGTAAAATCATGAAATCCACCCCGGGCAGGGCGGGAGGGACTGTCTGCTCGTACTGACTAAAATCCACTGTGTCCGGCGACCCCGGCAAGCTTTGGCCCTCTGAGAGGGGGCCACGTCCATGCTTCATCTATGAAGCTAATATTAACACATAACGCGTCCAGTTTCGACCCGGGCATGGTATAGTCGGACAGCGAGTTGTAAAAAATTAGTTTCACCGCCCGCCTGAAACGGTGACAGGTAGATCGTCTTAGCTAGGAATATCCGTGGGGAGCCGTGGGTATCCATCACCGCGGGATCTTCCTGACCCTGAGAAGAATCCCATTTTGCTTGTGGTCGGCGCAACACGTTTTCTTCGTAATGAGACGTCTCGCATCAAGGAGCTTTTTCATTCATATCATTTTTTAGAGTCTATCTCTTAGTATCTAATGAGTCTTCCCGCCCTTGATGAAGCAAAAAAGGAAAAGAAAGAGTCTATCTGATTATTTCTGACTAAAAATCTACCCCCTGTTCCTTTACGTTCCAAGTTCATGGTAATCTGCTTAGAGCCTTGGAAAGACCCTGGCAGCTTTTGTCCCTATGGCCCCCGTGCCTGTGCCCATGCTGACAACTCCTCGAAACGCGGGTGAAACACGTGCCGTCGACCCGGGTATGATCCTTGATTGGAAGGTGAGCTACTTATAACTCACCGTCTGCAAGCCCGCTACATTGGCATGGATCCAGTCTTATCTAGATAAGTTTGGGTGTCACAAATTGGTTTCAATCACATGAGTTGTTTGGCGATAAAATTTCGACAATTTGTTACTGGCTGGGGTTTATTGCTTACATGTGTTTTGAATTGATTTATGGAGTGGCAATTTATATTGTTATTTAGGGGGGCTTGCTGATAAACCTACAATATTCCTAAATACACTTTTAGCGTTGGTTATCTTTTTTACCATTTGACAGGATAATTACAGGTCTAATTATACTGTCCGCTATTTATTTCCTTACTTACCACCCTGCCTTGTAAAGATGGCATCGTATCACCCAGGAGTTGGGTCTCAGACTTTGTTGAGTCACGGGGGTTGATTCAGACCAGGGGGGTATTACAATGTCTTAAAATCAGACTTGTTTCAGTTGTTTCAGTGAGTGAACGAGATGGCGCTAGACGACTTGTATGGCTATCTCACTTTCACTCGCAAGAATAAGCCTGGTTTTAAGACGTTGTAATACCCCCCCAGAACTCGGCAATGATTTTCGCGCCCATAGAAGCGTCCATCAGCTCCTGTAATGAGTAATTGATAGGACATCCTTGGACGCGATATGAAGTGGAGTTACTTCTAATGGAGTACCTTCTAAGTTCAACTAAAGTGGGAATTAAATGCTTTAATTTCCACACGTACTTGCTATTCCAACTATCAGTAAATGCATCTAGCGGAGGTCAGATGGCAACTTGACTATTATAATTATCGTTATATAAATTACCGCCAGCTATTGATATCTTAAGTATATAGACTAAGGGACTGTTATCGTCGCCATAACTTGATAATTATTATGTTTTACGTGTGCGATCGTTAAGAACTCGTGCCTTTTTTCCATTAGTGGAGAACGTATAGCAGGTGGTGTTCCTTACTTATGCCGTCAGCGAATACTATACACGACACGGTGTTGGCATGGTTGGCGCAGAGGCTGGGCGATCGACTGCTGCGCGGCGTGTCGTAGGTTCGATCCCCGTATGCAAAAAATATTTGAATGATCTACAAGTAGTTGTCCCTAATCTGGGTGTTTGTTTGTTTGTATGTTTGTAAACGCACTCACAACACAGGAGAAATTCCAAAGTGTGGGCAGATTTTAAACAAAATGGTTCATACTGTAATTAATTAAAAATAAAACATTTCTATAGTAATAAAGGAAAGTGTGATGTTGACAGACATGCCAAGTCAAAGACACCTTAGATTTCGACTAAAACGTAAAACGTAACATACTCAAAAGTACTCAAAACGATATTTTTATGTCATTTTTCCTATTCTTGTTACAATTTCCTACATTAGCAATTGGGTCATAATTTGCTAAGTAAACATTAAAGAGCCGCCAAAATATTTGTTTAACACCTATAGGCTCTATGACCGCACAATAAGGTGCTAAATGATATGCTTGCTTAGTCAGTCAAGTGACGCCTATTAACTCCACTGGAATCAACATAAAACTAGTTTTTTGTGAATAAATTGCAAAGAAAAACTACATAATTTGATGAAATGCAGATATCCTCTAGTCTAGACAGACTATAGTTGTCATATTGTCCTTTTCTCAAAATATACTTATTTTGAAATGTCATTTTCTCAAAATGTCCCTGACCTGACATGGAGCAAAGGTATGCTATTCAAATACTAATCTGTAAATGTTGAGGATAGCTCAAACAAATTATTCTTTAAATTAAGTTGTATTTCAGAATGCTACTGAAAAAAAAAAATATCGTTAATTATCACAAACTTTGAACTAACCATTGATCAAATACATGTATTTGATCTAAAGTTGCATTTCTCAGGATGTAATAATTTTTATCTTTCCATAATAAATATTTAGTATTATAAATTAATTGTGAACCCAATTAAACTTGCTACAAGATTTGTACAAAAAAACCAAAAGGTCTTAATTCATTAATTTAAATTAAAAGGTTAATAGACTTATTGATAAGACACTTAGCACGTGCTGATAATAAAAAAAACGGAATGTTCCGGTTTTGTTATGTTTTGATACGGATTTAAAATGCAATCAGGGTTTTTTATTGCAATCTGCGTCTTTGTTGATGACATTTTCGTATCAGATTTTTATTGCGTGTTTGTACTTTTGTAGATTGGAATCAATGATTGATATGTATGTTTTGTTGGTATTGTATTTCTTAGGCAGTCGCTCCATTCGAAATATTGGTATTCAACAGCTTCTGCTAAGACTGGAATGCCTAGATAAAACTGTGAAAATGTGTAGCCGCTCTTGTCAAATGTCAAAATAATTTTACTGAATTAGACAATCTCATTGAAAAGGTTGTAAATATAACTGTGAAATTTCATCTGAGAATTGCGATTTGGACAGTGAATGGATTTTGTAATTTACCTCATAAATCCCAAAACGGCTGAAGAGGCCTCTGGATGGTATTTGGTCGGTACAGGTTTGGAATAACAATAAGATTTTTGTTTCGGTTGGTGTTACGTTGAGCAAGTATGAAACTTTTTCCGACTTTTTAATTGACTAACTGACTTACTAAAATTCCACCCTGTTTCTTCGAAATCCATTTGTCCAAAGTTTGCGATTCATCAATTCTGCGAAGGAAACAGGGTGATTTAAACGAAGATGATAGTGAACTGTTCAAAGGGTGGGAAGTGATTTTACTGCGTTTAGTTAAAACAAGTTTATAACTCAGTTATAGACCTATCGCTATGTTTTCGGAAATAATGTCAATCTACCTACAAAGACATCTGAACTACCAAGTAATATGAGGTGAAGAGCGAGCACATACAGAAAATACCTTTTTTCCTGGTACACTGAAGATTGACGCACATATCAAAAAGATAAAGAACGTTTAATTCAGCACGTACCGATAAGGTTATCTCAACACTATCACACAATGTCAACGACTTTTACGTTTAAATTCGTGATCAAGGTTTAAGTTAGAGACCGATAACTGTTATAAGATTGCCCAAAACGTTTTTGCTGAGATTTTTTCGTGCGGTCAATGGCTTATTGAATTGTGGGAACGATATAAAAAGCTGTTCTTTGCTTTGTACCGAAAGTTTTTTAAAACTGAGTCTAGAATATTAATACAACAGAATACATAGCATTTTTAACAACTACGGAAGCTAGGAGGATATTCTAGAACCAAAAATTCTAAGACATGTGCTATCCACTAACCTACACTGGGCCGACTTGATAGCTCTGGCCAATCCCTGTTATAGAGAAAAGCTTGTTATATTTTTTTATACGCGTTCGTTAGCGTTCAAAAAACACGGGAACGTGAAATTCAGCTTTGTGAGTAGTTGTTGCGATGCGATGGCTTAATTGGTTAAGGCGTCTGGAGTAGCTATCCAGAAGACGCAGTTCGAACCCTGCTTGCAGCTGAATTTTTCATTCATCAAAATATCTTAAAGAAGCTTGTTTCCTAGCAGTGGGGACATGCCACTGTTGGGACTTCAGAGTCTCCTCTTTGAATTAAAGAAGTTGTTGATCGACCACATGGTCATTGCAGTCTAGATGTTTTGGATGGGTTTGCTCTTGACTTTAGTCCAAGGCAAAATGACTGAGACAAAGCCTCAAAAAATCTAGAAAGATGTAGATCCAAAGAAGTTCACCTGTTTTAAACTTCCCGTTCTAAAAAACACGGTTCCCTGATAATATTAGGAGCTTAACATCTTCACAAAAATATGTTACAAGATCGTCTGCCAAGCGTCAGGGATTATGGTTTTCATTTCATAATATTATGATTGACTAGAAGCAATGGCCATGAGTCATAGGCCAGCTCCGCAAATTCCTGGTCTGGTAGCGGAAAATTTAACGGCGTGAGGTTGTGCCAAGAATACGGCGATGTCCGCTACCACCCCCAACTTTGGAATGGCAACACACTAACATCCGCACACTGAGGACCGATGAGAAGATTATCTGCTGGTGAGAATTGAGCTTAAAAACAATATGCGATGGGATATCGTTCAAAAGTGAGAAAGTTCTGAAATCCACTCCGTGGTCATTTATAAGAGGGGAGAAGATACGAAGTTCTAGATTCCGGCAACATGCTCTTCTACCGGGGGAGACCGTAAATCAGGGTGATATTCCCAAGGATTTTCGTCCGCAGGTCCCTCATCAACAACGTTGTCAGTCGACAGTGTGTCGAGTAGGGTAGCATACCTTATACTCAGAATAACCAACGGTATTCCTTAAAAAGCCCTATACACATCCTGCGCCGACCTCGACACCTGATGATGAATAGAGTCATGGTCTCCCAAGATATCCGAGTTGCCTACATACCTCGAAACTTACCACCGTTGAAATTATGGGGGACTTCATACGCAACTTAATTTGGGCGTACGGGAAATACTTGTAGTTTTTGAGAGTGGGGCCATTTTATGGGCAGTGAACCATGTACAGCTACTGGTCGAGGGTTACTTCATGTGAAATTCTTTGGGAGAATGGTACTTTTGAACTCTCTATTTCATTGGGGAAGCTTGCTACACTTCCAGGAATCTGGACGTGGATGAGCCCCGATGGTAATTGTTAAAATGAGATCGACTTCAAATGACTCGTCGGGGAAGCGAATTTAGTGGAATGTCTCTGGATCGCCAAGGTAAAAAATTAGCTAATTGTCAGAGGCACACTGAATATCATATGTCAAGCTTGAAAGGTCTCGTTGGTGAAGTTACGCTCCGATAGTTGGTCACTGCCCACATGGGAACCACGAAGACGATAATATTGAACTGCATAATCGCTTCCAGTGCCTAACCAGAATGCGATTTTACGAAACTTGGACCGAGATTAACAATGGGTTGGTGGAAATTGTCTTGTGGGGTCCATGTCATTTTTGACCCCGCGCCGCAATAAACCTCAAAAGCTCTCGAACGGAACCATCAGGTTGATGCATGTGACCGTAGATCAGGGCAAGTGCAAATTATCTTCAGCTGATATGTTGGCAAGAATGCAAACTCAATAACGAATCTCTAAATCAATGCGACGTGACCTGCGCTCTTTTAGTGCAACGGATCAAAGAGGCAATCCGTATTTGAACCAGGGCTCAAAAGTCTGTACGCAAAGTGCACATTTCGTCTATTGGGCAGAGCCAAATGACAAAGCAAGATTAACGATGGCATAAATCATTTCGAACGAAACCGGAACTAAGGGAGCTTGAGAGGTTTTACGGACACCCATAGAGTCAACACGACAACCCTTGTTATCGGTACAGCTCGAACGCATAGACCTAATGACTGACTCGACACTACATGAGGATATCCCGGACATGTCAGCCTGTTTTGAGATTAGAATGGTTGTTTTCTTAAAATCAGCTCAAGAATGGCAATCTGCGTGGTGAGGACGGAATCAACAACAGAACTTCTGAGAGCGGGTGGTAACCGGTACTTCTAGAGTCCTCCAGAAGTTATTTAATGTCCGTCATACTCGAAGTTTTTCTACGCCAGAAGCATGGAAATATTGGAGTGTAAAACTGTTGAAGCCTTTTCTTCACTAAAAGGGTGACAACACCTTGTTGAAGAACACGTTTTATTGATAAAAGATTACAGGCCAATCTCACTTCTGAGCCATGTATACAAGCTGTTCTCAAGAGTCATTACGAACCGTTCGAACGGCAGGTTTGATGACTTCCAGCCTCCCTAACAAGCCGGTTTCCGAAAAGGTTTTATAAACTATAGACCACATACAACGCTCCGCCAGTTTATACAGAAGACAGAGGAGTATAATCGGCCATTGTGTCTTGCGTTTGTGGACTATGAAAATTCTTCGATTCAATCGAAACCTGGGCAGTATTGCAGTGACCCTCCAACGATGTCATATCGACTATAGGTATATCGAAGTTTTAAATACCTGTTTGTATTATTCGAACCATGTCCATCCGACTTCCTGAAGAGAGCACGAAACCAATAAATTGCAGAAAGGCGTGAGACAGAAAAGACGTTATTTCTCCGTAACTGTTCAGAACGCGTTCAAAAAATAAAGGACGTTTTTTCAAACTCTTAGAATAACGGATTCGGCATCATACATCAATGGCGAATACATCACTCACTTTTCGTTTTGCCGATGATATAGTCATCATGGCAGAATTCGTTGGAACCTCAATTATGCTCAGCGACCTCAGTATCGATTTTTCCCAACGGGTCGGCCTTAAAATGAACATGGAAAGATAATAAAACATGTATGAATGTCTGATGTGGCACCCGTACCGGTTGTTGTTTTGAGCGATTTACTCTCGAATAGATTAGCATTTTACTTACTACTTGGACAGAGTTCAGTTAGGTAGGATACTTCGAGAAAGAGGTCGCCCGATGTGAATCCAACTCGGATTGCGTTTGGGAAGCTCGTGATATCTTCTCATCGAGAATCCCACAGTGTCTCAAGACAAGGGTGTTTGACCAGTGTGTTTGCCAGTGTGATCATGGCTCCGAAACGTGGTCCTTGACTGCTGGCCTCTTAGAGAGACTAAGAGTCACTCAACGAGCTTAAATTGGTTAGAGCGTGCTCGGAGTTTCTTTGCGGGATAAACGCAAGGAACATGGATATTCGGCGAAGAACCAGAGTCACCGACATAGCTCATAAAATTTGCAAGTTGAAGTGGCAATGGGCAGGCCACTCGACTTCGTAGAACTGACAACCTGATGAATTAAGAAAAGTTCTTGAGTGGCGACCACGGACCGGAAAACGCAGCGTCGGCAGGCCTCCCACTAAGTGGACCTTTACATCGTGAAATCGCGGGCAGCCGATGGATGCAAAAGTGGCCAAAGTCGTTCTGTGGCGGTCTAAGGGGAGGCCTATGTTCTAAAATACGTCCTCCTGGCTGTTGATGATGAGATGACGACATCTTCACAAAAATATGTTACATAGCCTTTGAAATCATTCCACTATTATTCCTTATTCGGTATGGATTGCTAACAATGTTCCATTGAGTCATAGCGCCAGTAGTTTCAAATTACAAGGCTGTGACAAAACCGATCTCGTGATAGCGCCATTTCAATACACCGATGTCTAGCTACAAATTAGAATCAATACTACTAAATTAAATGATGTTTTGTGGTGATAATCTTTTATGAATGGGGTTTTGTCAAGTAGAACTCAGAAGTTGCACAGAAACGTAGGTAATACTAGCATAAGAAATACTAATTTAATCTAGATCAGACCGCGTACGAAGCACAATTCTGCGCTCCAAAAGAAAAATAGCTACCGTGGCCCATAATGCTGCTCAACTCAAATGGGAACTAGGCAGGACATGTCTGCCGTATGCCGGAAAAACTTAAACCAAAATAATGACGTCTTGAAGCGGGAGAAGTTCCACTGTGTGAACGAGATAGCGCTAGAAGCTTTGTCTCTTTCCCACACAGTGAAACTTCTCTTGCTTTAAAACGTCATGGTAGGCTCCCAGATGCCCTGGAACCGTGAGGCGGGCTCGCGGCAGGCCACGTAAATGGGGCGGATCGAACTGGAAGAGTTCCATCTGAACTGGAAGTAATAATAATAATAATATTCCACAACTATCACACAACGCCATCTAGTCCCAAGCTAAGCAGAGCTTGTGTTATGGGTACTAGACAACTGATAAACATACTTATATATTTCTAAATACATACATATTATAGATAAATTACACCCAGACACAGAACAAATGATCGTGCTCATCACACAAACATTTGTCCTGGGTGGGAATCGAACCCACGACCTCCGGCATAGCAGTCAGGGTCACTAACCACTAGACCAACAGGCCAGTCAAAAAGTAGGAGAGCAGTGTCGCGAAATGTGAAGGGAGGCCTTGGCTCGGGAGTGGGAAAAATCTATATCATGGTCGATCGATCGATGTTTATCCAAATCCATTTTTACCGAGCGATATACGCACAGGCTGGTAAAATGATGGACAAAGTTATTTTCGAGGTATGGAATTGTCTAGAATGTTTAGTTTTTATGTGAGTTCTCGTTATCCAAAAAGAGATATTTTCCGAACGTTTTCCTTAAGATTAGCCTTATTCACTTTATACAACATATAATGTTGAGTACCATACAATTGGCATTAACAAAATTACAGTAATTTTCTATGCTAATCGAGTCTCATTATCATATGTATCTCTTTGTCAATGATACAGACATTTGCAAGGACAACTTCATAACTATTCAGTAGTTTAAGCAAAATTATGTTCAGACAATTTCTTTGGATTACTGATGATGAATATCCCAACTCATTCACGGTATTATTTTTTGTCTTTAATATATAAGTGAAATGTAAGTTTAACTTATACATCACTAACATATATGTGTAATATGAGCGATGTCCAATGGGGAAGGCCGGTCAAAGCTAATTGTAGATGGCGCCACCATAGCTAGGTCCCAACGGACCAATGAGGTAGAACTATTTTGAAGTACCTATAAGATTTGAACCAATGATGATGCTGGGAGCTAGCTATGCTAGCACCATTAGTTCCCTAGTTGCCATCCCCATTGAACATGTTTATGAAATAGCTGTTCCTCGCAGTTTTACAGTCTCTGAACGGCTCCTATTGGTCGTAGCGTGATGTTTTTAGCTTATTGCATTTCTCGATAAATGGACTATTCAACATAAAAAGATTTTTTCAAATCGAATCAGTACTTCCTGAGATAAGCGCGTTAAACAAAAAAAAAAAAACAACACTTCAGCTTTATAATATTGGTATAGATTTATTTATTATAGGTATCTCAAATAACCAGTTGTTTCTGAAAAAACGTGGTAATCAATACTCTGACTTTCTCTGTATAAGAATAGGCCTTCGCCCTACAGTGGGACTATGCAGTTTTATCAGTTAAACAAATTACTACGCTATGCACATTGAATAGTGTCTATTTCTATTTAGCTTCAACATTAGCGTACTACTCGCATGCAGTCCAAAAAGTTTTAATTCATTTGTCATGTCCATCGGTGCGTTTCAAAGTCTGGCCATCTGCCAAGGTACGCATCGCTCGGAGAAGCTCGTCTTGCGTATTGGACCGAACTATTCTTGAGCTACTACTGTGTAGTCTGGATCACGTATTTTGTTTTGACAGGCGCTTGCAGGAATGCTGGATCTAGAAGCAATTAGACTTCTAAAGACATTTGCAGGCTTTTGTTGCAATATCATGTACTCTTCTAGAAAAATGGTTTATTGCACCGAATTAGAATCCTTACTGCTCTTTGAGACACAGCATAATTGACAAAACTTTACCTCATCAATATCATCTCATCATTCTCACCACTCCAGTCCATTGCTGGACATAGTCCACAATTGCATCCTAGTGATTCCCCGCAGTCCGCAAACATCATCTACCTAGCGTTCCCTTATTCCAGCTATTGTTAATTTATCTCTGTTTTCTTTGAAGTCGCGTATCGCTGTATCCAATGGCTGTATCCTTTATTATTGAAATGGCGTGATTAACTTTAAAGAACAAACCGATCGGTGATCTATGTGTACATTGGCTCGGTGATCTTCATCGCAGGAATGTGAAGTTAAAGGGATTTTGCCCAGCAGTGGTATAATTCAGATTAACAGTATCTATCCCCAAAAAGCACAGACACTTCTTTTTTTTTTTGTTTTTAGATGGTAGAAGATGGAGTGGAAGGGACTGTCAGACTCTAACTGACTAAAATCCACTGTGTTCCTTCAATTGCTCTTAACGTTCCAGGGTCAAGGATACCCATTTGGTCAGTTCCATGACCTCGGCAGGCGCGTGGCCTTCTATGGAGGCCCGGTCAGATACAGACCAAAATCCTAAACCGGACTTACATTGTTCACAGCATCAAAACTCTATACGACAACGTGGACGTGGTAACAGTGAGGGAAAACACAGAGGGAGAGTACTCCGGCATCGAGCACGAGATCGTGGACGGAGTGGTGCAGTCCATCAAGCTGATCACAGAGGAGGCTTCCATGAGGGTCGCTGAGTTCGCCTTCGTGTTCGCCAAGGAGAACAACAGGAAGAAGGTCACGGCTGTACACAAGGCTAATATTATGTGAGTATTGTATATTTAAGTTCTCGTTTCGATTCGGTTATTGATAAAATATGTCCAGTTTCGATCTGTACAAAATTATAGGGAAGGTATAGCTTGATTATTGCTGTCATCACCTTTTCCCAACTATATAAGGTTTGACTTCCAGTCGAATCAGATACAGCTGAATTGATATTCAGCTGATTCGACTAATACTTAAGTATTTTATATGGAGCGACTGCATATCGGACCTCCAAAACACATTAACTGGGTAATACGATACCCTGGTTGTTAGACTTTAGAGCTTCTGACAAATAGTAACGACTGTAAAGATCTACAAATGACTGCAGGCTAGAACCAACTGCTTTACATGGATTCCGAGGCTTGGAGGAAACTCGCTATGAAAGATAAAAAGTTACCCATCCATGGACCAATCTCGGCAAGCGCAGCTTAAGCCGGAAGAACGGCCAGTGTGGCTGCATTTAGTAGCTAGCAATTCTGTCAATAAAATTATTCTACGCGTGGGGTCGGAACCCAACCCCGTTCTGAGAGTACTCATTTTTGTTTTTGTAGGAAAAATTATATATTCAAAAAGAAAAATAATAATTCCATCGTCAGTTGACGCTTCTGCATAATCTAGCGTTCCATTAAAGGAATGTTCAAGTGCCACATAATACACTTGTGGCTTGTCACGTGAAGGTACAGTGCTAATGAAGCGGTGTCAATTTACTTTTCACATAGTGTATTTAATTGTTTTAAATGTAGCTCGTAGGCGTAGTTGATGCCTCATTGCGAGATAATCGTAGAACATTCAGGTGCAACGGTCAACTAGTATCGATATCTAGACTAGATAACCTATGGCTGAACATAGACTGATTTACAGACATACTATAATGTACTAAGGGCCAGTTTTTTTTATCAGTAATTAAGTATCTAAATTAGTTAAAACTCTACACATTTTTCAATCATCAATCTCCAAAAAAGCATTGAAACTAATTATTTACCCAAACGAGCGAACAACTGACGCTTTTTCGAGTAATAAATGTTGCTAGTTTTTGAACCTCAAAAACTCACTATGCTGTAATCCGAAAATTATTCATTTTAGAAAATATTTGTTGGTTTGGTTTCCCTTGAGCTACGAACTGTGACACTGATACATAGAGTCATAGTCAGTTCTTGGCCTGACCCAAATAAATCCAAATCCAATGGGATTTGGATTTATTTGCGATATATTTGCCCAACGCTATTAATTTAACTCAAAAATTTAAATGTCAAAAATCTTTCGCAATATCATCTCAACGAGAATCAATGTCCAAAATACATTTATTTTGGACATTGATTCTCGTTGAGATGATATTGCGAAAGATTTTTGACATTTAAATTTTTGAGTTAAATTAATAGCGTTGGGCATGCGAGTAAAGAGCAACTCGCTGCCCGACCATGGACCATGCCCGGGTCGACGGCGCGTTGTGTCCCGCGCGCGCCTCAAAGAGCGTCAGCATAATGACGGGGCCCCCCTCTCAGAGGGCCAAAGCCTGCCGGGGTCGCGGGATTATTTCCTTACCGTGACCCCGGAACAGAAAGGGCTATTGAAGGACACCGTGGATTTTAGTCAGTAGAAGTCTGACAGTCAGCTCCAGCCCTGCCCGGGGTGGGAGGATTTATTTGATGATTTTACCACGTTAAAAAAAAATAGCGTCAGCTTAAAAATAAAACTAATACAATTGGAAATGTTATTTGTGATGTGATAATTTTAGTTGTCTATAAAATCTGTCGTTTCTAATTCCAGGCGTATGTCAGACGGTCTGTTCCTGCGGTGTTGCCGCGACGTGGCCAACAAATACCCCGACATCAAGTTCGAGGAGCGCTACCTCGACACAGTGTGCCTCAACATGGTACAGGACCCCGCACTCTTCGACGTGCTGGTCAGTACTCTATGTGCTATATTAGGGGTTTTGGTTTCCGCACTTAGTCCTTCATGTGGACCATTGTCCGTGGGCCATAGTGGCCTTTGGTGGCTTATTCCAACCAGCCCACCTCCCTCCAGAAGTTGATCAGGTTCTTTGGTCTGTGGAGAACATCTGTGTAAGTCCTGGGTGTCCCGAGGGTCTCTGTCCTGATCTGTGTGACACCTGTGCACTCGAAGAGCACATGCGCGACGGTTTCCTCAGTCTCCATGCAAGCCCTGCACAGTACTCTTGTAGTATTGTGATTTAGCGAGTAGCAATAGAGCAGTGGGGATTATATAAGCAAGCCCGGCTAGAATGCTCGTATGAAACAAATAGTAGATCGAAATACCTCGCTAACTCGTGCCTCGAATGGTGCAGGAACCCAATGGGAAGGATGGTATCCGCCCTCTTTGACGTGCTAAACAGTTTATCATCATCATCATATCAGCCGTAAGACGTCCACTGCTGAACATAGGCCTCCCCTTTAGACTTCCAGTAGGACCGGTTGTAAGCGGCCTGCATCCAGCGTGATCCTGTGGCCTTCAGAAGCTCGTCTGCCCACCTAGTGAGTGGACGTCCTATGCTGCGCGTTATATGGCAGTGGGCAGGCCATATAAACAGTTTATACGTTTTTATTTTTCTTTGACCCTGATCTTTTAAAGAGTAGAAAAGGCCAAAGAGCTTACAAGCATAAGCTTGACCTTGTTAAACTTAGTGTTTAAGGCAGGCCATTTTTGATCTGTACGAGTTTCAACCTGAGCTTACCTCGTTACGTCGATCCCGTTAGGCGTTTTCAATAGATAAAACACCAAGCGAAGATTTTTCTCGTTTATCTGCCTAGCCTTTTCCCTATTAAAATATGTTGGGATCGGCTGCTCGAGTCTGTTTATGAGCCTATGCAAGTATGACAAATGCTTCGTTAAGAATGATATGCTGCGATTGATATACCCTTTTGGACAAAACGCTGAACAATCGACATAGCGTCCATTTGAATTCGACAAATCGGTTTAATCGAATTTGTCAATCTGCTTAATTCCCAAATTATAGGTTATTTTAACTTCATAGAATGTGTGGTAAATTCCAGGTGATGCCCAACTTATACGGTGACATCATGTCTGACTTGTGTTCGGGTCTGGTCGGAGGTCTGGGCCTCACGCCTTCGGGCAACATCGGCAAGAACGGCGCGCTATTCGAATCCGTGAGTATTTTGTTCAATATTGTCCTGAAGAAGGAGTGGGTATAAGTTTTAATCAGTTAGAATTTATGACAGACTGAACACACACACAGATCAAATATTATTTGATCTGTGGATCAATAAATTTAAGAAGTTCCTCAAACTGTAGTTTGAGGAACTTCTGTGTAAATGAATGGATATTTCAGGTATCTGTTTGATATTGGCACGTTTGTTTGTTTGAAAAATAGTAAAGAAAAAAACTTCCTTCATATCGTCTTAGCAACAAAAAAGCTTTTCAGATAACTATTCAAGTTCACAGATAAATGAACGAACATTATCCGTGTCTATTGCACGCCTTCAGGTGGTACTCTCAGAGTACTTCTGCTATTATTGCAACCGTAACCTACTCTGTATACATTTTTGGCAAAATTGCTGTTTTGATTTTAACAAAGCAAGAGTTGCCGATACAAAATCTGATGGATTGTTCAGAATATTGCTGTGTTTAATAGTCAAGTAAAACACAAATCGAGTGCCTGTTATGAAATCTCAGTCGGACACTTACTACTAATTAAATTATTTTATTGAAATATAACATACAGCTTATTAGGACTTTAATTTTGTTTTGTACAGTTAATTTTTTTGGTCAGGTTATTCCGAAATTTTATGGAATAACGAAAACTACAAGTAGTCTCAGGCCTGGTTTGGATGAATTGAATTTTTAATAAAATAAGTAATTCTCTCTCCAGTAGATACAACTTTTCGGACTGGCCTAAAAACCAGTCCAAACTAAATTATTATTATTTTTTTCAAAATAAAAGTGTTTCGGCTACCCATAAAAGAATCAAACCTGGAAAGATAAGTTGATTCAAATTATTGAGTTTGAACTAACAGGTGTGGGTTCCATGTTCTAAAAACATATTTTTTGATCTGGCAATAACCGCATGACGATAAAAAACCGTTATGAATGTTTTAAATAACCTGATTTAAAAAATATGGTATGCGCTCTGATAAATGTGAATGTCTAACAAAACTTTAAAATACATGTTTTATTTTCTCACTACATGTAAATGTTTACTTGAATCTGGCATTGTTGCATGTGTGCCTGATTTTATATATATGTGTATGGAAATTCTGAGAATATTATGAAAGCTCTTTTCCAAATGGCAGAGTGTATTTTTGAATCGGCACATTCAATTCGGCAGCATTGATAGAACAATGAAGCTAAGGGAGCTTCACAATGACGCGCTATTTGCAATTTCTACTAACTACAATTCGTTCTTGCTACTACGACATAATGATGCAATAGGGTAGTTTCCAGGGTCAAAATAATTACATTCTATTTAGTCCGTATTTTAGATTATAAAAAAATATTGGACACGTATTTTTTCTTTTTTCGATTAAACAAAAAAGAACAAAGATAATAGCCTATTTAAGTTACCTGTGACGTCACTCTGCGCGAAAAATGCCACGCATCGTGACGTCACACGCAACTTTAATAGGCTATATCTTTGTCATTTTTGGTCTAATTTACAAATAAAAAATAAGTGTCCCTTATTTTTGAATAATCTAAAAGACGGATTAATTACATTTTTTTAGGCAACTAGCCTATTCGATTGACTTGACGTCGTCGTGGCGAGCGTGTTTTGTTTTTAATCTAGCCGCAGACAAACGCACGTTTCATGTCATATGTCGTAGTTTTAAGGAGGACGCATCATGAGGAAGCTCCCTAATGCCCGGGCTACACGAGGCTAGTTTTTCAAGCTAGTGTCAGTAAGCTAGCAAGCTAGTACTTCTGGCTTCGTGTAGTCAAAACAAGCTTCATTTCCTAGCTAGTTCACTTCATTTCTAAGCTTAGAAATGAAGCTAGTTGTGTCTACACGAAGCCAGAAGTACTAGCTTGCTAGCTTACTGGCTTGCTGTCCTAGCTTGAAAAACGAGACTAGTGTAGCCTTGGGCATTACTCTCAAGCAGTTACTACAAAAATATTCTACTTCCGTTTGGCTCTTGCCGTTCGACAATCACTGTTCATCTGTTGTGCTATGCCGAATTTTAAGTGAACATTAAATTATTTAATTAAATTCATAAAACATTCACAAAGAGCTTCCAAATATTTCATAAATAATCCATAATTTCATGCAGACAGGCCACTACATTGTATTACTATGTAATCGCCATTTTTTTTCTTTGCATCATAATGTTAATTTATTTGTCTACATCTCATTCATGAATGATGCATGGTATTACTAACTAGTGCAAGTGGTGACATGTTTGCAAAAAAATACTAAAATTCTATCAACTCAACATATAGTCTTTCAATAATGGTCCAAGTTTCCTATGACTTGGAAATTGAAATGTCTGGATAGACCATTAAGGCCCACTTGCACGAACCCGAGTTATCTTTTAAACTCACGAGGTTAAATTGACAATATTGTATGACAAACTGTCAATTTAATCTTGTGTTAGCAACTAACTCTGAGTTAAAAGATAACTCGAGTTCGTGCAAGTGGGCCTAAATGTCTTAAATATTACAGTTATACCAGAAGAAGTTGTGTTTCGGTTATCTTCATGATTCCGAATTAAAAACGAATATCAAAGTCCAAGATATATGTTTTCGATCATGATTGCATAAGCACATACTTCTGGAAAATCTGTATGTGTAAGATATAAAAATAAACTGAAATGATGGAGTTAAAGGCTGGAAATATCAACTAAAGGCGGCCAATGCCAGTTTTCACACTAATATCAACCGTGAGAGCTGGGATAAGCGTTCAAAATTCAATACTGTGTTATTTTGGGCAGATCTATTTACGCTATATTCAAAAACAAAAGTATCATGCTAATAAAAACACAATACACAAATGAAATCTATTTTTTAATGAAGCCAGAGATAAGTGTGAATTCGCTTCATAGATTATGTCAATTCAATTTTATAAAATTGGACATTAATGAAATTGCATCTTGGCTGTCTTATTAGCTGATGCGCAACGCAAGAACATCTTTCTCGCATTAAAAACCGTGCTAACATTACAACAATTTTTGTTTCGTACTAATGTATCTCTGGAAGCTAATTCAAAAATGGTACAACATGATTGTGGTGAAATGATTTCGCTCGTTCAAAGATTCTATGCAAGAGAGCGTCTATTTGCTTAAGGTGATTGTGGTGCATTTTTGATCCACACTGGTGGGATGTGAGATTTGACCCAAGTCTCTCTCCTTACCTCAATCACACGTCACATTTTCCTAAATGCGAATTTTATTGTTAACATGTTAATCTGTGCTTTAATTAAGGCCGCATAACCAGAAAGTTGGCAACATCGCTAATACCTGTCAAATATTTACAAGTTTTAACTAATTTGCCAATGTTACTGTATGGAAATAAGAAATTATGGCTCAGTAGTGCACTAGAAAACTGATATAAGAATGCAATTAAAACACTGAATTTTTATGTTGTAACCGTTTCAGGTGTATAAAAGACATTTGGAAAGTTTCCAAATGTTTTTTTTTACGTCTAAAACTATTAATTCGGTGTTACGATATTAATCTTTGCATTCCCTTATATTTTTTTTAGTGCACTACAGAGGCATATTTCTTATTTTCACACAGAAAATTTGTAAAATTAATCATAACTTGTAAATATTTGACAGCCATTTGCGAAGTTGCCAACTTTCAGAATATGCGCTCTTAAAAAGTAAATTAATGAAATACAAACAAAAAAATGACGCTCTAACAAGGTACCCATAGGAAGCTACTAAAAAAATTGCTGCTATAACTAAGATCACACAAGCCATTTCAGTCCGCAATCAAGTTGTACCTTACCATTCCAGCAAGTTACTAACCTCCCAATCCGTTGTAGGTGCACGGCACCGCTCCGTCCATCGCTGGCCAGGACCTGGCCAACCCCACAGCCCTCCTCCTGTCAGCCGTCATGATGCTCCGACACATGAAGCTGTACCAACACGCAGACAAGATTGAGGGAGCCTGCTTCAGGGTACTCAAGGAGAACAAGGTCCTAACTTCAGATCTAGGAGGAACCAGCAAATGTTCCGAGTACACAGCGGCGATTATTAAGTATTTAAATGAACCTAGTAGTTAAGGTGTTTTGTTGGAGAAAAATAGAGCTAATTGGCACCTAAACTGTGGCAAAAATATTACACATCGGTCGATAGAAAGAGATGATTGGTTAGTTTCGGCTTTGTAGAACGTTATCTCTTTTCCACACAATGTGACGTTTATCGCTGGTTTGACGGCTCGGTGTGGTTAGTCAGTATTCTGTGTGACAGAGATAACGGTTCTCTTTTTTTTTTCAAATCAGAATTACGAAACATTAAAGAAAAAAAAACTAACATGACGAGTTGGCGAAAGGTGTCAATTTGCTTAAAAACATGAAACCTTTGACTACAATGTAGATTCCACTTTTGCAGGTAATCTAGTTTTTTTTTTTGAGTTTATTTAAACACTTTATTCTTAACTTTTTTTTTGTAGTCGTTTTTTTTGGTGATAATGTACTTTTGTCTTTTTTTTTCTACTAGAATGTGTTTTTTTTTATCATTATTTACAAGGTATTGACATTAAGATCAAAGCCACTATTGTGAGATAGGAATTAGTTCAATTATTAGATCAATTTGTTAACATACTTAGATGTAAGTTTAAGGATGGCTGACTGAGATACTAGCCTCAAGTATTCTATTTAAATTTTCTTTGACAATTATCGAGTCCATGCCGATTCCAAATTTATTAATCAATCACTAATACGTCGAAAAATTACAGTCACGGCAATGGTTGGTATGGACGAAGCAGTATTCAAATGCGATGTTCCACTGCTACCAAAATGTTTACACTTTTGCCTTTTAATTAGATAATTCTAATTTAGAAGCCATACTTTCAAAACGAAATAGGGCTTATTTGTCAAAGTGAGAAACCAGCATTTTCCGAGTAAATTGCGTTTGTACTTTTTTAAGTGTGGGACAGAATAATTCCAATTTGAATCGTGACTCAGTACTTAATGATAAAAGTTTGGGTATTTTTTTATTACCAGCTCATTATATTGTCACATTATCATTAGTAAGGCAAAAGGAATATTGCAGTATTAAACATTCCTCTTTCGCTTCTATTTGTGGTCCACGCTTACGGTATCCCAATTTGGGTTAGTATATTCTCAGTCAGCCATTTTCACAAAAATTTTGTTAACGCTGCATTCGCATACACTCGCACTCACGATACTGATATTTAAGTGTACCATGCGACTGCAGAAAATTGCACGCTCGTGACGTCACACGTAAACTGTTAAAGGCTAATCAACGTCATTTTTGGTCTATTTGCAAAATAAAAAAATACGTCGTCCCTTATCGCTTTGAATAATCCAAAATATCTAACTTAACGGTGCGTAACTAGCCTATTGTCATAATTATCCACAAAATATACAGGTTGAATTTTTCAAACGCGTGGATGGATATATCCGAAAGTATTAGGAATATCGCGAAACATTGAAAAGAGTCTCGAGGCCGATTTTGACGAAAACTAAAACTGCATCATTGGATTTTAGAAAAATTAATAAACCTGGCTAGGAATCGACCCCGCTTATTTTGGAAAAAATCACACCCTGTGTTGTAAGTAGGATCAAATTCTGGGAAGTAATGTCCGTGATGACTAATGTGAGTGTTAGCATATGCGGTGGACACAACTGTCAAAGAAGTATGTAGTTAAACATAGTAATTTATTTCAATAATTATGAATATTCCGTTTTGTGTTAGATCTGCTTGTTTAATTTATTTGTGTGGTACAATTCTGAAGGCTAAATCGAATAACAGCAGCAAAGCAACTTGATAGACCATGATGGAACATCTGGCCTCTATATAATTGAATGAAAACTTTTTGGTACATAACTAGCTCCATTCAAGATCGTTTTTATAGTTTCACAGCGATCGCCTTAAGATTTGTACCTACATTTAGCGGCTGAAACTATGTAACGTTTAAGAAGATAAGATGCACAAGCGCATTGCCAGATTGCGCGACAGTCGCCCGCGCATCTCAACGACCTTAAGTCAGTGTAGGTGTCTGCGTAACGCAGTTTCAGCCTTTAGGGACCTAGTGTACTCAACCAAAATTTGTCGCATCATCATCAGCCTATAATGTTTCCACTGCTGGGACACAGGCCTCCTCTCTGTGAGAGGGAGTGGGCCATAATCCACCACGCGGGCCCAGTGCGGGTTGGCAGATGTCACATGTCTTCGAATTTTTGGTTCTAGGACATGCCGGTTTCCTCACGATATTTTCCTTCACCGTTTTGATAGCAGTGGTGATGAAATAAATTACACAAAGTAATGAGCCTGGCGGGGTTCGAACCCACGACTTACAACTCGTAAGTCGGGTCCGATACCACTGGGCCACCACTGCTCTCTAAATTTGTCACATGATCGGCTTTAATTTCGGTAGCAGAAGCTTCGAGAAGAAATATTCGTCTCGTAACCGTAGAACATAATGGCTACTGATCGTGCGACAAATTATGGTCTTTGCCGCGTAGCGCGAGGTCCTTTATTGATATTTTTGCGGATAATAATAGTTTCAAGATAAAATCTTGTTTGGAAAGATATTTCTAGGTCTTCAAGAAATTGTAATGGGCGAACTACCAAGAACCAGCTAGAAAGAGTTGAGAGAGCTCAAAGGGCTTTTAAAGCAACTGTTTATAGTAAGAGTGTGACAGCCTTTCCATTCCACCTAAAGAGGGAGAAGTCACATTACATCCCACCATCCAAAAAAAAAACAACTTAATTTATAAGTTATTACTGAATTTTTTGGTATTCGATTATTAATTACCTGGCCAATAAGTTTTATCACACTTTCAATCAGTTCCCTCTGATTGAAAGTTTTTGATTTTGTATATATTCGTCACTAATATGAATCAATTTTGAACTTCAATTCTTTAGCATTTCGTTGGAAATAGTGTGACGACAATATTTTTCTGGTAGGATTATTAGAAATACAAAAACACAGGTAATTGTGATATAATGAGCTGTTTTATTTTCAGTATTTTAGTTCAATATAAAGACGCCAGCTTATCAGCCTATCCAAAATTTTTATAACATCCCAATCTAAAATAAACCTTCTGTTTTTGTGATAAAGTAGAAAATCTATTAAAGAAATAGGAAAGATTGGGGCTGAAAGGTTGATATGTTAGTACAGTTTGATACAGTGAGACTTTTCAAAGTTCCCTCTGATTGATTTTGTATATATTTCATGCTAATATATTATTTAGCCTATATTGGTAGAAAGACAAAAACACTTAGTTAAAGTATTTTAGCATACACGATCTAAGGAACAAAAACTATTCTGTTCAACTACGTAAGCGAGGGGGACGCCAGTATTGCTATAACATCCCAATCTAAACTCAACCTTCTGTTTTTGTAAAGTGCTAGATTGGGAGTAGGTTATTAGACAGTTTGATATAGTGAGATTGTGATTCAAATAGGCCCACATTATGCTATTTATTAAGATCCTTAATTGAATATACCAATGCAAACCCATGCTATGCCATAAATATATTTGAGATATTTAAAATTTAGTAGGCTAGCTATATTAACCGTCGTACTACAAAAAATTAAACGACTGTTGAACACATGTCAAAAAAAAGTGCAACTGATACAAGTCTACAACAGATGTTTACATTTTTTTAGCAAGATGGTTAATATTTATTTTGTTGTTGCGATTTTAAATAAACTGTCTTATTACTAGATTACTGAGTTGGATTTAATCTGACGATAAAGGAGAGACCACACTAATCGCATTGACGTGTGGTCACTCTTTAAAGTGTTATTCTTAGGCCCCATACAGGAGCGTTTTTTACGGGCGTTAATAAAGCGCCGAGTTGGATCAAAAAGGTAAATTGAACTCGAAATGCCACTGCTCAGCATAAAATAAAATACAGTTCGAAAAACCGCGCTACAAAAGCGCTGACGTGTGAATAGATTACAAGGGAATGCATTTTTGTTCTATTTCGGCGCTTTTTAACACTCATTAAAAAGCGCTCGTGCGAATGGGGCTTACACGACACCGTTAGTTGCGGCAATTCAGCACTATACGTGTGTTGGCATTGACGGATATCATGCAAGCCAATGAGTCTTCAGATCCGAACAAGGTGTCGCGGTATCGTATGAGTAACGCATAACGATTTTAACAAAGTTCTTAGACGAAAATGAACATTAAAATTTTAAATGTAAGAACTTTGTGCTCTTGTGTCCATGGGAAATTAAATTATCAGATTAAATTAGCTAGCGATACTCCATAGATGTTATGGGTCGATACCTATCACATTAGACAATAAGAAAATCATAACCCTCCTTTTGGCTTTGTCGTAGTTGGGTAAAAAGTCAATGGCAATTATAAAATCTCTTATTTTCCAATTATTACAGTTTTTTTTAGAATCAGTGATCATTGGTGGTTCCATTTTTTTTTTGTTTTGTAGCCTTTACATGCTAGCTAATTTGAGCCAAAGACATGTCAGCTAGCTCAAGGCTTTTAACCCTAGACATTATCCATAATTTGTTTACATGGATTTAATAAGTTACCTGAATGTAATGCTAAATGCTCATTTGTAAACAATGTTACATAAAATTCACTGCCATAGCTACATAAAACTAACTTTATAAAATTCCCGTGGAACATAAATGTTAATTAGAAAGTAGGATTTCTACCGAATATTACAAATATTATGCTAGTTATTTATTTTAGACCAAGTACACAATGCTGTGAGAACATGATTTTATTCAATAATTGTATTTATTTTAAGCTTAGCTGTTTAGTTAATTTATGTAAATAAGTAGCCGAATAAATAAATGCAAAATATAAAAGTGATGTTCTTTATTACCTAACTTTAGTACATAAGATATTTTATAGAAAATAAGTTCGTAAAGCGTCGCGGATTCGCGCTCCATTACAGCTGTTTTGTAAAGCTGGATCGGCCGGACTACGATAGTCAACTTCTCACGTATATTTTTGTAATGTTCACTGAAATTAATTTCTATTTTCTAACAAACCCAGTGATTTCCTTGCTAACATAGTTGTAAGTATTAATTTATAACCATGTTTTTGTGTCAGATTAACTTTTCAGAAACGCATATTTTCTAATACAATTTTCATATGCAGGTGCACGGTACAGCCCCTGACATCGCGGGTAAGGACCTGGCGAACCCCACCGCCCTTCTGCTGTCAGCCATCATGATGTTACGTCACCTGAAGCTGCACGACCATGCGGACCGCATCCAACACGCGTGTCTCGAGGTCCTCCGCGAGGGAAAACACCTCACGGGTGACCTCGGAGGCAAGGGCAAGTGCAGCGAATTCACCAACGCCATCATCTCCAAATTCAACTAGGCTGTACAACACATAGTTCCTTTGCCCTTCATAAAAAAAATTGCCACAAACATTATGGCTTAGAACACAATAAAATTGTGTTTTGTAAATTTTATTAACAGGAGCGCCACCAAAGCTTACTGTATCCTTAGATAAGTAGTCGATTTCAACAAATAGTTTTACATACAGTATTGCTATGCAATCATAGTATTTATTTCGTTATAATTGAGAGCAATGTTACCAAACTTATAGGTATTGTAAATATTATTTTATATTATTATGAAGTATCCGGCTCATTCAACTTTGCAGGGATACGTACCTTAGAGTAGATGCCAACGCGACATTAACATATTTATTTTAGACGATTTAAAACTGTTTTATTTCGTCTACCATCTCTAATCTCATCAAAAGGTAAAAAAAAACACCGAAAACTACTTTTAAAATTAAATCTTTGAATTTTTTACTTGGGTTTTATTTCTCAACACAAAATCTTGTAACCACTAAAATAAGGGCCAATTCATACCGAGACGTAACGTAGAGCGACGTGGAAAGGTGTTGTTCTAAAATTTTAATTGAAATGTGCTTGCAGCGTCGCGTCGGTCGCGTCTCTGTGTGAATTGATCACCGGCTCATCAATTGAAGTCGAGCTTAGGCTTAAAAATAAATGCGAAGTGTATCAGGCATGTTCCGTTGTAAAAACGGCTGTACCGAATTTCATGAATTTCGGTACAAAGATGGGACCAGGTAGGCTGGGGACGAGAGAAGCCCAGCCCAGCGAAGCTAGTTTACTATAGGATAACTAATCCTCGTCTCTTCAAAACATAATATATAATATCTTCTATATATTCCACCAATCTACCTACTATGTACTAATAAATTAGTTTTCTGGGTTCGACACCCAAACGGGATGAGACAAGGAAGCGTTGATTAGGGAGTTCGCGTTGAAAGCACAAAGTGAAAAACATTTGGTAAGCTGGAGGACGTACCTACAATAAAATTGTGTGCCTTCGGAGTCTCCTTGCAGCACTAGATGACCTATACGGGCGACGGCAGTAAGTTTGTAAAGGCTTTGGATTATTGAAGTTTTTATGTACCAGCTGATCCAAAGTATCAAAATAAAAATACAAATCGCCAACGTCCTTGCTTCCCAGCTTTGATAGCAACTGCAATAAAGGATGATGAGCAAGTACGGCTTGGGACATTTATTCTAAGTCTAGCAAATCTTAACTACGTCTACTCTATAATTGGGGTAGTTCTAACTTCGACAAAGAGGTCGCCCGAAGAATCAAACTCTGATGGGCAGCGTTTGCGAATTTGCGATTGGGAAGCAAAGATATTATCTTCTCGTCGAGAATCCCACAGTGTTTCAAGACAAGGGTGTTTAACCAGTATGTGTTGTTGCCAGTGATGACAAATGGCTTTTATACGTGGCCTTTGACTGACTGGCCATTTCGAGAGACAGCCACAACACTTGTAGAACTAATAACTGATGGAGAAGACAGCGTAGGCAGGCCTTCCGATGGACTGATGACATCGTGAGATGATGGATGCAAGTGGTAAATTGTCGTTTCGGTTGGAGTGATGGTCTAAGAGAGAGGCAGAGGACGTTGTCCGGCTGATGGTGATGATGATAAAATTTTAACTTGCAATCTGTACCCACGCAATTTGCTTTTACTCTAGACTTGTTTATTGAGACCTGTGACTTCGTCCCAAATTATGCATTGCAGATGATGATGCACAAGGGTTAAAAGAAAAGGCCTTTGGTCCACCGCTGTTCACGTCTTGGAAACGCGAAACGGATCGTGAGAGTGAAAAAATAAAAAATAGTCTGGCAACAAAAATTGCAAATGTCAATGTCAAAATTGACAGTTCGAGTAAAAGCGGATTGTTGCATGCGCACGTTGTTTATTATTTTCTAACCTATTTCTATGAATAATTTCGATTGTTTTCTGTGTATTGTAAGTGAATGATCAAACATGGTGAAGCGAGTAAGTATCTAGACATAATTTCTTACAAGTCAGAGTATATAATTTTACAGTCTTTGTAAAATTTCGATAAAAATGGTGTTTTATTGTAAGTTGTTAATTCCATTAATTAAGAAGTTATTGTATACCAATATATTACCTTTGAATTTACATTATAGGTCGCTAAAGCATCTATATCTGAAGAGGATGGAGAGGTTCAAGTTACCAATGAGAATGGAAAACGTCCTGCCGAAGGCGAAAATATAGATGGACCAAAACGCGTAAGAACCAAAAGTTTATACCGTCAGCCAACAGTAAATGAATTAAACAGACTGCAAGAGACAGAAAACTTGTTCAACTCTAATCTATTCCGATTACAAGTAGATGAAATAATCGAAGAAGTGAAAGTCAAAGAGAAAACTGAAAAACGGTTCCAGCATTTTTTTAAAGAATTAAAATCTCATTTATTGTCTATTCCTGAAGATGGTACAGAATATGATTTGTCTGAACAAACACTTTCTAAAAAACTCAAAGTAAAACTACCTTTGAGTGGGCAGTTAAGTAAAACAAAATGTGTTTTTAAATTCCACAAATTCTCCGATGTCGAGATTGTTGGGTCTTATTCATTAGGGTGTGCAATCAACTCTAAACTGAGAGTAGACTTACAGATAACAGTTCCAGGTGAAACATACACGAAGAATGACTCAATAAACTACAGATATCATAAGAAAAGAGCAGCATATTTAGCTTATATTGCAGCTTATTTATCAAAATATGAACCAGTTACAGACTTACAGTATTCATACAACAACGGGTCTGAAACAAAGCCTGTTCTAGACTTCAAGCCTACAGGCAAGCTCGGTAACCACTTATCAGTCCGTATCAACTTGGTATGTGAAAGTGATGCCTACAAGCTACATCGGTTCAGTCCTGAACGCAACAACTTGAGAGAAGCATGGATGTTTAACGAAAACACAGAAAATAACACCGATGTTGGTCCTCCCACACCTTATTATAATAGCAGCGTGTTATCAGACTTAACAGCATCTGTAAATCAAGAATCCTTGAATGAAACCCTGCAAAAAAGTGAGAATTTGAAGCAAGCTGTTACGCTTCTAAAGATCTGGTTACGTCAAAGGAATCTGAAAGTGTCTGGACATGTTGTTGCTCTGTTGGTGGCATATTTTGTGCAGGCAAAGAGAGTTAACAATATAATGAGCAGTTATCAGATTGTCAGGAATATTTGGATAGCACTGAGTAAGTGTTTTATACTTATATTTTTGCTAGTTTCAGTCAATGACTAAGTAGTATTTAATTTTAATTCATTCAGTGACTTTGAAAAAAACTCCATTGTTAATTTTTATTCAAAAAACCTTTTCTTCTTCACTGTCTACTATATACAATCAAGTCCTTAATTAATTTGGTGGCAAGGTGGAACAGTGGTTAAGTGACTGATTGTAATGCTATATGCTGAGGCTATATGTAGGAGGTTTGTTGGTCTGGCTGTTCGGTATGCAAGTATAAAAAAAAAACTCAATTCACAGAAACATCGGACCTAGACAAGCAAGGCGTAACTCTAAATAAAGACAACACCTCATCACCATCTCTAGAGGTCTTCCACAAGCACTTTCCCGTAGTATTCATAGACAAGACTGGCTACTACAACATTTGTTGGCAGATGTGTAAAGGCACTTACCTTGCGTTGAAGAGGGAATGTGCCTTGGCTGTTGAAATGTTGGATAATGGGAAGATTAATAGCTTTCTACCATTATTTATGGTACCTGTGAAGCCTTGGACGCAGTTTGATCATATATTGAGGTAAGCATTCATTGTATTTATATAAGTCATGTTTCATATGAGAAGGAAGTTTACCCAGGCCCAGGCATTTTGACAGTGCAAAAATAAAGTAGCAGTGCCCTAGTTCTAAATATCTATCACTTAACGCAGACTCTTACTAATTTTATTTTAATAAAAACTAACTCATGCTTTGAGGCTAAGAAAATTAGTCATCTGGTATCAACCCCTTTGTTTAAATAGTGAACAAGACGAATCTCATACAAAACTCTGTTTAGTTGGTGAATGGAGTTTTTCGGCCTGCATGTTGTATTTGCTAGGCAACAACAGATTTCTTACAAGCCATTGTGTCTGAGATCTGCTTTACCGAGTGGACGTGGCAATGTTGTGGCCAAATTGCTAAACCAATAATTTGTTTTGACTATCTAAAGTTCTTATATGTTCATCCCAGATTCAAAAACCTGAAACAAGTAAAAGAGTCAGTGCTGTCTAAAACACCGAAAGAGACACAAGTGAACCACGGTGTAGAACAATTATCACTGGTTACTGATGTCATACTGTCATTGCTGACCAAGGGCCTAGGGAACAGAGTGGAACTGATCCAACAAATGGTTGAGAATGACTTCTCTTGGCCGGTTAAGAAGAGTTTGGATAAAGTTAGAAACGGGTGAGTTGAAATTCATGATTTTGGTAAGAATTTCTCCTACAATCAATATAGATTTTATACCTTGGTAGCTAAGCCAAAACACGGAATATCTATCTATCCACTACTTTGTATAAATGTTAAACAACTTCTATTTCCAATGAGGCATTGGGGTCGCGGGACAGTCTTATGACCGTGACCCTGGAACGTAAAGGGCTATTGAAGGACACCGTGGATTTTAGTCAGTACGAGTTTGATAGACCCTCCCGTCCCGCTCTGGGATGGGTGGGAGGACTCGATGATTATATCATTAAAAAAATTGGGATTTGGGAGTACAATACCGCCTATATGTAACTAACTGTACTTAAATAGCGTATTGGAGCGTATGCCTCTTGTAAACGTGTTTCATAAAACACTTAATTAACATTGCAGGTCTGAAGAAAAATTATCCTTCGGTTTTGTATTAAACCCAGAGAATTCAATAAATGTTGTGGAAAAAGGACCCCCCGCTAATTTACCTGAAGCTGATGAGTTTAGGTAAGGTTGTTCATTTACATCCTCTCATTTTGACATCTCATGGTTTTTATGCCCTATCTTTTCTAGACACTAAGTTTGGGGTCGAGGGAATGTTTTAGAAATTCAGAGGCCCTGAAGCTTTCAAGCGTGAGTGATAACACTGGTTGTCAGACTTACAGCTTCTGACTAACAGTACTTAATGACTGCCAAAGATCTACAAATGACAGCCGGGAACAACGGCTTTACGTGCTTTCCGAGGCACGCTCGCTATGACAGATGGTCACCCATCCACAGACCAACTTCGGAAAGCGCGGCTTAACCTGGCAGATCGGCCAGTGCGCCTCTAATTATTTAGTTAAGGGTAATCTTTAATTTTCCATTGTAGAGCTTTCTGGGGCGATAAGTCAGAACTTCGTCGCTTCCAAGATGGGTCTATAACAGAGACGTGCGTGTGGGAGGGAGAGAGCATGACTGAGAGAAGAACCGTCACCAAGCAGATTATAGACTATCTTTTGAAGTTGAAGTTTGGTAAGAAAACTATTTATTTATTTGTCAACATTTTTTTTTATTAGTTATGAGTCTATCTAGGCCGGAATTAGATATAGAATAGAATAGAATATACTTTACTGTACACCAAAATTAATAAGCAGCATTTTACAATTTTGTTAATATTAAGGGTACAACGGCGGTCTTATCGCTGATAGCGATATCTTCCAGACAAACTTTGAATGGACTAAGAATATTTCAAAAACAGGGTAGTTAGTGGTGCACAGCAATTACATGCACAAATAATGCGCCAAAATAAAAAATCACTTAATAAACTACACATAAAATAGATACAAAAAAGGTATATAGTAGGTATATAGTTATTCATGTAGTCACACTGATTTCATATAGCGAAAGAATAAAGTGGATATACCCCAAATCCCGGAACTACTTTTAAGAGCAGAAGAAACCCGTGATTTATTCATTTAAAAAAGTTATTTACACTATTTGTCTAACCTATCTCTGATGTTTTTAATATTATTTATTGGTAGTAATTTGTCCAACCGAGATTGTCTATTTAAAATCCTGGGAAGATCCATATTATAAACATTTCGATTATTATTATTATGACCCTACGTTGTCCCACTGCAGGGCAAAGGCCGCCCTTCCCTCTTTCCATCCCTCGCGATTTAATGCGAGTGTAGTCGAATCCCTCAAAAATTAGTCGAGCTCATCCCGCCATATCCTTCTGGGCCTGCCGCGTTGACGTTTCCTGCCCTTTGCAAGTACTAAAATAACGACCTAATTCCGACCTCTGCTTATGACAAAAAGATTCACACAATTATTATTAACAATAAAAAACCGTTTTAAACTGAAACTAAGCTATTGTGCCACCAATATCTTGTCTTTCACAAATATCTTTTCTCTTGTAGATATATCCGCATCAGAACTATTCCACATATCGGACCAACTGGACAGTGTGCTAGCTCGCAAGCAGTGGGCGAGTGAGCGAGTACTGTACGCTGACGACAGCTCACTGACTGCTCTGCAAGCGTTCGACGCACTGCGACGTGACTTGAGGCAGCTCACACAACTGCCGCTTGACATTAGTGCAGGATTATTCAATTTCATTCTTAACAAGATAATTTACTCGTATTATACGAGTAATTATCTTGTTATGACATCGTTTCAGGTGTTGATTTTGTTTCTAGTGACTAATTGGAATTCATAACTTTTAATTAGATTTTTGAAATTATTTAGAATTTACGATTTGGTGTTTAAAATTTTTCAAACTTTTTCTTTGACTTTTACATCAAACAGTCATTTATGCCATCTAGAGACATAATTATGGACGCAAAACCAGCCATTGGGGTGATTAAGGTGACATAGATAAGGAGATATAACCAGAAATGGTCGGTTTAATGCTGGAATATTTCCAACCAGTGGTTCAAAATATTTGAAACTAGCTGTTGCCAGCGGTTTCACCCGCTACAACTCGAAAATTATCCCACGGGAACATAAAATCGGGATAAAAACTATCCTATGTGTTAATCCAGGTTATAAACTATCTGTGTACCAAATTTTAGTCAAATCCGTTCAGTGGTTTTTCCGTGAAAGAGTAACAAACATCCATACATCCATACATCCATACATCCATACTTACAAACTTTCGCCTTTATAATAGTAGTAGGACTAGTGTCAATTAAGAGACGGGTAATATCACCAAACGCCGTGATCCAGGAAGAAAGTGAGCAAGGCCAGAGAAGACGTTAAACCGCGCAAAGAGAACGATAATCTACTACGCAGATCATACAAAGTCCATTGCGACCAGCAACAAGCTCCCATAGAATTGACAAGACAATTTCGAATCGACACTATGAAGATTAAAAATATTCGAGAAGATTCTTGGTTCCCCTGCAGTTAACTGTGAGCGGACGGTGCAACTCGTTAAACATTTACAAAGGAGAATATTTATTGAACTGTTTTGACTGGGCTTCAGTGCTTCTTATACTGGGTTACAGCTGGGTTATTTTTTTAATAAGGACACATCTATTAGAGTGTAGAGAAGATCTAAACAACAGGGTTTCAGATCATTTAACTCTTGAAACAGAATGTTTCGGTGAGCTCTAAATTATAATCTCTATCTCGCAAAACTGAGCTTTTACTTCCTAACGAAGTTACGTAACTGCTCAAAATTGCGTAGAAAAGGTGGTTCAACTCCACATTATTCCATTCGCACAGCAAGTAGTACCTGAGTTCATCTTCGATCAATCGCGACTACCAGTGCATAGATTCGTTTATGCTCGAATTACGATGCTACAATTGGTCACTCAGGCTTTTTACCTAATTTCTATTGAAACGGTATAGAACATGTTCGTTATTTAATAGATAACATTTCACCTTTAGTAAAATAACACAGGGTTTAAGAGAAAAAAGAACATTATTTTTTCGATTTCATTATTTTATATGAAACTTGACACATTCCTGTAATTTCTCACTTTTCATTCAATTTCGCTTATTTTTACGATTTATTGGAATGCTAACTTATTTTTTTGTATGTTCTATTCTGAGTAGTATCTCATCATCATCATCATCATTAGCCGGAGGACGTCCACTGCTGAACATAGGCCTCCCCGTATACCGCCACGCCGAACGACAATTCGCCACTTGCATCCATCGGCTGCCCTCGACCTTCAATATGTCGTCGGTCCACCTGGTGGGAGGCCTGCCTACGCTGCGTTTTCCGGTCCGTGGTCGCCACTCGAGAACTTTTCTTCCCCATCGGTTGTCAGTTCTACGAGCGCTGTGGCCTTCCCATTACCAGTTCAACTTGCAAATTTTATGAGCTATGTCGGTGACTCTGGTTCTTTGCCGAATATCCATGTTCCGGATTTAATCCCGCAAAGATACTCCGAGCATAGCTCTTTTCATTGCTCGTTGAGTGACTCTTAGTCTCTCTAAAAGGCCAGCAGTCAATGACCACGTTTCGGAGCCATATATCATCACTGGCAACATACACTGGTCAAACACCCTTGTCTTGAGACACTGTGGGATTCTCGATGAGAAAATATCACGTAGCTTCCCAAACGCTGCCCATCCGAGTTGGATTCTTCGGGCGACCTCTTTCTCGAAGTTGGACCTACCTAACTGAACAATCTGTCCAAGGTAAGTATAATGGTCTACAACTTCGAGAGTATCGCTCCCAACAACAACCGGTAAGGGTGCCACATGGACATTCGACATGACTTTCGTCCTGTCCATGTTCATTTTAAGGCCATCCCGTTGGGAAACGATACTGAGGTCGCTGAGCATAGCATTGAGGTGCTCCAACGATTCTGCCATGATGACTATATCATCGGCAAAATGAAGGTGAGTGATGTATTCACCATTGATGTTGATGCCGAATCCGTTCCATTCCAAGAGCTTGAAAATATCCTCCAACGCGTTCGTGAACAGTTTCGGAGAAATAACGTCTCCCTGTCTCACGCCTTTTATTGGATTGGTTTCGTGCTCTCTTACTGCACGCGTAGCATGGCGTTATTTCATCGTTATTTCTACACAAATCGACTGTTTTTTTTGCACAAATGTGACACCATTTGAACACTATTGAAGAAAAGGACGTTTATTTTCTATATTTTTCACATTACCATGCTTAAAACGATAAAAATATTTCTACGTTCTGTTATTTTGTCTATTCTTCCATCGACAAAACCCCTTTCTACGGCGCCATGCTACGCCTGCTGAAATCGGATGGACATGGTGGCGTTTCTATACAAACACTTCGACACTTCGATATACCTATAGTCGATATGGCATCGTTGGAGGGACTGCAATACTGCCCAGGTTTCTATTGAATCGAAGGCTTTTTCATAGTCCACAAACGCTAAACACAATGGCCGATTATAGTCCTCTGTCTTCTGTATAATCTGGTAGAGCGTGTGTATGTGGTTTATAGTACTAAAACCTTTTCGGAAACCGGCTTGTTCGGGAGGCTGGAAGTCATCAAACCTGCGTTCGAGACGGTTCGTAATGACTCTTCAGAACAGCTTGTATACATGGCTCAGAAGTGAGATTGGCCTGTAGTTCTTCAACAAGGTGTTGTCACCTTTTTTGAAGAAAAGAACAACCACACTCCTGTGCCATGCTTCTGGCGTAGAACCTTAGAGTATGACGGAATTAAATAACTTCTGGAGGACTAGAGTAGTACCGGTTTTCCACCCGCTCTCAGAAGTTCTGTTGAGATTCCATCCTCACCCGGCGACTTGTTATTCTTGAGCTGTTGAGCCATTCTAATCTCGTACAGGCTGGTGTCTGGGATATCCTCAGTGTAGTGTCAAGTCAGTTTAGCTCTTGCGTCTCAAGATGTACCGACACTGGGTTGTCGTATTGATGTATATAACTGTCCGTAAAACCTCTCAAGCTCCCTTAGGTTCTCTGGTTTAGTCGAAATGATGCTGCCGTCGTTAATCTTCAGCTTTGTCATTTGGCTCTGCCCAATAGACGAATTCTTTGCGAACACTTGAGCCCCGGTTCCGCTCGATTGCCTCTTTGATCCATGCCGCACTAAAGGAGCGCAGGTCACGTTGCATTCATTTAGAGATTCGTCTATTGAGTTTGCCATATTCCAACATATCAGCTGAAGATTGCAGCCTCATCTCGGTCCGGTCCTGCATCAACCGGATTTTTCCGTTCGAAAGCTTTTGAGGCTTATTGCGGCGCGGGGTCTTAAAAAACTTGGACCCCACAGCTTGGACAGTTTCCACCAACCCATTATTAATCTCGTCCACAGTTTCGCATTCGGTTAGGCACTGGAAGCGATTGTGCAGTTCAAGTTGAAAGTCTTCGGGGTTCCTGAGTAGTATCTGTTTTTTGTGAATTTTATTCATGAATAAAATTCACAAAATAATATCAGGCAAAAGAGCCATGGCCGGTTGAGTGCTTGAGCTTCAATGCTGCTAAGACGTGAATTTTTCCGCAAAAAGGAGCCAATCCGACTCGGTTCTATCTTTCTGAGGTGTAACCGTAAAAATGACAGGCTATCTTGACCTTTTTGGGGTGCCGTTGACATCGACCCACAATATTAGTCCTCTTATTGAGTTGGCTGCAAAAAAGTTAGGTACATGAAGTGGTACAGGTTTGCCAAATCCCAACTCGATGCACTTGAGTCAATTTAATAGCACCCGGCATTGATCGAGGCCACGATCTGCGGGGCAAGACGGAATAGGAAGTAGTCACCTCGAATCCTTATGCAAAGCAGTCATGCTAGCGAAGTAGGAGGTGGAACACGTGAGGGAGAACAGCCGCGTGACGTACGACGCCGAGAAGCGATTTCTATTTGAGAGTAGGAGCATGCCTTGGTCACTGGACTGTCTTATCAGGTAACGGTGGCCCTGGAACGTAAAGGGCTTTTTAAGGATCACCATGGATATTAGTCAGTACTAGAGTCTGGTAATAAATCCCGTCCCGCTCGGGAGGACGCATTTGATGATTTTACCAAAAAAAAAAATACAATGCAGCTGCCAAAACGGAATACCGCAATTGACTGGATGCCGAACCTGATACAAGACTTCAACTCTCTTCGATCAAACCTAATAAAATACATTGATGAAAAAAAAAACTTTTTGAAAAAAGTACCGACATCAAAAACGAATACAAAAAGTTTAAAACAAAACTTTTCTCTGGTAAACCGCTACCTCAAAACGATCAGATCAATTTTTCACGGATTTTCGGGGCGCACGTTAGATAGCCAAATACGGCCGGGCGTCGCGGAATTGTCTTATCGGGTATCCATAGCCTCGGATCGCAATGGGTTATTGAAGGACACCGTAGATTTTAGTCAATACAAGTTTGTATGTCCCTCCTGTCCTTCCCTGGGTGGAAGGGCTGATCTGATGATTTTACCACGTAATAAAAAGCCATACCACCAGGGGCATGACCGGTGGTATGGTGGGTCCCGCAGCGAGCTATATTATCCAAACGAACTGGAATGTTTGGGAAGTTAGCAAGTCTGAAATTACATATAATTACCAATTCAGAAAAAAAGGTATCAGAATTATTTAAATTGTTTTTTTTTTGTATTATTTACATTATTTTTTTTTACAATTATATCCACATTCGAATATAGTCGGAAAATTCAATCAAATTAATTCAAAATATTAGCTTGTATCAAGAAAGGTAGGTTAAACTGTATTCTTGGCGACTGGGAAAATTACTGGCCACCACTCATGACCTGCGGAAAATTCGAGGTACTACATTTTTCACATGGAATTTGATGTCATGACAAAGACACTGGCGCCGCGTGTAAAGGTCATGAATGGTGGCGTGTATTTTAAATTTTAATAATTACGCAACTAATGTCAAAATGGTTGCGAGCAAGGGCGGATCCAGCTTTTACATCAGGGGGGGGGTCACTATGTCGCAGACAGCTTATCACTGTAGCTCTAGCTAGCTATACTTTTTTTTTATCGTGCTAAAATCATCAAACGAGTCCTACTCAAGGCAGGGCGGGAGGGACTGTCGGACTTGTACCTACTGACTAAAATCCACGGTGTCCTTCAATAGCTCTTTATGTTCCGGGGTCACGGTAATTCGTGAGTCCCGCGACCCCGGCAGGCTGTGGCGCCTCAAAGAGTGGCACTCTTTGAGGAACTTTGCTACGCTCAGGATTCTATATTTGAACCGCTCGCAATAATTGCAGTGGCCACCTATGACCCAGCCTGTCGCCCAGGGGGGGGGTCATAACCCCCATGACCCCCCCCTTGTATCCGCCACTGGTTGCGAGCGATACGACCTCCCTCAGAAGGCGCCCCGCGCCGTCTAAATCAAAGAAGAAACCGTTCTTGGTTTTATATTGAATTTTGTCATTGCATATTATAATTGTTTAATACTATTATTTTACTTTTAAATGAGCTAATTATTTTTTTAATGCAAGCTAACATAGTAACCTTAGTTACTCAATACTTTTTGATTGAATATTCAGTAAATCTTGATAGATAAAAAATATAATTTCGGACGAAAAAATGTCAAATTCTTCCTGTTTTGAAAAATTATTTTTGGTTTATTTCTGAATGAAAAATAAAAAAGTGATTAATGCAGTCCAATTTTATTCTTTCAGATGTACCAAGGACATTCTCAAATATTATTTTACTACTATACCTTCTATGTAATTCGGTACCAAAGTATGACAAAAAGTAGAATTTTATGAAACATCCTTTACAGAGACAAGGTTTTTACATATGTATGTAAACAAATCTAAAAATGTGTTTAAAGCACTCCACGCAGAAAGAATCAAACTTTCTCGAGTATATGTACTTTTTTTATTTGTGGCAATGTCATACCCAGAATCAGGTTCCAAAAGTCGCACAAAATCAACGAACCGTGTGAAAGCCCTCTTAAACTTCTTTATATGTACTACTATTGTGAATTTTTTCACACCCCCAAACATAACCGTTTAGCTGGTAGAGGGGGGGGACACTCGAATCGAGCAAAATTTAGCATTTTAAAGCTTAATATTTCACAAACGAATTTTTTATCAAAAAATTGTTAATGAAAACTATCATTATTTTTTAAAGGCCTATTTAGTGATACCTCACACTAAGGGGTACGCGAGAAAAAAAAAATCCTCACTTTACGTGTAAGTACTGGAGGTACCCTAAAAAAAAATATTTTACGAGATTTTATTTTACCACTTTTTAGGCACAACAAATCCGTATATTTACACCAAATTACAGCTCTCTAGTACTGTGCGTCTCTGAGCTAAACTGCGGACAGACGGACGGACGGACGGACGGACGGACGGACGGACGGACATGGCGAAACTATAAGGGTTCCTTGTTGACTACGGAACCCTAAAAAAATAGTCTTGATGTCTTGACGCGCTCAGTGATCTTTTTTAAGAATATTTACTATAGTTTTCTGTAATTTTTCCGTTTTTACCTGTTGATTATTGTTGTTGAATTTTGTTTTATTGATACATAATTATTGTGATCCAATCATGTTTTTATTATTTTTAATTTGAAATGAAATTTTACCTTGAAATCTTATATGCTGACTGTACTATCTGTCAACCCAAGTACAACAAGTACAAGCCGCCATTTTAGATTACTTTCTTCAATGAACCGTTACACAGCACATACACGTTTGCCTACTTCGATCTATGGACACGATCATAATTTAATTTTGAGTTTACGTTCAGCCATAGGTTTACGTGGGTACATATTTGAATATCGAAGATTAAAATATCTACGCTTAAAATATCGATGTTCAGAATATCGAAAATTAAAATATCGACAGTAACAAAATATCGAAAAATGTTACATCTACGCTTAAAACGTCGAAGATTAAAATGTCGACTGATTAAAATGTCGAATGATTCAAAATATCGAAAGACGTTATGTCGAAATTCAAAATGTCTAATTTCATAATATCTACGTTAAAAATACCTACTAGTTGAATTATCGAAAAAAAAACACCTAACAAGGTAAGTTGACGGGGCTCCTATTTCTGTTTACAAGGTTTAAAGTAACCTAACACGAAGAGGATGGCGGGGTCTTTCAGACCCCGCCACCCTCTTCGAACCTAACCTGTCCGAGTCGGGGTGCCCCAAGTCCCGAGCTCGCTTCGCTCGCTCTTGCATCCTTAGTAAAATTACTGATTACTATCCAACAAGGTAGCTGGACGGACTTCGGATGCAAGAGCGAGCGAAGCGAGCTCGGAACTTGGGGCATCCCGACTCGGACAGGTTAGGTTCGAAGAGGATGGCGGGGTCTGGAAGACCCCGCCATCATCTTCGTGTTAGGTTACTTTAAACCTTGCAAACAGAAAAAGGAGCCCCGCGAAGCGGGGCTCCGTCGACTTGCCTTGTTAGGTTCGATATTTCAGACATTCGATACGATAAGTACAGATACTTCGATATTTAGGACATTAGATAATCTGTATTTCGATATTTAGATCTTTCGATGTAGCTTTTGTAGATATTTAGATTTTAGATATATTGGACGTAGATCATTTAATCATTCGATTTTTTAAACTTTCGATATTTTAAGTTTCGATGTTATAGTCATTTGATATTTTCATTTTCGATATTATGAACATCGATATTTTAAGCGTAGATATTTTAATCTTCGATATTCAAATATGTACCCGTTTACGTACTGCTAAGGATCGGTATTTTGATAAAGAGAATTCATTTACTTTATAATTATGAAAATATATTCAAGGACGCGAGAACTTTTACAACCGTTTTTCACTCAGAAAGTTTTAGCCAATCTACTTTTTCTTTTTAATTTAGATTGGAATTCATCTAAGCGACTTCATTCGGCCAGTGTTTACAAAACAGCTAGAATCTATTTAAGATTTCTTCATACAATAGAACCTTCACAGTACTTTTATCGGGTCAGGCGCAAAACATCCCTAAAAATGTCTACTGGTCGTAAAATGTCTTTTATTATCGTTTTTTCATCTTCAAAGTTTAGCAGTGATGGTCCAGTGGTATCGGTCCCGATTTACGAGTTGTAGGTCGTGGGTACGAACCCGGCAGGCGCATTACTTTGTGTAATTTATTTCATCACCACTGCTCTCAAAACGGTGAAGAAAAACATCGTGAGGAAACCGGCATGTCCTAGAACCAAAAATTCGAAGACACGTGACATCCACCAATCCGCACTGGGCCCACGTGGTGGATTATGGCCCACTCCCTCTCACAGAGAAGAGGCCTGTGTCCCAGCAGTGGTAACATTATAGGCTGATGATGATGATGATGATGATCGTCAAGGGTTCCATATCTTATTGTCCTGGCGAAACATCCGAATCATGGCCTTACCTTTAACAAATATATACCTTTTCTAGGAGTATCTCCAGTCTTCAGCTACTCGTCTCCCCTCCCCCCGCTCCCCCGCGCCCCCCCGCACCTCCCCTGGCAGCGCGCCAGCACGTGTCTCGTGAAGGACAAACAGAGGGACGGGTTGGCTTCACTACCGGAGTATACTCCTGTATGCAAAGCTGTTCTGGAACTTGGTGAGTCAATTTTGAACTTAATGTTTGTTGTTTTAAAGGATATTTCTGTTTGGATGCTTCCTTGGAGTAGTTGTCGCAGGTGTGACTCCTGGTTATGACGTCTTGGAATCGGTGTTTAAGAGGGCCCTTCCCCATCCGACGAACGACAATGCGAGCATGGTCAAAAAGCTTGTTGTTTCATCCAGAACAAGAGGCAAACCCGTCCCCGCTCGACTCGGCCCCTGCTTACCACTTACCGCCACATAGCTAACACGCAAGTGAGAACGCGACAACATTAAAAGGAAAATAGTGTGCGGAAGTTTCATAAAACTTGTTCCAAGAAATACGTGTTTATTCGTAAGCCTTTTATGATTATGAAAAAAAAAATTTGCATTTAGAAACTCCATTACATTTGCAAGGTTTCTATGCAAATATTTTTTCCGGTTACAATTAAGGCCACGTAATTCGGAATCAACCTATTTTTGATTCAACGGCAAACAATCAAATATTCGTTTTTCGATCTGAAAAAAATGTATGTTATAGTTCAATAAACTGTCTATGTTATTTTCCAGTTGAAAACGCGATATTTATAACTTGACTCGATCAAAAAAAATCGCGAAAATAGAGATTTTTTTAACGTTTTTTGAGTGGTACTTGAAGTAGATCAAACTTTTGGTCCTGAAGAATATATCAATAAATAGGTAATGATGTTTGTCAGAACTTTATCAGGTTACTTTTTCATTTAATAACAATTTTAATTTATAAAAAGACGTCAATGTGTTTGGGCACATACGCCGTTTTATTCTAAGCACACATTCACTATCGTCCTCTCATCTTTTGCCTTTCAAAAGTAGTGTCATCACTGTCGCTCGTTGACGAATCAGTCAGCCAGCGTGGCTCTTACAGACTAGACCTATGACACTTTTTTTCTGATCGGGGCTGTCAGATTTTCGTAATAGAAAAATTGGAAATTGAGAAAAAGATAGCGTAGGCTTATTGATTATTCAAAATATGTTTAGGCATATATACGCTGTGTTTAATGGGACCTGATTAAACGGACATGGCTGTAAAATAGACCTATAAACTGTCTATTTTCAATAACATATTATTTTCATTAATAAATATTGAAAAGAAACCGAACTTACTGAATTTAATTGCAGGAAATTTCTGACGCACAGACATTCTTGATGTACGGAGCAAATAAGGGATTTGAGAGAATGAGAATTTTAGAATACGTATAATATACATTACGAATTGTTTCTATCAATATAATAAATTACTCACAGGTACCTATATCAATGTTATCGTGATATCGTAGTACAGTTCTTGTTCATCGTTCTGCAATATTTTGCATTCTCCATCGTCCAATACTTTTGGATCTATATAACATTTCACGTGAACTATTCTTATTAGTACTGAATTTCAGTCAACAATAATTATGTAACTGAAAACAACCACTAATGGTATCGAATTGCAATATAGGATAAGATGCACTTCACTTTTATTATTATTTATTTCATTTCGTCAAAGATTTATAACAATTTCGAAGAAACAGGATTAAAATAATTAAATGAAAATTACTGTATTGTCAATATTTTGAATACTTCAAGATTACATGTCACCCATGTCACCTACAAATAAGGAGTAACACCCACAACGCTGTTAAATATCGCATAAAGCTCCATTCTCACTAGCGCTGTTTTTTGGACGTAAAAAAACGCAGAGTTTTAACAAAAAGGTACATAAAATTGAACTTAACTGTCACCGCCTAGCATTTAAAATCAAATGGAGTTTGAACAAAAACGCCGCGTTTTATAATCGTTGACGTTTGAACAGATACAATATGGGAATACATTTTTTTCTATTTCCCATGCCCAGAAAAAAACACTTGTGCGATTGGCCACAAAGTACTGCGAATGCGATGAAAAATCGGTGGTTGTTGCTCAGTCTCACCATGTGTTCAGTACAAGTTGTTTGTCGCTCTATTTAATTTTTTTTTGCGACGTGGTTGAAAATCATAATTATCTAAGACCAAATGTACAATATTGTTTTTTTTTTTTAAAGAATTTAGACTTACTTGTCTAGAATATAAAGAATAATTAGTAAATTAAAAAAATAGTGATCGTGATTCAAGTTTTGTGGCGCGTCCACAATCTGTTTTACTAGGAATTAGCATCGCCTAAACGACACTGCATTAGTTTCATAGAAATTACTCTTTTTAATATTGTATTTAGTAATAGTTTTTCTAAATAATAGCAATTTTATTTTTACATGAAGTGTGATATTTTATCCTACAAAAAAATGGGAAAGGCACGTTCGCGGGAAATTTATAATTTTGGTTGCTCTAATAGAACGAATAGAGGATGACACTACCATCATTTACTTCATTTAGCCAGCTGCTAAAGTGAAGCAGTAACAAAAGTTCTCCATCTTGTTCTGATTTCCCGCCCGAAACGTTAAGAAGTCTTTTTATGGCGATCGGACAAAAAACCTGCAATTTTGTTGTATAAACCTATAAACAACTAAATAAAATAAAATTTAACATTTTATGAATAATTTGGTGTTGTAATTTAAATGCATAATAGAATTACTTAGAATAATATAAATTCCATATTCTTTGTAGTTTTTTTTAATAAACATTTATTTATCGAAGTTCTAATTTTGATAATGTTTTTCCATGCATCAGTGAAAAAATTGTTCTTAAATTATACACAAAACATCGTATGATCATGATGATGATGAATTGATGATAAAAGAGATAAAAAATATGTTTTTAAATTCAAATCAGTAAATGTTTTATTCGTAAAATGTGTACTGGTACACACCACCAGATGGTGAAGGGCGTCCCGCTTTGTGAAAATGTGAACGCATGTTAATAAAACGCTCCGCTCGTGTGTTTGGGGCATTATAGATAATTGGGTATTGTCATTTTGGCACAGTACGCCAATGCTCATAAATTTTCTAAAAAATAGTAGTTTTTTTTTTTGTTATCTGGGGACATCAAAATCTGTGTCAAAATGCTATAAAATATATTTAGGTCTGTGAATGGACGAATATATTTATAAAATATTTGTTTGCATCAACAGGTATTTATATCATTTTGTATTCGTAAATGCATTGACATCCTTGTGATAAAATATTTCTACTAGAGTAATAAATGTATTTTGCGTGAAGGGAACACTGTATGAAATATTGAAGTTTTAGAAATGAAATACATAAAACTTAGGTTTTCAATAATTTCGCGACAGTGGCGCTGGTGGCGGGGAAATCGTCAAACTTTCCCCGCTCATCGGACGTCGATTTTGCAAAATAAGAGAGCCTTAATAAGTACATTATACACGCCCAAACATCACATAAAATTTGTGCAAAAAAGCTGATTTTTGGAGGTTTGTACTGAGTTTGTTTCTTAAAATTTTGATTTCGCGTTTTGATAGAAACCTAGATATAGTGCACAAGATGCCTATTAGTTCAAAAGTTTGAAAGAAATATCTCGACGGTCCCTACGTACAAACGGACATGTCAAAAACCGAGGTTTTCAGGAGAGCGATTTTAATGTTCAAATCGCTCTAGAAATAATTCTATGTAAAATTTTGAATTTATTTTTTCTATAATGTTTTATTAGCTTTAGGAACTTTATAATGGTATTTATACATGTTTTCTTTTTTTTCATTTTCTTAGAAAAACTGATAGATGACTGTTTCTACGCTGATATTAAAATAAAAGAATGTAGGACATGTCTTAGATAACTTTTTATACGTAGGAAAGAAGAAATCAGTTTATAACATAGAATTTAAATAAGACGTTTTATGAAAACGTCGAACAATGTTATAGTTTTCAAACGGATAACTTAAACATCATAAAATCACCACCGTTGGTTATAAAATATACATCGAAGAAGACATATCGCTTTATACGCGGTTTCAATTATTCGAAGTGTCTATAGTTCTTGCAATGTAAATAAAGACATGTCAATTTTTTAAACGTGGTATATTCTTCAAATGAGTCCTCCCACCCACTGGGTGGAGCGAAAGGGATTGACAGACTTATACTGAGTAAAATCCACGGTGTTCTTTCAATGGCCCTTAACGTTCCAGGGTCATGGTTACCTCATAAAATAGTCCCACGACCCCGGCAGGCTATGGTCCTCTATGGGGGTCCCGTCAGATTACTGATAGCTCTTTGAGGCGCGCATGGAACACGACGCTCTGTCGATCCAGGCATGGCCCATCATCGAACGGCGAGTCACCCATTACTCGCCATTCGCCCGTGTCTACGGTGGCCGGAAATCGCCTTGTGATAACTGTTGCCATGGGCGTCTCCCGCGGCGGCTGGGATTGTCAGGTTGAATGCCGGGTGCGAGAGGTTGCCGCCACCTATCTGCTTCGTGAAGACACGGCGGTCTCAGCCTAAGCGGGGCAGATCCACCGTATGCTCGACCGTGTTCTCCGGGCGTTCCGCACAAGGCGTCAGGCGTCAGGCGGACGCTGCCGCCGTGGCGCGTCTTCAGTCACTCCTCAAAGATAGTAGTCCACAAGCACCGGGAATAAGGTTCGGGCTACCGGTGGTCAGGGATCTTGAGAGACGAACTTCCTAAAGATGCGCGCTGTGTCCAGAAGTACTGCATTCTGAATCAGACGCTTGGCCAAGCGAGGGCCTCCTTAGATGTTGGTCAAGGCTCTAGGCAATTAAGCTATTAGCCGACACGACTATCGGCACTATGACTGCTGTTCACTTTCCATATGCCAACAACCTCGCGAGCCAGATCAAGATACGTGAATATTTATCTTTTTCTGCCTTCACGAGGTTCTAGTCACACGGATACGATATATAAACAACAAAACATTGCGTGACGGACGTTCCGATCGATCTATCACCACAATGTCATGCTTTTTGGCAACAATAGTTCTGTCAGTGATGACAGGTCGATCCCAATACAACGAAATTGCCATCTTCGCGAACTGAGTCAGGTGCATACATTTTTTTAACATAGTAGAATCATCAAACGAGTCCTCCCACCCAGGGCAGGGCAGAAGGAACTGTCAGACTTGTACTGACTAAAATCCACGGTGTTCTTCAAAAGCCTTTTGCGTTCCGGGGTCACGGTAGCTCGTTAGTGCATACTTATATTACGGTACTTCTGATATCTCAAGGTTGTACTTGAAAGCAAGTTGCTGGTGGATAATCCTGGAAATGAGGTTGTGTCTATGCAAATATTCTCCATTAATTGAATTTTGATATTGGTATGTGATCTGAAATTGATTGAATTAAATGAAATTGAATTTGAATTAGTCAGACAAGAACACCTACGATATAGATAATGACTGTGTCGGATCGATTTTCTCGGACGGTGGCATGCATGACATATTATGTCAAACGTTTATTTTCGGTAGTTATTCGTCATAACATCGTACAATTGCAAAGACAAATTCCCAAATAGGTCACCGAAGCGAATTTTTTTATTGTTAATTAACAATCTTCTTAGCATCTAAACATACAATAAAGACATGTACACGCCCTATTGAGAAACCCCCGCCGTAAATGACGTTATGTCAGACATGACCGCGTTTGCGCGCAATTTAAAACACCGTACAAAGCGTTATGTGTAGATGTCCGCATCTACGTTACTTATTCGTCGTAAATATAATACTTGTCCTCATATACGATTGGTAAATCTCGTTAAATACGTAACATAAGAAAAAAATAAATATACAGATATGTGCGTCTTAAAAATCTAAAGCGAACTGTGCAATAAAAAAAAAATGACATTTTCGACATGTCCGTTTGTACGTAGGGACCGTCGATCTGTTACAACGCCATAATCACGTACGAGCGTTTGTATGAAAAGATAGACGGGTTGGCCGCCCTTAAAGCGTATTATTGTAACATTTTTCAATAAAGTATTTCCTAGCCAAGGACCACATCGTGTTGTAAATACATAAGCATCGGTCCTTAGAGCCGGATCATGGGTCGATTGGGACTTTAATAAAAGGAGTGTGCTGAAATAATTTTCTAACAGAGTTATAAAAAAACTAGGCAGGTACTAGAGATGAGTGAGCAAGCATCTTCCAGGTCTGCTCTTAAATGGGTGAACAATTAAGAAATGCTTGCCCAGGTGCCTTATTAAACTTGTTCCAGTGAGTGAAAGAGATGGCGCCAAACGACTTGTATAGCTCTGTCACTTTCACTCGCTGGAACAAGCCTGGTTTTAAGACGTTGTAATACGGCCGCAGGTCTATCAGTAGCAACGACGATATAATACTATACTCCTAATAACAGGGGCCAATGTCTGTCAACATATTAGGCAAAAAAGTCTTATATCCATCTCATTTCGACCACTCCTGTGAGCCGTAAACATACGTTGAGACAGCACAGACCTTGAGTTAGCCAATCACAACGCAGTACCCCATCCCCCTCGCTTACGTAGTACCTCAGCGAGTTGACAGAATTTTGTTCCTTATATTATCGTGTTTGCGGTGTCTACTATTATATAGTCGTTGATCAGTAGACAAGTCTACTGTCTCAAAGTCGAAGTCGATTCGAAGTATACATCATACTATTAGTACCTTCAATACAACTTCCACTTTCAGGTCACAGTGGCAAATGGCCAGGCGACATCCACGCCTTTAGATGCCTGAAAGCGGCCTTCCACCTCCAAATAGCCGAACGGCTAACAAAGCAATACTCCATACCAACCCAAGCTTACCCCACACACATCGATGTACTGAAGAACGGTCTCGTGTTTCGGCTCGAGATCGCGCATCCGAAAGAGATAACGCTATTGAAGAGGGAGATGGAGAATGGAGTTGTAAAGTATAGAGAAACTGAAGAGAGTGTGAGGCTGCAGTGTGATACTGTACTGATGCCGCGTTTGAGGGGGGCCTTACATGGGTGAGTTTTACTTTTAATATTTTCAATACTGGGGGGGTATTACGTCTTAGGCCGAGACTCCACCAAAGCTGTGCGAGTCGAGACGTGTTTTGAACAACCAATAGAATTGCGTTATTGAAACAGCTCCACTCCGGCAACGCAATTCTATTGGTTGTTCAAAACACATCTCCACTCGCACAGCTTTGGTGGAGTCTCGGCCTTAAAACCAGGCTTGTTCCAGTGAGAGAACGAAATGGTGCTATACGACTTGTATAGCTCTGTACCGTACACAATCATCTACAAAAAAAGTAAACTAGCGCCATCCATGAAGTGGCGGAGAAAATAAGATGTTAAATGTCTACATCGCGCAATCAAAGTTAACAGCGAGCTTAGAAGACATAGAAAAATTCTAAATGTGAATGTCGGCAGAAAGCCCACCATACATAACACCGGTCTGGTTGGAAGACACCTTCCTTTTCCGGGGTATTGAGGAACTTTACTCTCTGTTCCTTCTACCCCTAAATACACACCCTTTTTTTAAGGCGTGGTAAAATCATCAAATGAGTCTTCCCACCCAAAGCAGGGCTGGAGGGACTGTCAGACTTACACTGACTAAAATCCACGGTATTCTTCAAAAGCCCTTTACATCCGGGGTCACGGTAATTCTTGTTACTGACTAAAATCTACAGTATTCTTCAAAAGCCCTTTACATCCGGGGTCACGGTAATTCTTGTTACTGACTAAAATCTACAGTATTCTTCAAAAGCCCTTTACATCCGGGGTCACGGTAATTCGTTAGTCCTGCGACCCTGGCAGGCTTTGGTCGTATCTCCGTCATTGTGCTGACACTCTTTATGGCGCGCGTGGAACGCAAGCGCCGTCGACCTGGGCATGGTCCATGGTCGGACAGCGCGTCGCCTATTTATTACTCGCCCAACCTCTCTGCAAGCTAGAGTCAAAATGGAATTACTGGAAATGTATCATTTGAAAACTCCTTTTTTCTCCACAGTCTACATCAAAAGCACCCATCCTTCGGACCTACAGTCTGTCTGTTCAAACGTTGGCTATCAGCTCACCTCCTCCCCCCCCTCACTTCCCCGACACAGTGGCCGAGCTGATGGTGGCCACTGTGTACATGCACCCCGAGCCAACACAGCCGCCAGCATCGCCCACTATCGGCCTTGTGAGGGTACTGAAGTTGTTGGTGGAGTTTGACTGGGCGAGAGATATGATTGTCTTGGATTTCAATGAGGATATGTCACGTGAGTATTAATAATTGTTTTTTAAGTTAAAGGTGTACGGGCTTTAGCGAATGTACGCTTTTGACGTACTTTTGCCTTGTTTATCAGTTTTCATTCGTGTATATGTTTTGTTCTGTGTCTGGGTGTAATTTATCTTTAATATGTATGTATTTAGAAATGTATAAGTATGTTTATCTACTCTCATATCGTAAAATTCGAAATGCAAATCTCAAAACGAGTTTATAAAGACGTACTTTATACCATAGAGTATCGAAATGAAATTAAAAAAATAAATTATAACACTGTTTCTCTAACAAAATAATGTTATAATTTTTTTTTCATTATGATATAGATTACAGATCATAGATACATCTATTTAATTTTTTATCTGTGGCTGCGCGCGCTTTCTAAGGGAATGTTGGGATTTTGACGTTTGTGTGCCGGTGGATGATTATTAGTGTTTATTAATTTTTATCTTTTATTTGATAAGTTCGTGTTCAATGAGAGTAGATAAAGTAGTGAATGAAATTGTACATAACTAGGTGATACTATTAAAAAACTCGCGTCGCTCGTTTTTTAAACTCACACTCGTGTATAATACCCTTCATTATGTACCAGTTACATAAACTACTAATATCAGTTGTTTAGTACCCATAGCACAAGCTCTGCTTAGCTTGGGACTAGATAGCGTTGTGATAGTTGTGAAATATTATTATTATTTCAGATGAAGAAATAACCCAACTGGAACAGAAGTTCTCAGCGGCCCCAGAGTCCGTCCCTTGTGTACGTATAGTGACCGCGTACGACGGTCCCATGCCCTCTGTGTGGAGTAGTACTGCACCGTCCACCGCGGTCCTGGCGAGGACCAGGGGACTGGCACTGAGTGCACTCAAGTACCTGGATGAAGCTCTCCTGACTGGCTATAAGGAGAATATACTGGTAAGGGATTTTACTGCAAACCCCTTTTTTGTAAAATCATCAAATGAGTCCTCCCATCCCAGACGGATGAACTGTATTCACTGTTTATAGATTTCAATGTTCTTTACCGCATTGTAAAATGCCGCCGGGCCCAGCCTGTTGGTGTGAATCGTACCCAAAGCTGAACATAGACCTCTCCCTTAGTCCGCCACGCCAAACGATATCCGTCTTAGGTACCACAAAAAGATAAGCATCAGCTGTTGAATGCTTGTCTAAAAACAGGTAACTGCAAAACGACCCTTAACAAGGAGAAATGTCGTTAGTTAGTTTTCACTCTTTATATTCTGTATCAATGGGGAAGGCAAGTCAAAGCTAATTGTAGATGGCGCCACCATAGCTAAGTCCTAATCCGACCAATGTCGTAGTACTATTTTGAAGTACCTTTAAGATTTGAACCAATGATGATGCTTTGAACAAGCTACACTAGCGCCATTAGTTCCCTAGTTGCCATCCCCATTACTATATCCCTTATTTCCAGGGCATGTTCGTCCCCTCGTACTCCGGCTACAACGTCCTCCTGCACCTCCAGTCCTCCCTGGTCCCTCACCGCGGCGAGCGAGTGGACAGTGTGCTCTCACTGCAGCCACTACCGGACCAGTTCAGCGAGGAGATCATACCTGTGGTGGAGTTCCATCCCGTGGCGAGATACCTAGATGAGTTGAGGGTGAGTACGAGATGTTCTAACGGATTTAACTTTTTTTTTTGTGTTAGTAAGAGAAGCTCGTGGCTAAATAATTACTCAACTATCGGGTAATAATTAACATTGCGTGTACAATGGGGTTGGCAACGCAAAGATATTGTAGATGGCGCCACCATAGAGTAGTCTTAATCCGACCAATGACGTAGTACTATTTTGAAGAACCTTTATGATTTGAACTGAATGAACCAATGACGATGCTTGGAACAAGCTATACTAGCGCCATTAGTTCCCCAGTTGCCATCCCCATTAAATTAAACTAAATTGAAAATTATTACAAATCGCTGATTTTTCATGTTTGTGATTTCAGAGTGCCTACGGCGACTTTGCTCTGTTCTTCCATGATCTATACGGCGGTGAAGTGATTGCTGTGCTGTGGAAACCTGACATCAAAGACGATAGGGAGTTTCAGGTATGTTATATTATTTTGAGTAACAGAATTCTGACCTAAAAATATCTACTTGGCAATGAAATGAATTATTTAATTATTTTAAAATATTTAAAAAACAAATTCTAAAATAACGTATTGATAAACATTCGGAATGACTTACAAAAATATACAGAAAGAAAAACTTAGTTACAAAGGAAATTGCACTCTTTCAAATCTATTTGAGTTTCATAATCCTGAAACATATTTATGAACGTCAAATCTTGCTATTTCTTGATGACACCTGGCAAGTACTGATATTATATTTCTTTTTCTTTTATTTCGTGAATATTTCAGAGTTGTATATAGAAATTATCATAAGCCAGATTTATTATTTGATAAATGAATCTCTGTTTCTGACACGTTTTCAGTTTTATTAAGTACTATATGTAATTATTTTTTCTCCTGAAAAATTTGTAAAATGTTAAAATGTTTATTTGTATGGTTTTTCTATTTCATTAATTTAAAAAAAGATGACTGACAATGACATAATTATTCTCTCTTCAATAATAATTTTTTTTTTAATATCTAAGTTTATCTAGGTTCACAATATTAGTAAAATATATTGTATTAGTATGATGTAAATTTGTATGGTTTTTCTCTTTCAGTTAATAAACGCGAATGCGCTCAAGCCATACACTTCAAAGGGAGAGACGAAATACAAAGTGAACATTGAAGCTCTTGTGGAAGACTTCAGAATATTAGGCGAAGGACTTGTTAAAGATATTACTGTTAATTGAAATTATACCTTAAGTTAAGGAAATAAAGATTTATTTTAAGTAAACCAGATTTGTTTTATTACAATTATTAATTCTGAAGATGCCATTGAATAATGCACTTTATAAATAGTTGTTTAAAGTACAAATTGTTTCAACATCGATGAACGTGTTAAGGCAGGTATCATACTGACGCGAAACCATAGCAACGAAACTACAGTATTAAAATGTATGGTTAGCAATAAAACAATACATCGATATAATTAACACTATATTTTTGTGTTCAGGCTAAAAAAACTATTTACTAGGTTAAATTATGATTAAAATTATTTATGTTTTGCTTTGTACTACGTATCGGTGTACTATGATAATGACATTAAATTGAATACAGGGTGAAATATTATTATCAATTCTATTCATACTACATTCTATAGCCATTTACTCCATGGTATACCTTAGAGTCACGTATTCTAAGTTGATTTTAGAAACGAAAACCTTTGATTTTTTTTTATTGAAATAATAGATAATGCCAATTCAACAGTTACCAATCACTTTCTTAATTAACTTATAGTCTAAGGACTGATTTTTCAATAGCCAGATAACTTTTATCTCAGGAAAAACCGGCCAAGTACGTGTCGGGCCACGCACAGTGTAGGGTTCCGTAGTTGCCCTTTGTTTGTAACTAACTAAACTGATTCGCTGAATTTAATTTAAAAAAAAAAAGAATTTTCAAAATCGGTCCTGGAGTCTTTTTTTTTTTTTTTTTTTTTTTTTTTTAGCGTGGTAAAATCATCAAATGAGTCCTCCAACCCCGGGCAGGGCGGGAGGGACTGTCAGACTTCTACTGACTAAAATCCACGGTGTCCTTCATAGCCTGTTACGTTCCGGGGTTACGGTTAGGGAATAATCCCGCGACCCCGGCAGGCTTTGGCCCTCTGAGAGGGGGCCCCGTCATTATGCTGACGCTCTTTGAGGCGCGCGTGGGACACAACGCGCCGTCGACCCGGGCATGGTCCTTGGTCGGGCAGCGAGTTGCCCTTTACTCGCTGCCCGCATGCCCGCGCCTACGGTGGCCGGAGATCATCTTGCGACGTCCGTCGCCGTGGGCGCCTACCACTGCGGCTGGGGCGGAGGGAGGACGCTGTCCTCTCTCGCTCGCGGCCTGCCTCCTCCTTGACGAGCATTACTGCCTCGCAGAAGGAGCTGACCGCTTCCCACTCCGTCTCGCCCCGCAGCATGGCCGCAACCAATGCCGGGCGCGAGAGGTCTCCGCCTATCGCAGCCGTGAGGACACGTCGGTGCTCCGCCCAAGCTGGGCAGTCTTGCACCGTATGCTCCACCGTATCCTCCGGGCGATCTTCGCAGTGGTGGCACCCAGGCGTCTCCTCCTTTCGCATCAGACACAGGTACCTCCCGAAACTTCCGTGTCCGGTGAGGACCTGCGTCAAGCGGTAGGTCAGGACGCCATGACTTCTCTCCAGCCACTCCTCAAAGAGGGGTCTTACCGCCGCAATTGCGGCGTGCCCGATCGGTCCTGGAGTCTTTGAGAAATCGGGGAAAATACATAAGAAAAAAGATTACAACGAATTTAGAACCTCCTCCTTTTTTTTGAATTTAGTTAAAAATAGTTGACGATAAAAACCTACCTATCCCCAAAAAACATACCTATAAAAGCTGTAAAAATAAAGTTGACAAACTTACATTTGCAGTTGTCTCCGATACATTTTGTTTCAGAAAATTGTTATCCAAGTACATTTTATAAGTTGGTCGACTATTACTCGTAAAGTTGTAAAGCCTACTTAGTCATGATAATTTTCTTTTAAACTTCGTTATATATACTTGTACGAGCCGCTAGCCCGTACAGTAGAATTGTAGGTTGTGGTGAAGTATGTAGATTGTTGCAGTAGCCGGGATGTAGCCAGGGAATAAAACCTCTGTTTTGTGTCCGTGCTACCGGAGTGAATTTATTGTTTACACTGATCGTACAACAGATTAACCTAAATAACATCGACTACGCGTGTTAGTAAAATAGCATAATCGACGAAATAATGTAATGCTAAGTAATTAAGAAAGTTAAACAATTAAAATCATGTGGCGATGCTCGTACATCCTGCCAACAACAAGAAAATAAACAGAAAGGAGTCAAGAATTGTAAAATTGTGTAGACATAATAATTGTGTAAAAGTAAACTTAAAATAAACATAATACATTAAACACATAAAGGAAAGATTAGGACGTTCTCGGTTCAGCTCTGACTGACATAGGAGATGTTCCACAGTCCATCTTGATGTTGCCTTGGCACGCTCGTAGGTGCCCGGTAGTTTCTTCTGTTGCTTCTTCACGCGCCCTTGCAGGCCTGCTGCTCTCGTGAATTTCCACCATTTCAATTTCTTCCTTGGGATTTTGAGCTTGCGGTAGACAGGAGAATCGGTTTCTCACCTTGAAGAGGATCCATATGCCGAAAAGAGTTCCACAGACGGTGATGAAACCGTAGAGAACATAATGGTGTTGTTCCGCGTCGATTGACTTTATTATTTGTATGTCTTGTTGATCCTTAATCACCATTATTTTCTTCTTCAGGTCATTTAGTTGCTCTTCATGTGTTTCTATTGTTGTGTTAGTCAAGTAGGCAAGGTTGCTGTTACTGGAGACTACGTGATTTATGCTTGTCTCCGGTATGTAAATTTCGTCATCTTCGTCCAATTCCATTTTGCTTTGCAGATTGTAGTGCGCGTGAATAAGGTGATTGTCCCCACGCATCATGCATCCTGTTGCTAAGGCAATCGTCCCAGTATTATGTAGTGTCTGTGACGTAATTCCAGCTGGACAGAAAATGCGCATCGTGCATTCCTCGCAACACCTAAACAACCAAGCGTTCTTGCTGTGTAGCTTAATCCAGTCATTCGTGCAACTTGATATTCTAGTGCGGCAACTGGACGCTACTCGGTTGTTTATTATGTCTGCTTCACATATGCCTGTTGTGGTTTTTATTTCGTATATAGGTAGATCGAAATTGCATAACAGCTGACTTGTTTTGATTTGTATGCACGATAGAATTTGTTGTTCGTGCAGCGGTATCATCATGTCCTTTCTCAAGTTCACGGCCATGTATTTCGCTGTCGGTATTATGCTGACCATTGAGCTTCCGTTTATGTTGCTTATGGGGATAACTTGCGTTAATTCATATTGTTCGTCTGTCACCAAGGGAATTGTCACTTCAAAAATGAGGAAGTCTTCGATAAGTTTTCCGTGAACGCTTGATAGTTTGTATAGTTTACGGATGCATTTGAAACCGCTTGTACAGGGCAGCGATAATCCTTTCGGCACTTGTCCTGATATAATGTTCAGTTGTTTTTCAAACGCATCTGGTTTCAACAAGTGAGTGTCGACTTTGCCGTTGTGAATATCTGTGATGAGGTCGATCAATGTGTTCTGTATTCTTCGTAGGTTATCGACCATCATGTTCGCGGCTACTGCAGTGGCTATGATGAAAGCTGCCTTGTCTTGCTCTGTTTTCAATTGCTGCATACAATCTCTTAGCTGTTTATTGATTACAATGAACTGTCGGTTCATCACTTGCTCGTTTCTCTTGAGTAAATTGTATTCGCCTTCGATGACTGATGTTTGGTTCTTGTAAAGATTTATCAAGTGATCTTCGTTGCTTTGTATCAGTTTTATGTCTTTACTGTATTTTTCAGCGAATTTATCATCGAGCACTCCAAACAGAGAGTTGGCAATGTTACCTATCCCGTTTATAAGACCTCGTCTAAGGCGTTTTCCGTGCTCATATTTTAAGACTTCATGATAATGTCTTAGTTCGTTCAATTCGTGCTCGAATTGTGTTGATATAGCAAAGTAGGCTGTATTTCGCTGATCGAGTTCTTGTAATTGTTTGACATATTGTTCAACAGCGGAGACACTTTTCCAGTACGTTGACATGTTGTAGTAAATAACCAATCGCCATTCATCTTGAATTATCTGTATGTCTGCGGTTTTATCAAAGAATACAAGGCGTGATGGGTCGAGAGTTGTGACGTTCACTAGTTGCTGTGAGGATGGTGCCACACACATGATCATGAACATCAGCATCGTAGTCAAGCACGTTGTGTAGATTCCTGTTTTTGCAGTTGTAGGTCTTTGTCGAGCTTGCCGCGATGGTGTGGCTGAAGTCGCCTCTTTTTGTATGCTGTCAGGCTCTTCAATGGGTTTGTCTTCAATATGACGTCCTGTTTCTATGGGCAGCCGCGACACCTTTGTTATCGGCCGCTTCATAATGTTTGACTTAGTTTTCAATGTCACTACTCGTACTAAGTTATCGGCTCCTGGATGTGTTTCTGTAACACGTCCCAGTAACCATCTAGCAGGGGGTATCTGATCTTCCTTTATAAGGACAACATCACCCACTGCAATGTTTTGTGTGGGAGTTTGCCATTTTCCTCTAACTTGTAATGTTTGTAGGTAATCTTGGGACCATCTTTTCCAGAATTCCTTGTACATATTTTGTGTCAGTCGCCATCGTATTGTTAATGATGTGTTGTCAAATTCTGAAGTCATAGGTGGGGCCAGCACAGGACCGCCGACTAAAAAATGCCCTGGTGTTAAGTAGTTCAAATCATCGGGGTCGTTTGTTAGAGCGACGAGTGGCCGAGAGTTGAGGCATGCTTCGATCTGTGTTAAGACCGTGTTGAACTCCTCGTACGTCAATTTCTGTTCGCCGATGACACGTTTGAGGTGATGCTTCATGCTTTTGACTGCAGCCTCCCATAGACCTCCGGCTGTTGGCCATGATGGAGCGTTGAAGTGCCACTCAATGCCATACTCCGAGATGTCTTTTATGAGGTCGCTATTGTTTATTAGTTGCAATGCCTCTTGACGTTCCTTTGCTAGTACTCTTGCTGCGCCAACGAAGTTTGTTCCGTTGTCACTGTAGACATGTTTCGGTGTTCCTCTTCGTGCGCAAAGTCGCTTCAGTGCTGCTAAAAATGTTGAGGTGCTGAGATCTGATACTAGCTCGAGATGTGTCGCTTTAGAGCTTAGGCAAACAAAAATAGCAATGTATGCCTTTACTGTCTTTATGCCACGGCCTTTGTTGGCTTTTATGTCAACATGACCTGTAAAATCCACACCTGTATGGGTGAATGGCCGGGACGGCGTAACTCGAGCCGGCGGTAAGTCTGCCATCAGTTGAATGCTGCGTTGCGTTTTGTAGCGATGACAAGTTATGCATTTATTTAATTGTTTCTTGATAGTTTTCATTCCACCAATAATCCAGTACTTGTTTCGAAGATGTCCCAAGGTGAGCCTGGCACCACCATGAAGCGTTTGCTTGTGGGCTCGCTCAATCAAAAGGTTTGATAATTTGTGGTTGTTGGGTAAAATAATCGGGTGTTTTTGGGAGCTAGTTAAACTCGCATGTTCAAGCCTTCCACCCACTCGTAGTATGCCTTGGTTGTCTAAAATAGGACACAAATTCAAGAGTTTACTCGTGGCTCGTACTTTCTTGTACTTCTGAATGTGTGTGATATCGTCGCCAAACGAATTGTTTTGTACAATTTTTATGATTGTGTATTCAGCTAATTCTAAGTCTTCGGTCGTTAGCTGATTTATCCGTTTGGCCTTTGTTGCGTCACGCGAGTTGTTTGTAAATCGTAGTATCCAACTAACGATTCTTGTAACACGAGCCATCGAACTGTGTTTTTGCAAAAGTGTCTCAATGAGTGGTATTTGACTTGTTTGTGTTGCGCAACTTTGTTCCCGGTTCCTAAGCTCCTCGTTGGTTGCGAAAGTCTCTTGTTTATGTATAATGTTGTTGTTTTGAAGCCAGGCAGGGCCATTCCACCATAGTTTGTGATTCATAAGATCGGCCGGCAAGATTCCTCTACTTGCACAATCTGCGGGATTTTCTTGCGACTTCACATGTCTCCATGCGTTGGTTGGAATTATTTGTGTTATTTTTGATACTCTGTTGGCAACGAAGCTCTTCCAGCGCTTTACATCACCTTGTAACCACCCTAGCACCACCATCGAATCTGTCCAACAGTAGGTTGTAACCTTTTGTTGATTGTTGAAAGATTCCGCGACCTTTTTGATTAGTTGAGCTAGTAGGGCCGCGCCGCATAGCTCTAATCGAGGCAGAGAGATGGGTTTTTTCAACGGAGCTAGTTTGGTTTTTGCTGCCACTAGTCGAATCAGCGGTTGACCTTCCTTGTCAGTGGATTTGCAGTAAACAACACATCCGTAAGCTCGTTCAGATGAATCGCAAAAGCCATAGATTTCGAAAGGCAGTTCTGTGTTGCACATCCAACGTGGTATCGAAATATCGTGAATATAGACCATCTGTTGGCGCAATTGTTCCCATTCTTGTTGTATGTTTAATGGAAGACAATCATCCCAGCCTGCTGTTGTGTTCCAAGCTTGTTGAAAGATCAACTTAGCCCTTAGTGTGACAGGCGAGAGCCAACCTAATGGGTCATACAATTTGGATATATCAGACAGCAACGTGCGCTTAGTGTTGACGTCACGCTTGTCAATAAGTGGTATTCGTTTATATGTAAATTGATCCGTGTGCGGATTCCATGTTATGCCTAATGTTTTGTTTGTGTCGATGTTTTTGAAATCAAACATTCCTTGACTGACTAGGTCAGTGGGCAAATTCTCAAGTAGGCGTTTGTTGTTGCTAGTCCACTTTCGAAGGTTGAATCCGCCGCGCTTTAACATGGTTATCAGTTCCTGTTGGGCCTTCTCTGCGGTGACGATGTCGTTGCCGCCTCCTAACAAATCGTCTACGTACAGCTGATTTGAGAGCATGTTCACTGCCAGAGGGAATTCTGCGCCATCATCTTTGATCAATTGTTTTATTGTCCGCATGGCCAAAAATGGAGCTGATTTGGTACCATATGTCACTGTAGTCAATTGAAATTCTTGTAGTGGCTCTGTCGCAGAGTTTCGCCAGACTATTTTCTGTAAGTGTTGGTCCGCTTCTTGAATTCGAATCTGTCGGTAAAACTTCTCAATGTCAGCAGTATATACGTATTGGAACGCTCTCCATCGCAGAATCATGGCTTGAATGTCTTGTTGCAGATTGGGTCCGCATTCCATTAGTTGATTCAAACTACGTCCTGTAGTAGTGGTCGCCGATGCGTTGAATACTACGCGTAATTTTGTCGTTGTTGAATCAGGTCGCAGTACTCCGTGGTGAGGTAAGAAACAACTTGGTGTTGTCGGCATAGTACATGGTCTCATATGCTCGAGAGCTATGTACTCATCGATGAAGGCCTTGTAGCTTGAGGCAAGATTTTCGTCTCGAGCAAATCGTTTCTCCAGTTGTTTGAATATCGCGATCGCTTGTGGTTTTGATTGTCCCAGATGTTGATCAAAGTTTTCTTTCATAGGTATTCTAACTGCGTATCGCCCATCTTCAAGCCTTTTGGTAGTTTGAGTATACAGTGCCTCACAGTAGTCCTCCTCGACTGTTAAAGAGTCGTTTTGAGCTGTGATTTCTTCCATCTCCCAAAAACGAGAGATGTCCTCAGTATTTACCACTACATGGCAGTTGAACGTCTTGGTGTTTCCAACTAGAATCCATCCGAGTCTTGTCTGTTGTGCAACAGGGGTGTTTATGTTTCCTCGGAGGATATTGTTCATGATAATGTCGGCGTATATTCCAGCATCAAGGAGGATGTCAACTGGCCGAGATAAGTTGAAATGTGGATCAGCCAAGTTGATGTTTTGTATGTGAGGCCAGTCTTGTTTCTCAAAGGAATAGTTGGGCAAATTGTTGAGTAATTTTGCCATAACCAATGCCTGTGTTGTGAACTGGTAGTCCCCATAAAGTGACTCGCATTCCAGGTAAACTGTTCCATTGCTATGACTGGCAGCTGCTCCGATTCCGGACACCGTTGAGTTTTGGTTGTATCTCCGAAGACCAAGTTGTTGAACAGCAGATTCAGTAATAAGGTTTAGTTGAGATCCTTGATCTAGAAGGCATCTTAATGTTGTATAAGTTCCATCTATAGCTTTAACTCTGAGCATGACTGTTGATAGAAGAACTTCGTTGAAGTTTCCTGACACGTGATTAGCTTTGCCTTGTGAACTAGACGGTTTATTGTTGGGTCGTTGACCGTTCGATAAATTCATTTGCGCAGTGTCACGAAAAATGTCATGTAATGTGGTGTGATGTGTATTGTTGCACACTCTGCACCTTTTATTCGAATTGCATTTATTTTCTCTGTGTGAATACATGCAATTCTTGCAAACATTCAATTGCTCAAGTGTCCTCAATTTGAGTTCCGGATTCATTTCTTGAAATGTTGAGCAATTAACTAAAAGGTGATCTGTTTTACAGATTGGACAATTTTTATTGGAGCTTGTGTGATTCGCCTTGGGCGCCCGCTTGTATTTGTAAGCGTCCCTTTGGAATGATGTACTCTCCTTGTCCTGGGATGAAGATACCTGTTTGTGAAAGTTAGGTGGATTCTTTTTCTTCGTAATTGTTTCTAGCGCTGTAAACTTGTTCTCGACAAACTGAATGAGTTCTTCAAACACAGGAAGCTCTCTAGGATGTTTCCTTGCTTCCATGTAGTCGGAGTAGGTCTGAGAGTCGAGTTTTCCCCCAAGGATGTGTACTAGAATGGGATCCCACGTAGTGGTGTCTATCCCCAAGTTGCGCAGGGCGTGCACGACTTCCAGACTAGTGTCGTGTAAACGCTTTAGCTCGTAAGCGTTTTGATGTTGAATCGTCGACTGACCCATTAGCGTTTGCATCTGTTTCGTAAAGAGCAGCTGTCGATTGTTGTACCTGTGGTTGAGAAGTTCCCAGCAGGAGTCGTAGCTGCTTTCAGAAACAGATAGATGTTGCACCAAGCGCTCAGCCTCACCCTTGAGTTTTCCCTTCAAATGCTGCATCTTTTGGGCTTTGGAGAAGGTGGGGTTGTTATGGATAGCAGCGGCGTATAAGTCTAGGAATGTCGGCCACTGCGAGTAGTTTCCCGAAAACACCGGTATTTCGATCTTCGGGGCGCTGTCGCGTTGTTGTGCTGCAAGGTTTAGTTTGCGATTAAGATCTCGCTTTGTTGATTCGTATGTTGCTTCATACTTTGAAAACTCAAGCTCGTAGTTCACGTCACTGCCGACGAGAATGTTGTCGAGTTTCCAATGTACTTCGTCGATCACCTTCCATCGGGCTTCAAGAGTCTTGAGCTTATCCTCGATGTCCCATTTTTCAGTTAATTCCGCCATAATCATGTTGCGTGTGAGGCGTGAGAAAGCTCTAAAGTTGGTGGCTTGTTGGGTTTTGAGCTCGTCCGCTTTCGACAGGAGTCCAACGTTCTTGCTGGTTTCGCCTGTATGTCCGAAGGTTTCAGAATCCTTGTCGCCAGCAGTATAAGAGGGCCAGGTTTGCAACTTCTGTAATATTGTTAGGTATTCACCTTTGACTTTCTCATATACTTGAGCGGTGTAGTAATTGTTTGTTTGGTTTTCAGCGTCTTGCAGAATACCATGGTTCATCTCAAACTCGTTCCAGTGAGCCTTGAGATTATCCAATCTAACCTTGATGTAGGTATTGTTTTTGCGGTCAGGGCCATCCTTTCCGAAGTTGACACCGATTTTCCTGATGCCTTCAGCAATGATTTCCTGCCGCTTCAGAAGTTCTTGTTGTTTAGCGTCCATTGTAGTTGTGGGACACTCCTGTTGACTTCAATAGCTTCCGGATCACTTCCTGGTGAGGTTGCCTGTTATGGTCGCAGGATCAGAAGGTATCTCTAATACGATATGTGCGCCTTCTCAATCTGACTGGGGCGATCCGCTTGTGGAAGACCAGTCAAACCGATTCGCTATCGTAAATAGAAACGCTTCGTACCTGTGACGGAGTTCAGGGCTGTAGTTCCAGTTGCGATGATAGATCCGGCTCGAAGGACCAAATGTACGAGCCGCTAGCCCGTACAGTAGAATTGTAGGTTGTGGTGAAGTATGTAGATTGTTGCAGTAGCCGGGATGTAGCCAGGGAATAAAACCTCTGTTTTGTGTCCGTGCTACCGGAGTGAATTTATTGTTTACACTGATCGTACAACAGATTAACCTAAATAACATCGACTACGCGTGTTAGTAAAATAGCATAATCGACGAAATAATGTAATGCTAAGTAATTAAGAAAGTTAAACAATTAAAATCATGTGGCGATGCTCGTACAATACTACTATTGTGATTTTTTTCACACCCCCAAACATAACCGTTTAGCTGGTAGAGGGGGGGGACACTCGAGTCGAGCAAAATTTAGCACTTTAAAGCTTAATATTTCACAAACTAATTTTTTTATCAAAAAATTGTTAATGGAAACTATCAATATTTTTAAAGACCTATTTAATGATACCCCACACTAAGGGGTACGCGAGAAAAAAAAAATCCTCACTTTACGTGTAAGTACTGGAGGTACCCTAAAAAAAAATATTTTACGAGATTTTATTTTACCACTTTTTCGGCACAACAAATCCGTATATTTACACCAAATTTCAGCTCTCTAGTACTGTGCGTCTCTGAGCTAAACTGCGGACAGACGGACGGACGGACGGACGGACGGACGGACATGGCGAAACTATAAGGGTTCCTTGTTGACTACGGAACCCTAATAAAAATGGTGGTTTGACAGTTTATCTATAGAAAATATGTCAAATCGTTGTTTTAATTCCTCAGTTAGGTTAGATTTAGTTTTCTTTTATTTTTTAACTAATGAAGTTTGATTTGGACGTACCTGTCACGTAATATTAGAAACATTGATAATGGCTTTTCTGGTAAAAAAATGTGAAATTGTATTCAAAAGCAACATTCGGCCGTGTGCCGAACTTTTCTGGTACACACGGCTACACATCAATCAAGCAATGCAAAACTAGTATAAGCTGACCGTTCAATGAGCGGAAAGATCATATAAAGCGAGTCCAAGAAAAACTGGATTCGTATAGCTTGATGTGTACGAGTTCCAAACTACTGTACTTTAACAAAATAAGGCAGGGTATCCAATGGCGCGGGGTACCCTCGTATCCAGTCGCCGCCCCTCACGGGTCGCGCGGGGTCTCCCTGCTGCAGCCAGCTGCCGGCCGGCAGGTACACGTCGCGCTCGCGAGCGCCGCGCTCTATCACCGGGGCCACTAGGATGTTCTCACCGAGGAGATATTCTGGAAACAATAACCATTATATGTCCCCTTACTTATAAAACTTGTGTTAGTTAACCACCCATTAAATATCACCTGTCCTTGTCATTTCTATTTCAATGAATAGAGATGGCAAGTGACTTTAAGAGCTATTCGTTGCGATGTCTAATTTCGCTAACTTCTACCCCCATATTAAATTAGGGAGCTGTATCATCATTATGTATATTTCAGCAAATTTACACAAAAGCCAAAGAAAATATAAAACTTCCTTATAAATGTCTCTAGTCATTGGTGAAAATCATACGGTAGTTTTTGGGTTTATCACGTTTAGACAGACTTTGCAGGGGAACCTTCTTTAATTTAGTAATATCATGAAGAAGTTCCTACTTACCATCAGATATGTCATGCGCCTCGGTATCATTGGGTGCTATCCACCACACGGGCGGGTTGACCGGGCTTCCGTCAGTCACCGCTCGTTTGCACGCCGCGATTATAGCCGGGGCATACTGCGCGTGGAGGTCCACGTACTTCCTGCTTATTGCCACCGTCTGTTTAAGAAATGGTTTTTTTTCAATGGTTTAGTAGTTCGTTTATTTGAAATGAGTTTGCACTTGACTCTAGTCTAGATCTATAGCCAGAGCTATAGCTATTTCAAGAGGAGCGTCAGCATAATGACGGGGCCCCCCTATAGAGGGCCACAGTCCTGCCGGGGTTGGTACGAGTCTGACAGTCCTTCCCGCCCTGCCCGGGGTGGGAGGACTCATTTGATGATTTTGCCACGTAAAAAAAAAAGGGTCTATAGCCAGAGAGAAAGTCTACGATGGAGTAAGCTTACCCAAAGAAAGACTGTTCTAATATTTGAAAATATGGTCAAAGTCAAATCATTTATTCCAATTAGGCCATCAAAGAGGCACTTTTGAACGTCGATTATTAAATTTAAAGGAAATAGGAAGGGATGGGATTGATTCTACACCCTTTCGCTAAGGTAGGTTGTATGGAGGAGAATGGGCAAGAAACTCCATACTTACTCTTTTTCAAAAATTGTGTTGTGTGCATTCGGGAGTTCAAACGTTGGTAGTGAGTTCTACTCTTTTTTGTTTGATGTTTGGAAGCTCTTAGTCAAAGATGGAATGGCAACTAAGTAAAGTAAAATATCCTTGGAATGACTTTGAAATGACAAAACAAACGCGCCATTACTCCCGAAAATTATAATATTTCCTTTGTATTCTATATCTCTTTATCAAAAAATTTTAACCACACCAGGCTTTTCCGCGGAATGCCTAACCGCTGGTATGTTATCAGCTCAACCTCAATACAGGAGAGATTTCAAAAGAGAATTAAGAAAGATAAAATTAGAAGACTTACTTCATTATCAAACTCCCAAGGCACATAAGAGAACTGCATGCTTGGCATGAAGGTGTTGGCTTGCAGCCACCTGATGAACAGCTCCTTAGACGGTGGCTCATTGTACCCATTGCCCCCAATCATGTCGGGCAGCACCAAGGGATATCCGTTCATGTTCATCTGCAGCAGCGTGGTGATGAGGGTCGGGAGACCGTTCTCGAAGGTCCAGTAGGTGTCCTTGTCTATCATGCGGATGAAGACCGGCAGGTCTTGGGTTCTGAAGACAAATAATAGTGGATTTAGGTAGCTTATTCTTGAATTGGAGAAGAAGAGGATAGTGTGAATAAACCGTGGATAATTTTGAGTATGAATGTGACAGAATACTTGCACGTTACCCAATAATCTAGATAAAAATGTCGGTGTGATACCATATCAACATGGTCAGCTTCCAAAATCCCAGAGCACTTTTTATTTTTGGTTATCGGGAAAGAAGACATTATGGAATATTCATACCTGTATCCAACTCTGACTTCGACTAGAGGTCCGAATTGCGCGACAGTTCTCACGTAGTCTGCTGATATCACTCCGGGCTGATCCCTGATGTCTCCTTGTAAGACTGGGATCTAGAACATTCAATGACATAAGAAGAATCAATTAGACATCAAGCATAGAAACAGAATAATGATATTGCAGCTGCTGAACATTACTGTACATCCCAAAGGGTTAGGCATTAAATTGTGCCTAAAGCATGCCTTAATTTTGCAAAATTGCGGTAAACGGGATACTATTGGCTCCATAATGGAAAAATCTGGAACTGTCCAACCTGGGTATAAAAATCAAGACCTCATGGTTTGCTACAGCGCTTGGAAGCACTCGACAACAGGGCTGTCAAATCTATTCTGTCCATCATCATATCAGCCGAATGCCTTACACTGCTGAGCGTAAGCCTTCTCCAAAGAGCGCCAAGTATCCCTGTGTCGGGAGTCTGCACCGATCCGCTATCGGGAGCATTGTCTCCAAAATTTAACTCCAAAAGAAATAAAATGTAAAACTTACTTGCGGTGACCAGCTAGACTCTCCCCCATCGAACTTGAAACTGTCAATTCCCGAGGTATTCTTGAGGTAGTACAGTCTATCCAGGTACCACTGCCTCGCAGCAGGTTTGGTAAAGTCGATGTAGGAAGTGGTCGTTTCGTTGTCGTTCCACCAGCTTGTCTCCACTGAACCGTATTCTGAGGCTACCAGGTAGCTAGAAAGAAAAGGCGTTTGAATGGATTATAGTAGATAAGAGGGAAGATTATAATAGCAGCTTTAAGCACAATACCGCAATTTGTCTGTACATACATACCGATACGACGTATCAGCTGAATTTTGTTTGCAGACGTTTTTACCTCTAAATACGTATACATTAATATTACTGGGATATCAAAAATTCTGGCACATACGATGCAGCAGAAATCCTGTAGTGGGGCAATAAGAAAAGCTATTTTCATTTAAACTTACCCTTTGGCTTTAGCTTCAGAGTACCACGGCTCGCATCCTTTATTTATAAACGGATGAGTCCACAACGTCACTCTGTAATCTTTTGCCCTCAAAATATCCACCGTATTCCTCATGTTCGGAAACCTTCGGAGATCTACCGTTTGCGAACCGTAGCAGATCTCCCATAGGTCGTCGATCTCGAGCTGGCTGTTAGGGAATCCGTGGCTGGTGATCTCATCAGCGAATTGAAGAACTGTGTTATGATTTACATCTCTCTTGTACCTGGCCCAGGTTGACCAAACCGGATATGTGATCATTCTCTCATCGGGAATCCCGGCAGGCTTTCCAAGTACTTTTCAACAGCATACTCATGTGCCTTTCTTACATCTTCGAAGATTCCTATCGCGTAAATCAGGTCCGTTTTGTCTCTTTTGCTGGAGTACGGGGACTTTATCTCCGCGATAAAGCATGCTGCGTTCTTCTTCAAGTCGTTTTGGTCTACGAATAGGGGGACCTTTTTGTCGAAGTAGTAGAAGATGCCTTCGGAATTCAGCCAGTAGGGTTCTGCCACGCCGCAGTTGTCAGCCTCCTTGGTGATGTAGGCGTAGTTTGGGAGGACCAAGCGTTCTATCGGCCAGTACTGGCGCTTCTGCTGCGGCCCGCCATACCAGTGGTTGGAACCTGTGAAATTCATTTCATTCTGTAAAATTTTCTACAGCTACACTTTTTTTCTCTGCTTAAACAAGTAGTTTAGACCAAAAGGTATACCTTTTGGTCTAAACTACTTGTTTATGCTCATCTTCGCCCAAGTTATGAATGTCGATTTAAATAGCACGAAGCGGCATTTACATGCCTCAATATCATTTATCTCTTGCAATTACAACATTCAGTGTTGAACCTACCATCTGCAATAGTGCGTTTTAATTTAAAGTTACGACTATGCCATCATTTGTAAGATCAATTCATTAAAACTGCTCAAAAGGTTACTCAATTCTATTTCTTACAGTACATAATATCTAAATATCATCTCACCAAGATTGACACAGTCTTCCAACCCGACGCCCTTAGGGGCCTCCCAAGTGAAGGTGATGATGTATCCATTCCGGTCCCCCACGATCTCCTCGCTGCTGATCCTGACGGTGGTATCATTTTCAAACTGGATGACCACGTCTCCATCTTGTACCACGTCTTTGATGGCTCCAGTGCGTCTCCCTACCACGGCTATCACCTCTGATAGACCCTCTGGAAATGCGGATAACGTTAAATTATAAACCTAATTCTGGTGATTAATTTCTTCTCCGTCATTCGCAGAATGCTGAAGAATATTTTGACCATTATTTAATGCGTCTCCCAGTTCTATTCTGCAGATTGGTTAGGCTATGGTAAACTCAAACATCATACAGCGTATAACGAAAAGATCTGGTTTTATGTGAGGGAATCAAATAGACCACGAAACTGAAAAAAAATCCCATGTACAATGTTATTAGTCTCATCAAAAAAGTTGTTTTAAAGGCCTATCTATGTCGATAAAATTGAAATAAAAATGAACTGATGTTATTCCAATTTAAAAAAAAAAAGATTTTTTGTGTTTTGTGAATTGCACTTTTTTTTACTGTGGTAAAATCGTCCAATGAATCCTCAGCCCAGGGTGAGACGGGAGGGACTGTCAGACTTGTACTGACTAAAATCCAGGGTGATCCTTCAATAGCCCTTTACGTACCAGGGCCACGATAACCAGGTGAGACAGTCCCACGTCCCCGGCAGGTGAATTTTTCACTTATATATAATTATATAATAGCTAGTTACTTACTTCTCTCCAAAATAATATTATATCCTCCCACGGCGTTGTTCTGTATCTCGGCCTTAACGTTGGGCGCGTCCAGGATGCAGATGTCGATGGCATGCGCACACGCAACCAGCGCCGCAAGAACTGTGGACAGTTAGGCTAGTTATAAAACCGGCCAAGTGCGTGTCGGGCCACGCACAGTGTAGGCTTCCGTAGTTGCCCATCAAAATACTTATGCGAACTAACTAAACTGATTCGCTGAATTTAATTTTAAAAAGAAGAATTTTCAAAATCGGTCCAGGAGTCTTTGAGAAATCGGGGAAAATACATAAGAAAAAAGATTACAACGAATTTAGAACCTCTTCCTTTTTTTGAATTTAGTTAAAAATAGTTGACTATAAAAACCTAAATTGTTATGAAAAATATTTAGTTTTAATTCCGCGACAAAAATCCAGGCTTGTTGCAGGATGCAATTCCACCCTATGCAGTCATGCATATGCACATGCAGCAAAGGACCCACCCTCCCGCCCTCATGCATATGCACACATGCAACAAACGGAAAAACAAGCCTAATATGGCTTGTTTTTCCTGCAACAAGCCTGGATTTTTGTCGCGGAATTAAAACTAAATATTTTTCATAACAATTTAATGTCATGGATTTCCGCAAAGTAACGCCTGATTCCATAATTTATAAAAACCTACCTATCCCCAAAAAACATACCGTAAAAACATACCTATAAAAGCTGTAAAAATAAAGTTGACAAACTTACATTTGCAGTTGTCTCCGATACATTTTGTTTAAGAAAATATGATATCAAGTACATTTTATAAGTTGGTCGACTATTACTCGTAAAGTTGTAAAGCCTACTTAGTCATGATAATTTTCTTTTAAATTTCGTTATATGTACTACTATTGTGAATTTTTTCACACCCCCAAACATAACCGTTTAGCTGGTAGAGGGGGGGGACACTCGAATCGAGCAAAATTTAGCACTTTAAAGCTTAATATTTCACAAACGAATTTTTTTATCAAAAAAATGTTAATGGAAACTATCATTATTTTTTAAAGGCCTATTTAATGATACCCCACACTAAGGGGTACGCGAGAAAAAAAAAATCCTCACTTTACGTGTAAGTACTGGAGGTACCCTAAAAAAAATTTTTTTTCGAGATTTTATTTTACCACTTTTTTGGCACAACAAATCCGTATATTTACACCAAATTACAGCTCTCTAGTACTGTGCGTCTCTGAGCTAAACTGCGGACAGACGGACGGACGGACGGACGGACGGACGGACGGACGGACGGACGGACGGACATGGCGAAACTATAAGGGTTCCTTGTTGACTACGGAACCCTAAAAACATGTTTATTCCATCGATTTTAATAATATGTTTGCAGTACAGTTGCGTGAGGCCAACTTATAATGAGACAATTTTTTGTTCCATTGTCAGCTTGTAATTGTTGTCACAATATAATTATATTTTTCTATGTAGTTACTTTAATAGAGCGGTTAAACTTTATGTCATTAAAGTAATACTCATGCCTCTTGGAACTGAATCATTCTGTTTTCGAACACACCGATTAAGAAAAATCGCAAAAAAAAACAGCCTTTCCCCTACATTTTTGGTCAAGTAAGAAGAAATTTAGGTAAGTATGGTACAGTTTTTAGGGTTCCGTAGTCAACAAGGAACCCTTATAGTTTCGCCATGTCCGTCCGTCCGTCCGTCTGTCCGCAGTTTAGCTCAGAGACGCACTGTACTAGAGAGCTGTAATTTGGTGTAAATATACGGATTTGTTGTGCCAAAAAAGTGGTAAAATAAAATCTCGTAAAATATTTTTTTTAAGGGTACCTCCAGTACTTACACGTAAAGTGAGGATTTTTTTTTTCTCGCGTTCCCCTTAGTGTGGGGTATCATTAAATAGGCCTTTAAAAAATAATGATAGTTTCCATTAACAGTTTTTTGATAAAAAAATTCGTTTGTGAAATATTAAGCTTTAAAGTGCTAAATTTTGCTCGATTCGAGTGTCCCCCCCCTCTACCAGCTAAACGGTTATGTTTGGGGGTGTGAAAAAATTCACAATAGTAGTATATATAACGAAGTTTAAAAGAAAATTATCATGACTAAGAAGGCTTTACAACTTTACGAGTAATAGTCGACCAACTTATAAAATGTACTTGAGTAATATGTTTTCTTAAACAAAATGTATCGGAGAACATGCTCTTCAACTGCAAATGTAAGTTTGTCAACTTAATTTTTACAGCTTTAATAGGTATGTTTTTACGGTATGTTTTTTGGGGATAGGTAGGTTTTTATCGTCAACTATTTTTAACTACTTCAAAAAAAGGAGGAGGTTCTAAATTCGTCGTAATCTTTTTTCTTATGTACGAGTATTTTCCCTGATTTCTCAAAGACTCCTGGACCGATTTTGAAAATTTTTCTTTTTAAAATTAAATTCAGCGAATCAGTTTAATTAGTTTTTTTGATGGGCAACTACGGAACCCTACACTGTGCGTGGCCCGACACGCACTTGGCCGGTTTTTTTACGATTGATAGGTACAAGACCCCAATGATTTGTATTTGTATATCGACTGTTTTTGGAATTTGATTTCTCAATTGCTATAAGGAAATTCACCAAAATAATAAAATAAAAACCATCGAAGTCGTTACCTTACCTATCATGTCGAGGTGCCCTACACGGTGCCCTAAATTCCTGGTGCCCAATATTCTAGGTCCCTCCTTGAGAGGTGAAATATGGAGAACGTGGGCCTAGTTGCTAATTATCAAATAAAATCAATGTGTAATTGGTCCTTGTTTCAAGTTCCGAAGTTAAGAAGTTTCTAACCTAACCTAACTCTTTTTATTTTTGTTACAGTTTTTATTTGTGTCAATAAAACGGATATTTGAGCTATGTGCTGTAGACGGTAGATTATGTGCACATGGCCCCCTACTCATTTTTCAATCAGAAACAAATTCAGCTGTAAATAATTGGCATTGCCTAAATAGGAGATAATAGATAGATTACGAGTATCTACGATAGAGCGCGAAATTCTGAATCCAATGATATAAATATAACAATAATATATCATTTTCCCCAAAATGTCCCATACGTGAATTGATACCTTCAAAATACCCCGTATACCATACCTACTTATATACGTAGTTTACATTTTTGAGAAAGGGAAAATGAAGGGACGAATAAAACTCGGATCAAGGTTTCATATTCAGGCACTGAGTTGTTTTTGCGCATTAGGCTTACATTTGATTAATTTTTCACTTCAGTAAGTTAAATTCATGCCTTATATTCAGACAGCTTTTTGGACGGAGAGGGCGAGGAAGGCCAAAGAAAACATGGATGGTTTATGTGAGTAATTCATCCATAGGAGTAAATGATACCGTGACTTAGAAGAATGAAGAAAGAAAATTAATTGTACCGTCGTCGTCCCCAAGTGGAATGGGATAAGGGCAGGAAGATAGTGGTGATATTGACAACTTCTTTGATTTTCTCAAAAGTTTGTAAACACAAATATACATCATTAACATCACGTCTTTCAGGCTCAGAATGTAAGGGACATTCCGGCGGTTTAATTCGATGGAATCAGCTAGTTCCTAATAATAGTGGAATAGAATAACGTTTCCTGGAAATTCACGAAGTAAATCACGCTACGACTAGCGTGATATTATGTTATATAGCTGCCTATAGGTACCCTCAATAAATGAACTATCCAACACAAAAATAATTTTCTAATGCGAGCCAATGAGATTAAACGCGTTCAACCGAACAAACTCATCTGCTTTGTAATATTGGTTAGTGGTCGTGTTAGACCTGAAGTACTTACAGAACACGTAGCCACCCATCTCGACGGCAAGACACAAGTCGACTGGTCCTCTGAGTCCAACCGCCGGTTATTAAGCCACACATTGTCGCATTGTCCACACGGCTATTATCGCCCGACGGTAACAATCAGCAATCTTCGCTCATTTCCATCACATTTGCATGTTTCTAAGTTTTCTTAATCTGATAGCTGACGAGATCCGTTTAAGATCATGTTGAGATATGACCTTGGGTTGTGGATCCTGGTTCGTAGGATACTTTGTTATGAAGGGTGTTTTTAATATCGTGCGGGTTTCATCACGTACGCGGGATTGTCCCGGATGCGGAACAGCCGTGAATGTCTTTTTCATACAAGTATCTATCTATCTAATATCTTTAAACGAGCAATTCTTGTATATTTATTTATATATAATCAGGATCTCGGCTCAGAAACGGTTCCAAGGATTTTCATGAAAGTTACAGATTAGGGTTTTTTCGGCTCAAGGAATCGATTTATCAAGGTCCGAGGTTCGAGAAAAGCTCGGTTCCCAAGAAATAGACATTTTAAAAACCGCTTTTTAAGAAGCGCCATCTATAACGCCATGACAGATGAGGGAAAAAAACAATAAACCGAGGAAAGCTCGGTCAACCAGATATTTTATTGTAATTCGTGGTATACGCACGCGGGAAGCGGGATGCGATCCGCGCAATTTCGCAACCCCGCATGCGGGGCTATCCCGCGTGCGTGATGGAATCCGCATGATATTAAAAACACCCTCCCTAATATCATGATAGTTCTCCCGGTAGGTCTTAGCAGAAATTTATATAAAAATACACTTCACAAGATACGTCTGCTTCGTTGGTTAGAAGCTCGACGGCTGAATCTGAGGTACCGGGCTCGATCACTAAGTTGGTAAAAAAATAATCAAAACGAAACTTTTTTTCCTTTTCTTTTTAACTGCAATCAGACTTTTATCAGCTTTGTTGAGTGAATCAATGTAGGGTTTTTTAATGAGCTGCAGGCCAATGCCTTGCGCTCAATTCAGAGTACGTGGTTTCTTTTTAGTCTCCTAACCTCATTGGCACTGTAGAGTAATCCAGAAGCTTGGATTGGGGTGATTCCTGAGCCGTTTCTTATGGTGTTTCTTGTATCGCTCTATTTCTGAGGCCACTGTTGGCATGTTCAAATATTCATGTATTTCAACGTTCCTGGTGAACCGTGGAGTGTAAACGAAGTTGATTGATGATGATACGATTTTTGGTTAGTAAGAGTTTCTTTTTGCTTTCCACTCCATCTAGAGCGTGTGGATTGATTTGATGATTATACCACCACAAAAATGATTTAGTAACTACTGCATTAAAGGTCGCGGGACTTTTCAAATGACAGTGACCTGTAACGGGCTATTAAAGGACACCATGGATTTTAGTCAGTAGGAGTCTGACAGTCTCTCCCGCCCTGTCCTGGGTGGGAGAACTCATTATTTGATGATTTTACTACGTAATAAAAACAAAAGCTACCACATTGAAATCCTGATAGAATCACAATAACACTCTTGCCTGATTCGGGAATCGAACCTAGGGCCTCTTGTTCCGCAGCATTCCGATCACTAGACCAAAAAGGCAGTCGAGGCTTAAACATAATGTAAACATATTAATCTATCTGAGATAACACATCATCCTCATAATACAACAATTACCTCCCTCTATAAGTGCGTGATGAACGATAAATTAACAGTTAAACGTTGCATAATTATCATAAAATGTAAATAGATGTACCTCAACGGAAACTGTTATTCTTTGACACATTGAAAACTGTTAACGAGCAAAAAGTGTTCATCTGATACTATGAAAATGGGGTAGGTAGGTGCATTTTTTTTAAGTGGTAGAATCATCAAATGAGTCCTATCACCCCGGGCAGGGTGGGACTGTGGGAGGGACTGTCAGACTCGTACGACTAAATTCCACGATGTCCTTCAATAGCCCTTTATGTTCTTCTGTTTCTGCTATAGGTACTTCCTTTGTATAAACACAGTTTTTTGATAATGTAAATTTTTATAAATAAAAATGAATTGTTGTTCGTTAGTCTGATTAAAACTCGAGAACGGCTGGGCCGATTTGGCTGGTTTTGGTTTTGAATTATTTTGGAAAGTCCAGGGAAGGTTTAAAAGGTTTTTTTTAAATCGTTTCTCAGGCGGTACGGAGTTCGCCGGGTCAGCTAGTGTTAAATATTTCCTACGTTATATTGCTTTGGTGGGAGTGATTTTGTGAAATATATCGCAAAAATTTAAACAAGATGAGAAGAAAAATGAAAAAAACCACGTCTAACAATATATTCTTAAGTTTTATTGATAATCCAAATAAAAATATTTACAAAATAAGATAGACAGAAGAAAAACTTTAATTATTTACAAGAACATCGCAGAAATTAAATCAACAAACGTAAAGGCAGAAGAATGATAATTATAACAATAGACATCACAAAGTATTTCTAAATTGTTTTCTATTTTCCTATATGCTGGTTGATGGAGTTGACAGCAATAACAACCAGTTCATACGACTTTAATGAAAACTACTAACAATAACTGCTACAAGAAACAGGATTACAGAAAACACAGGAGCTGCAGAACTGCTTACGAAGAAAGGTAGCACGTCAAGAGGTGCAGAATAGTTGTAAAGCATTTTAGGACCTACGACGACCTTGCTGGAGTCACCTTGCTCCCACCAGGTACCTTTAGGGAGGTAGATGTCGCGGGTCCTGGCGCCTTCTACCACCACAGGAGCCACCAAGATCGTCTCGCCGAGAAGGTATTCTGTAAGGAAGGAACTTTCATAAATCACAGGTTTTCTATTAAAATGTTGTGATCCTGGAATGTAGAACAGTGAGTTCCATTTGTGCGAATCATAGAAGAACGGGCCAAATAAAGTTCAACTGATTTTTTAAGAATGATTTAGGTTTAAAATGTTTCCTCCGTATCTTTTACTTAGAAAAGCCAAAACTGACGAGGGCTTCCTCGTCAGTCTTAAAAGTGAGAAAGTTTTGCTGCTGGCCAGCCTTTAAAAATAGATGCCTTACCATCCCAAATGCCATGCGCCGTGGTATCTTCGGGTGCAATCCACCAAATAGGCATATTTACTGGCGTCCCATCAGCCACAGCTTTTTGCAGGCTGCGATGATTTGAGGAGTATAGGTTTGGTGAAGTGTCACGAATTTCTTGCTAATGGTGACTGTCTGTCGAATAGAAGATAAAATAGTCAAATTATGGATACGAATATGGTTGTACGGCTTAGTCAAACCCTGTGCTAAATTAAGCTCAGATGTATGTGGAAAAGTAGTCAACTAAGTAAGATATGGATGCAAACCAATACCAACCTCATCGTCATAATCCCAGGGCACATAAGAGAACTGTAAGCTAGGCATGAACACGTTAGCTTGGAGCCATCTGAGGAACAGCTCCGCACTTGGAGCTCCATCGTAACCGTTCCCTCCAATCATGTCAGGAAGCACCAGCGGGTATCCGTTGATGTTCATTTGGAACATCGTCGTGATGAGGGTCGGGAGACCGTTTTCGAAGGTCCAGAAGGAGTCCTTGTCAATCATGCGGACGAAAATTGGAAGGTCTTGCGTTCTACAGAAAAGACGATGATTTTATAGTTAAAATTTTCGGATATAATACTAGACTTGGACGACATTCGCGACTGACTGCCTAATCAAGGTCTGTTTTCTCAACGTATGTTTTCGTCATGAATATAAAAATGTGTTACATAAACTGTTATATCGTCGTTGATAAAACAAAAAGAAAATTCTAAATTAAAACAAAAAGCGCAGAACGAACTAAAGTAATGTCTTTGTAAGCTTTAAAGAAGTTAAAGCGTGCTTTGGATAGATGGAGTATAAATGAAAATGTAGAGAAAAGGAAAAATATTTTTATATGCTATCATAACTTACCCAAATCCTACCCTCACTTCAATGAGGTTTCCAAACCCTGCCACAGTTCTGACATAGTCTGACGTGATAACGTTCGGCTTGTCGTATATATCCCCTTGTAGGACTGGAATCTACAAAACAAGATAAAATTTAACTAAAGTCTGCGCGTTATAGCATGGTGCGGGTGACAGTTGTCTAAATGGAGGATTACAAAGGACTAAAACATTCCGGTTGAGTTTAAATTAATAGTATATTACGAATGTGCTCCAGCTGATGTACTAAGTCGTAATTTGTAAATCGCTGCGACTTTCGAAGAGTGAAACGAAATGTTATTGAATCTGTCACCCGCACCATGCTAAAACGCACCGAGTTTAGCTAGTATTTTAAAAACAGAATTTTGAAAGCATGCTTGTTATGCTATTAAGCAATAAACTAATGTTTTTGGATCCTTAAGCCACAGATAAAGATTGTAACATTGTTTACAATGGGCAACAATGTATTCCAGTTTCATACTACAGTCCCAGAGAAGAAGTAGGTATAGAACTCCTAGGCATAACTAAGCAATATAAAAATTCCGTCAATGACTTACTGAAGGCGACCAGCTACTCTCTCCCCCGTCAAATTTATATCCGTCGACGCCAGTCTCGCTCTGTAATCTGATCAGCCGAGACATGTACCATTTACGAACAGCCTCCTTGGTGAAGTCGATGTATGCGGTGGTCGTGCCGTTGTCGTTCCACCAATGGGACTCTACATTACCGTCCTCTGATGATACTACGTAGCTGGTAACGGAAAGAGTTGGATTATTATTAATCGATGAACAATAAACGATCTGTCTATATTCTCATTGCTCAAAAACTGGATAACCATGACACAAAATCTCGAAAAAGTCGAAATGTTTTGGAAGAGACCTAAACTCGACATGGGAAAAAGTGAAGAAAGAGTTTAAATCGATTGAAGTTATGGAAGCAGGTCCAAGAAGCTCAGGACTGTCTTAAGTTAATAATACTCACCGTGGCTTTGCAACGTAAAGAGCATCTGAAGGAACACTGAACAAGTTGGTTTTTTGTCAATACAATCTGGCAGTCTCTTCCGCTGGGACCCAGGGAGGAGGGGGCTCATTTGATGGTATTGCAGCCAATTAAAAAGGTTTAAAGAACTCTCACAACAACGATTTGGACTCGATCTTGACCCGAAAAAGCCTAACTGTGCAATGGTATAGGCTGATAGATGTAAAAATGTTTGATGTGTAAATGATAAAAACATACCCGAGTGCCTTCGCGTTTGAATACCAAGGTTCGCATCCTTTATTCAAGAACGGATGTGCCCACATTGTCGTCCGGAAACCCCTCTTTCTCAACATATCAGTCGTGTTCTTCAAACTTGGGAACCTGGTTGTGTTCTACCGTCAAGGAGCCGTAACACACCTCCCACAAATCATCCAGCTCAAACTGACTGTTTGGGAACCCGTGATCTGTGATTTCGTCTGCAAACCTCAACACCAAGTCATGATTCACATCTCTTTTATATCTTGCCCAAGTAGACCAAATTGGAGATTTGATCATAAGTTCATCTGGGTATCCTGTAGGTCTGTTCAAGTACTTTTCTATGGCATACTCGTGAGCCTTTCTGACGTTTTCGAAAATTACAATGTCGTATGAGAGACTGTTTACTAATCTCTCGTTTGAATATGGTGGTGCCACTTTTGCGATGAAGCAAGCAGCATTGCTTACGATGTGCCCTGAATCTACGAAAAGTGGGACTCTTTTGCCGAAGAAGTAAAAGACTCCAGCAGAGTTTAGCCAGTAGCGCTCTGCAACTCCACAGTTGTCTGCTTCTTTAGTGACATACGAATATTCGCTGAAATTCAGCTTTTGAATTGGCCAATACTGCCGTTTCTGCTGAGGACCACCGTACCAGTTGTGTGAGCCTGTGGAACAGTAGGTAAGTAAGAGAAGTCATTTGGAAAACAATACAATGTGATGCAAGTACGTCAATAATAGAGTTGTGTTAAAGGTATCAAAGCTATGAAACATGACTCTGCAGTGAGACCATTAAACCCTCTTACCATAGTGAACGCAATCCATGAGCTGGACATCCCTCGGTGCATCCCAGGCAAAGCTGATAATTTGGCCGCCCGTGGCTCCGACTGCGGCCGAACTGCTGATGGTCAAAGTCGTGTTCGAGCCGGAGTACTGGAGGACCGTGGTGCCGCCCGTAGTTGTCACGGACGACGGAGTTGGTAGCGTACGACCAATCCAAGCGATCACCTCGGATGCATTTCCTGCAGATGTGAATGGATCATCATTGTTATAAAAATAACCTCGTAATAGAGGCTATTGAGCTGATGCGCATCTGAATTGACGTTCAATGGAAAGTGATGTCTGATAGATGGGTATTTAACTAAGAGAATACAATAGCATTCATATTAATATCCAGTATTAATTGGGTGGCATCAGACTTGAAGCTAACCCCAACATAGTTGGCAAATCCTAGGCAGATGAGAAACTAAGTGTCGCCGCACACGAGCCACTCGCGACAGCCACAAACGCCGCCACGAGAATCTGGAAGCGGCTACAGAGGTAGCTGAAGCGCAGGACAGCCATTGCCGGAGGTCGATACTTATAGTCGTCGTTGGCTACTACTTTTTTCTTTTTTTAACCAACGCATTACTGAGGCAAGAGAGAGAGGGGTGCGGAATCGCGCGAGAGGCGTGTGGCGGCGTTTCGTGGCCCGTGTGCGGGAGCCCTAAGATAAATAAAATTGGGAAAGCGTTTGTCATGACTTCTGAATGTCTAAACTGTGTGAACAAAAATATAATGCAGATACTTCTAGTTATGAAAGATATTTTCCCAAAAATTCTACTGCGCGTGCCAAAAGAAGGATAATCGAGAACAATAAAAAAATAGAGCTGCACCGGACTACAAGACGTATGATTATTTTGTTTGCAGGATGTTTTGTACCCTTACCTTAACATGATCACACTTTTCTGTTTGGATTTGATCCGATTGATAAACTTCAAATCTACAAAGTTTTGTAGGAGTTTGTTATAAAAGACCTTGGAACGTCTGCAGGAGACTTACTCGTAAGAATCATAAACATAATTACTTCAGTTAAAAACGAAGTGGAGTGGTTGTATTTATAGCTAATTGATATTTAGAACAAGGTTATTTTACTTAGAAACTGTTTAGGTATTATTATTTCCATACTGGATAAAGTAGTCTGTCTTTCTGTAAGCTTTTCAGACCTTGAGCCTTTATTAAAGTTGCTGCGGCCATGGAACGCAAAGGGGGGACCTTCCGCTCTACGAAGAACGGGGGGAGTCTTGATGATTTTAAAACCCAAAAAAGGCCTATATGATATTGCCAAGATTTAGATGTATTGAATATTGAAATATTGTATTGCAAATATTTCCTTCGGTACACACTCCAGTGGGATAATTTTAAACAATACCTACATAATCGTAATTTCATAGTTTTAAAATAAAAAAAGGGGCACTCTAACGGGTGGACTTAGTACGAACATAACTATAGGGTCTACTAACGCGAAAAATAAATGGAAATGCCAGTGCGATATGACTCTCTATTTAAGTGTCTAAGCGGGTTTTTTTTTTGGAAACTCGGGGCACAGTTAGTATTATCAAATCTACACATATAAATAAAATTGGAGTGTCTGTTTGTAATGTTGAAATAACCGTTTTTTACTACATGCATACAAATACCTACACATTATATAGGTACAATACATGCACCAAAATATATGTTTTTTCTGTCTGTCTGTTTGTAATGGGTCTGTGAAATGGCTGGACTGATTTTATGGGACTTATTAGCTAAAGTAATAAGGAGTAACTTGGCTACTATAAGTTCCGACATCTACGCGATGAAGTGGGCACAGCTAGTAAATAATAAAATAGTAGGTAAATAATAAAGATTCTTACCTCTTTGCAACACAATGTTGAATCCAACGCCACTGGGGTTGTCCACCAAATTGGCCTTCGAACCACCAATGTCGAGGATGGTCACGTCGACAGCTCGTGAACAAGCCACGAGCGCGGCAAACACCACTGTTCCAAAAAAAAGACTATTGAAGATGTTTTTGTATTTTAAGACAATCGTCTATCGAGCGCTCCGCGACTGACTGTTAAGTATTTTTTATATGAAAATGTCTCTGGGAATGGGAGAAAACGTTTTTCACATACTAAATCACGACCAATCTCTTAGATTCTGCCGTCAATCGTTTCAGCATAATACATTCTAGGATTGTAGGTTTTGCTTTTTTTATTTTACTATTTTTTTTTTCTTTTATATTTTTTTTTTATTATAAATTTTGAAAAAAAGAAAACCTATAAACTTAATTTTTTTTTTCAGAAGCATTCTAAAAAATCATTGAGATAGGATAACATTTAGGGGCAGGAAAACGTTTTCTCTTTTAGGCTCTCCCTCTCTCTCTCTCGGTAGACGATCCTCTTAAAGCTTTTTTCTAATACCCGAAATATGTACCTAGTTGTATCAATACAAACGATCTTTTTTTTTTTTTCGGCTACTTGTGGGTGGATGACTTTAAGACTCGGTTATGAAAAATCAGTCTTAGATTGGTTACAGACAAAAATTCTGGATCGAAATTGTGACCAAGATACGTAACATCCAAGGTAAATTATACTGTTTTATATACGGCCAGTGCATTTGACTTAAAATAATGTACTTCATATAAGAAAGATTATTATTATGATGGGTTTGAAGTCATGTTATAACGACAGTAAAATGGACGGCCAAAACCGATGTATTACCACAAATTCATAATATTGGGCCCAAAACGTTCCGATAAGTAAGAAATGTACAGTTCATATAATTATATAAAAAAACGGTTAGTTAAGTCTAAAAAAACATTTTTAGAGCATTTATTCAAATAGCACAGTTCTACTCTTAGCTATTAAAGGTTTTGGAAATCTGGAAGGCTACAAAAGCCAAACCTCCCCAAAACTTTATAATTAACAAATTAAAACAAAGTTACTCACAGAACCGTGTGGCCTTCATGGCTGCAGAACAAACTCGACTGTCTCTCACAATCAAGGCTTCTGAATATCAATGAAGAAATATGAACTTATCGACACCACTTCAGGCGTGAAGCAGGCCCTTCAGGTGCTCGAGTGCTCGTGTTTATCTAGTAAAAACATAAGCCGGTGTATTTCCATTATTTTAATGCTTTTATGTATGCTTTTAAAATTCAACCATGTTTCGTTCACGTGACTTGGAGGTTTTTCTAGTTTTTAGGTTCAAGAAAAAAACTGTACCCTTACCTTATCTATGGATCACTGCGTTGTTCGTCAATCTGTCTTCGGTCTGTCTGAACCTTTTTTCAGGAGGTATCAAAATATTTAGTTCTTGGTTATATATTTTCAAAGTGTTTCTTGCAAATCCTCGGGCAGAAAACTTACACAGATTTTTTTTCTTGTTTTTTTGTTTGTAATTCCAATTACCTGGCTAGCAAAGATATGACCTTAAATGGAGCCCTGCCATGGATCGAACTCCCAGTAAATACTGTTTGGCATCGGACTTCGACAGTTGGTGATCACTCAGGCGTCACCACTGGTTATGGTGACATAGCCCGGGTAGACAGCTAGAAGATTAGTTCCCACGCACCCTAAAAGAGTTTTCCTTTTACAGGAACCTCATTACCCCTGACTTCTAAAACCTAAGGTGTCATACTCCTGGTTTAGCTGCTTTAGGTGTCATACTTCTGGTATATTGTAATTTACAGTTAACTTAGTATTGCACCACTTAGTTAAATACTTTTCCAATTACCATGACCCTGGAACGTAAAGGGCTATTGAAGGTCACCGTGAATTTTAGTCAGTACGAGTCTGAGAGTCCCTCCCGCCCTGCCCTAGATGGGAGGACTCTTTTGATGATTATACCACGATAAAAAAAAAGTATTGCACCACTTGTCGACACAATGTTCTAATCTCTATTACGATAAAACAATTAAGTTTCATAAACAAAATCAAGTGGTTGGTAGTCATGCATTGTTGTTAAATGTAAGTGGAATCAAGGATGATACGATGATTATATGACAAGAAAGGGATCATTAATGGGATGATGATTAAGATAGAAGTAACGTGAACACTTCAATCTGAAGGTGCCAAATTCGTAGTTCAACTCAGGGTAGTTTTAATTTATAATTTCCAAGAAGATAGATAGGTTGGGATAAGGATAGGAAGATTAGCGCAATGGCTGAGCATTTGGACTGCTGCGCTGCGTATCGCTGGTTCAATCCCCACACGGAATAAAAATTTGTATAATCTCCAAGTAGCTGTTCTGGGTCTGGGCGTTTGTAATTTTTTGCCTAGCTTTTTAAAACAATAAGTGGTAAGTGGACAGTTTTGAGTAATATGTTGACGAGATCTGTGTATTTATTTGTGTATCTAGTATTCGTAGGTACATCGAATTGGTTTTGTGGCAAAGACCTAGTTCTCAGTACGATTAAAGTATGATATAATACTGTAAAATTGCATCGTTCAAACACATTTTATTATTACGAAGCAGAAGAATTTTATATTTACTGAAAATTTGTATCATCACTTACATTCTTTGTTTGTACATTTACTTCCAATCTAACTTGGTATTACTAAAACCAGGTACTTATAATACAAAAAAAAAAAAACAAAACATCCAGCATACAATCTAAATATTTATTTATTTACACTTAAACAACAAAACTTACCAAACTCTAACAACATTAGCGATTATGCCTAAAAGTACTAGGACGGTAGAAGTGTAAAGAGATACAGTTGAATCGGGCACCTCACTCTTGCCAAGTACGAAGTACGGCAGTACATCTATGGGAGCCGAGTAGTTTCTAAGCCAGATGGGACCCTCAACAACCCTTTCTTCATCTCCTTCCTCGAACCAGATACCAGCAGGAAGGTAGATGTCGCGGGACCTAGCTCCTTCCGTGAGTACTGGAGCTACTAACACGGTTTCAGCGAGGATGTATTCTGAAAAATAAAGAGGAATTGAATATCGTTAATAATAAATGGAAGCATGGCATTGATAGGCAATGTGGTTTTCATAGCAACCTTCTACATTTTATAAAATATAGGGGCGGGCCGCAGATCAAACCTTGTGGTACTCCAGCTTTTTTAACTCGAATTCTATTTGGTTTCCATATCCCCAATCTGTTATACGATACATAAGTGTCTACAAAGTATGCTCATACTAGCCTGCCGGGGTCACGGGATTATTCCCTTACCATAACCCCGGAACATAACAGGCTATGAAGGACACCGTGGATTTTAGTCAGTAGAAGTCTGACAGTCCCTCCCGCCCTGCCCGGGGTTGGAGGACTCATTTGATGATTTTACCACGCTAAAAAAAAAAAAGTATGCTCATACTGCAGGGAGCAGCGTTTTGGGAGCCCATTGATAATTAAGAATTCCATAATTTAATATCGATACCGACTCAATAGCCCCACTTTATACAAAACATCTATAAAAATTTACTAGGCTAAGATATGCCTTACCGTCCCAAATCTCGAGAGCCGTTTCATCGGTAGGGTCTATCCACCAAAGCGGAGTGTTCACTGGTGTTCCATCGGCGACAGCCTTCTCCATCGCTTGGTAGATCACGTCTGCGTAGTCAGCATGGATATCTGTGTACTTCTTACTTATGGTCACCGTCTGGGAAAATGAAGTGATTTATCATTTACTTCTTTTTATTCAAGTAAGCTGTTATGGGTTTCTGTATGTACAGTATTTGCTGGTGCAGACACCCAATAGGTAGGACACATTTCATTATTATATCGTTATTTAGAAGAGTATGTTGATTGGAAAGTCTTTAAATTACAGCCAGTTACGTTGTAAAGTTTTTTGAATTTACGGCGTGTTCTCTACATCTCAGACATTACTTCAGTATTTTTGCTAACTTTAATTCAATTTTTTCTGCCATTCAACTTTTGTTGCTGTCCATACTTTGCGTCATTGTTGCAACTCTTTCCTACTTATTTGTTCTTTAATTAATGAAAAGATAAATCATATAAAGCAGACAGCTCGAATCACATGACAGTTTATAAACCGATACTTGTGAAACTTGATCCTCGCGTATCTTCGTGCGGATAATTCATTTTGATTGTTTGCGACACTAACGATCAATTTAATTGACGCAGGTACAATTCTATTGTTAATCATCGTAGGTATGTAAATTAATCGAGCATACAGTGTAGCTCCTCCTAACATTTCGGTGATTAAAGGTGTGATGGGTATTCTTAATCTATTTGATGATCTACCAAACTAAATTGTTAGTAGTTTGCAACTGCATTGTAGCTGTTGTGTACGATTGATGTTTTAGTGCATTATTTCTATCATATCACATATTTATCATACTGACCTTGTCCTCTTATTAAAGGGACTACTTAGTATTTATTCCGTACAGTGAAAATATGTCTTTGATTAAAACTCATCTCAGTGACAAGTCAACACATAATTCAAATTCGATGACATCGACGCAATCTTTAGTGATGGTAAAGAAAGTAAAACATTTATTCATAATACTTCAGCTCTCGTAAAAACTCTACTTTTTCGTCTTGTTCAATAATGTAATTATGAATTGAAACACTACCACCAAGTTGATAACCGTTAAAGTAGAAATAACAAAAAGGTTTGTAGTAAAGATTGCGTCGATGTCATCGAATTTGAATTATGTGTTGACTTGTCACTGAGATGAGTTTTAATCAAATACATATTTTCACTGTACGGAATACGTACGTTTGCCCGTATGCGAATAGCCTGTCGTGTGGACGCTCCAATGCGTGTCCCTCTGATTAGCAGAGGGCACAGCGGCGGAGCGGGCTTGCGGACGGTGAGTGATGGGTAGCTCGCCGTCCGAACAGGGACCAAGCCCGGGTCAGTGGCGCGTCGTGTTTCGCGTCAAATGCCTGCTGGGGTCGCGGGTTTTTTCTTAACCCAGGATACCGTGGCCCCGGAACGTAAAGGGTATAGGAAGGAACACGGGTGGATTTTAGTCAGTAAGAGTCTGACAGTCCCTTCAGTCCCACCCAGGGTGGCAGGACTCATTTGATGATTTTAACACCTAAAAAAAGAAAAAAAAAAGAAAATAAATGCTTACCTCTTCATCAAAGTTCCACGGCGCGAAAGAATACTGCATGACAGGCAAGAAGGTGTTTGCTTGCACCCATCTAATGAACAGCTCCTTAGTAGGCAGGTCAGCTTGCTCGTGGTCAAGATTGTAGCCGTTGCCCCCGATCATGTCGGGCAGAACGAACGGGTAGCCGTTCAGGTTCATCTGGAAGGTAGTCGTGATGATGGTGGCGAGCCCGTTGTTCAGGCCCCAGATGGAGTCGCGATCTACCATGCGTACGTAGATAGGGAGGTTTTGGGTCCTGGAGAAAAATAATTATTGATGCAGATATAGAATTTGTAGGTTTTCCATCAGTTCAGCATTTATGCACTGTACTGCAGGGTCTAATTATTTAGCTAGTGACCTCGGTAAACTTGAACGGTGTGATATTTTAAAAGGTAAAGCTTCCAGTAGGGACTTGGCCACAGGATACTTATAACAGTTATAACAGTTTTTTATTGACTTCAAAAAAGATCTGTTCTAGAACGTAGATATAGATCTCAGGAAATGATATAAGTAGTTGACAAATGACGTCAGTAAATGTTACAAAACTTTATTGTCTAGGCTGAAAGCGTGAGAAAAAGAGTACATCTGTAAATTCCGTGAAACAGCTACGCGTGTGATTCATTTATGAATGGAAATTCTACAGATAAAGATAGAATAAAAGCGGTACGAAAAAGAAAGTAAATTGAAGGTTTTGCCGTATAATTGCATTTATACGACACTTGACTGTTATGGTCAAGGCATAACAAAATTTATCAAAATAGTCATGATATCAAATCAAACCATTTAATAGATATCGTTGCTTATAAAAATGAGCCAAGGCGATTCCGACATGATTTCCTTAAAAAATGTTAGAGTCTGTTACCTGAAACCAGCTCGAACCTCGACCATATCTCCGAATTCCGCACAAACTTTAGCATATTGTTGTACAAGATGGTGGGGTTGAAGCTCAATGTCACCAGTTTGGATGGCAATCTGAAATACAAGGCACACCCATTAAGTCAATTAGACTAGTTAAGTGGTGCTGGACTTGCTAGATTCGTCCATTGACTGGAGCGACTGAAAGGCGATTAAGATTTCAACCAATGTGAATTTCCGATTCTAGTAGTAATCTACCTCAATTGTCGCATTGCCCTGTTCCGCTTAGAGAAAGTATAGTGACAGCTAAGGAGTGGAATCTGCATTTCGTGATAGCTACAACCTTGGAGTTTTTAAGTTAAGCGTGAATAGGTTACTTCTAGGCAAGCGTGCTTCACCATCGAGGTCGACCACTTCTCTTACCGGTAGTGATAGTGGCCTAACGTGAAACTATCGCTAAATTAGAAAAAAAAACAGGGAAGGTGACAACCAGATTGGTAACTTGATTAACAATTCAGTATCTACTGTATACCTGAGCGTTATTACTCATCCCTCCTCACATTATTATAAGTAGCAATGTGATACTTGAAACACTCTCATTCATTATCATGTCGAGTTTATCACGTTGTTTTGATTTCAAAAGCTTCGATAATGTGATTAGAGGAATTGAACGATAAGGCTCCAAGGACTACAATACTTATTGTTTTGTCATATGACAACATTTCGTTGACTTCCTCAGGTGTTTCGAGATGAGTCGAGGGGTCGCGTGTTTGTCACTTGTTTTGGTCGTGTTGGTCCGTGGCTATGTGATGAATGTGGACTGTGGTGATATTCAAAATATGAAGACTACATGTTTGTACTAAGTGAACACTCAATGGCCTCCTTGTCACTTGAAAATTACGCATCTGTGGCTGAGCGATTGGACTGCTGCGGGGCGTGTCGTGGGTTCGATTAAAAAGAAGGAGAAGAAAGAAAGAATTCTCCCTCGATTTTTCAAAGTTCCATTATCAGGTCCTTATCTGTGACGTAGAATTACTGTAATGCACTTACAGGCACCATCCAGAAATCGGGAAACATAATAAAAAAGGGTTCTGACAAATTGAGAACATTGTCCTGTTTTTTGAAGTCGTTTAAAAGGCATGTAGCTTCACTTTTGTCGGGGTCGCATTGAACAACTTGCAGGTTATGAACTTATGACAGTTCGTGTCAAAGTCCTTACCTCAGGTGCAAAGCTAGCTTCTCCAGCATCAAACTTCACGCTGTCAATTCCATAGGCATTGAGCACTGCTCTCAATCGGTCGGCGTACCAGTTGGCGGCCTTAGGGTTGGTGAAGTCGATGTATCCGGCAAGGGTGCCATTGTTATTCCACCACGAGGTCGTGCTGTTGTAATTTTCGTCCACTACGAAATACCTGCAAACAGAACGAAGAAGAGGAAATTTGAAGATGAACTTGAAGAGGGTTCCTTTTAAGCGACAAGAAAAAAACCAGAGGTTTTCAGCTCATGCAAGTGTGAAATTCATACAGCCAAAACACTAGGAAGTAGCAAAAGGGTGTGTTGTTTTTTTTATTTGTTCATTTGTGAGGGATTGTCATTTACAAATTGACGTTGAAAAAGTGTTGGCTTGACTTACTTATCAAGTCAAGCAAATCAATTATGATACAAAGTAAATAATCTGGCTTTAGGAGATGTCATGTTTACCAACCTGTTTTCTAAAGCCTCTGAATACCAGGGTTCACAGTTCATGTTGATGAATGGATGTGCCCAAATGGTGACGCGGTATCCCATCTCCTTCAGATCTTGCACAGTTTGGTTGAAGTCAGGGAACTTCTCCTCATTCACAACAAGAGAGCCATAGCACGTCTCCCACTGATCATCAATCTCAAACTGAGAATTGTTAAAACCGTTCTCCTTGATTTGTTCAGCGAAGTCCAGAAGCTTTGTCGTGTTTATTTCTCTGGAATACTGTGCCCAGGTTGACCAGATTGGGTGCTTAACCATTAGGTAGTCCGGAGTCCCTGATGGCTTACCCAGGTAATTCGCTACAGCATGTTTATGGGCTTCTTTTACGTTGGGTAAGAACCAGAGATCGTAAGCCAGAAGTGTGCGAGGTCTATTCGCAGTATATGGATCAGCTAACTGCGCTCCAAAGCACAGATGGTTGTTCAGAATATTCTTGTAATCAACAAAGAGGGGAACTTTGTCATGGACGATGACGTATCCACCGGCTGAGTTTAGCCAGTATCTCTCCATGATGGCGCCATTGTCTGTTTCTTGGATATAGCTGGCTTTGTAGGCTTGAGTGGCGGTCTCTATCGGGTACACTTGATCTACTTGCATGGGGCCAGCGTACCAGTGATGGGAACCTTGAATATGAATTACGTAAATATAAGACAGTACGTAAGCTTAACTCGGATTTTTGAGAACGTAATGGTATGACTGTTAGCATAATATTAGGAGATAAAGTTGTCAACAACGTGAATAATCAGTCGTTGGATTTAAGATAATGTTTGTCACTGTGTCAAAATTTAACATGACATACAATCAATAATACACAAAATCACTAACTCAAATCTTGAAAGTGGACCTAGTGAGATGCGAACTATTTGAATTGTAAAATAATACTAGTTGACAACAGAAACTTACCAAAATCAATACAGTCCTCCAGTCTGGTGTTCTGGTTCGCCTCCCAGCTGAACTTGATGCCTCTGGCATGTGCTCCAGTGTCGTACAGCGTGTGGATGGTCAGGTTTACGCCACCGACTGTCACCAGTAATCCTCCTTCAATATCTTCAGTAGTAAAGCCAGTAGAAGCTAGAGTACGGCCTATCGTACCGAGAACTTCTCGCTCACCATCTGAAAGTGGAATTAACATGAATTAAAAAAGGTTCCAAATATTATTTAACAGCTTCAGATTGTCATCTCCTTTTCTCAACTATATTTGTTGGGGTCGGCTTCCAGTCTACCTCGATGCAGCTGAATATCAGTATTTTATATGGAACTTCACAATCTGGTTGCTACTGGATAAGCATTGTTTATTAAAACCAGAACACAGCGCAGTTCAGGAAAACATGGTACAAAAGGGAGGAGGCATATGCTCAAGAGTGGGTGGAATTAAGCAGCCAATTATGATGATGATGATTACGTAGCGTACTTGCTTAGTGCTTACATACGAGACTACTGAAAAATGGCACGTAGTCATTCAATAACTCTATAACGAACCCGGAGAATGTGATCCACTCCCTCACGCACCTTGTTACTCAGCTTGATCATATTGTATTCGTTCGATATTGTTCGATATTGTATAGAGAGATAGAATTAGAAATTTATTTTATTTCATTAGGGATAGCAAACAGTAGCGGATAATAATTAAATCACAATATTTTGTAAACAGGAGTAGAATATGCACTATAACTAACGACGATATCCACAAATTATTTTACAAAATAGCTAGCTGTTAGTGAATACCAATTAACTTACTTAACCTAATGTAAATTATACATGATTTTTATAAAATTGAAAAAGAAAGAAAAGATACAAATTCAAGAATTCTGTGGCCGATACTGTACTATTAATAAAATGTACTGTTTGTGCCATAGGTCGCCCAACTATGGTGTATTTGAAAGATTAATGATAATTTATTGACTGGCAAAGTTTGTAGGTAAAAATTGTAGAGGACTCCACAGTAATTTTCCAGATCGGGATCATAGAAACAAAACCATTAATCGCTATCATGATAGCCAAAGACAATGTGTCGTTACTGTAAGGACGAGGGTAATAAATTCTATTTAGCACCACGTCTAGCTTAATCTTATCCATCTCATAAAGTTCTGTAATTTGCGTAAATTAGAATACATTTGTTTTTATAGCCTTGGCAGAGTAAATTGGTACCTCTACAAAGACTCCTTTCTTGAAAAAAAAACCTAATAATAGGATGGTTGTTGTTATAACTTTATCAGTAGGACTAGGACCTAAGTGAAGGAAGAGAGTGTTTTATTGCATGCCCTTTATTATGAAGTTAATCGTCTTGGAGGAGCTTGTGGCTGAATAATTACAGCCGCACAGGCCGATCTTCCGGGTAAGCCCCGCGCTTGCCGAGGTAGATCTGTGGATGGATGACCATCTGTCATAGCGAGTTTCTTCCATGTCTCGGAAAGCACGTAATGTCGTTGGTCCCGGCTGTCATTTGTAGATCTTTGACAGTCGTTCTTGTTTGTCAGAAGCTCTAAAGTCTGACAACCAATCTTTCATCATAGGGTATCTATCGTATTATCAGTTACTGGGTTGTGGAGGTCTGACAGGCAGTCGCTTCATGTAAAATCCTCATATTCAGCTGCATACGGTTTGACTGGAAGCCGACCTCAATATAGTTGGGAAAAGGCTAGAGCTGTTGATTATGAAGTTAATCGTCTGGAAACTTCTTACTTTTCGACTCTTTGAAGGACCTATGTGAGTAAGCCACCATCACTGCTCTATACTCCTGCACTTACCATCAATTAGCACAAGCTGGAACCCTCCAGTGAGGATAGGAACCAGAGTAAGTGTGACGTCATCGGCGCGTACGCTCGGCGGCTCCGTCACAGCTGCCGTATGCGCCCGCGCACCCAGGGTTAGGAACACTAGAAAAGAAACATAACTGTAATCTTCAAGATAAGTATTAAGTCAGAGGCTTGTATGACTGATCAATTTTTATGACGTGGGAACAAGAATTTTGAAGTTAATTTGATGGAAAAATATAATTTCTCAGGTATAGGCCGGCTAGGTCAACCCACCAAGTGTGTCAAATTCCAATCAAATATTAACCTTCTACCATTGTGACATAGGTTGAAAATCTATTTAAAAATTTGACAAAGGTAGTTTGATATGCTGTCGATTGTACACTATAGGGGCGCTTTTTCATTTTTCATACAATAAATCGCCGTAAATACGCTGTATGTAAAATACGGAAATCTTCTAAAATTTTTCGAGAAAGTGGCCACTCTTATGAAGTCAGTGTTATCTTTCCTCTATCTTATATCTTTAATACAACATACTTGACTGGGTATCTTTTCTTTCAAATAAGTGTTATTTACCATTATTTGTGGACCGGGTACGTCAGTACTAGAATAATATTTTACTAAAAGTTATGGAATCAGATGTTACTTTCCGGAAATCCATGACATTAAAATGTTAGGAAAAAATATCAAGGTAGTTTTAATTCCGCGAGACCAAAATCCTGGCCGGGATATGCAGATTTCAGTAATCATGTAAACTCATGTACAGGGGCGGTCCGACATCACGAATATGATTTCACAATCGTCAGCTATGGAGCTGTGCTGTCACTGCTACAAATGTTCCACTTGGCAGAGATAAAGAGCCGATTTTTCCGTCATAATGACCAACCTCCAGTGATTGGAGAGGAACGAGAAGATTAAACGTATTAACGCATGCGTACCAAATTTTAAAGATTTTCTTAGGAAAGAAAAATTCCATCCGCGAGCAGGCTTCGAACCTACGGTAAGAAATCAGATACATCACGGAAGATCATCCCGTAAGTCGACGGTCACTTTAGTGAAATTTATAATCCCGCGACCCCGTCCAGGCTTGAGCCTTTGGCGCGTCGTGTCAAAGACCCCTTCATCATGCTGACGATCTTTGAGGCGCGCGTGGAACACAACGCGCCGTCGCGTCGTCGACCAGGGCGTGGGGGTGGGGCATGGTCGTACAGCAAGTTGCCCTTTACTCGCCGCCAACACTCCAGGCTTACATATAATAATTAACAAGTGAACTGATTACATAACTAGTTTTTTACAACTTACATAAAAACGTTTTTAGAGCCGCCATCGCCTTCCACCAATAACTATCGACTGTCGGCTCTCTCGACGTTATCTTTATCGATATCTTGATATCTGTACATCTTACAACACTTATCACTTGTTCTGGGCGAGCTCGATTCATCTCCCTGATAATCCCAGGTGAATATTGTATTATTTACCTTACTTTTTTATTCATGTTTTGTTTTCATTCCCGTGTCCCAGTTTTTACTGTGTGTTTAAAGTTGTCGAAAATATTTTTATCGATATTGATTGATTGAAATCTAATATCATTAACTAAGGTGAGGCGTTTATGGCTGATTATTATCTAGCTTGTGTGTATCAGCAACAATTAAGTTAATAAAACATCTATGTTTAAAGTTATAGTCTCCACCAGATAAATCTGGAATAACGGTCATTGTTCCAACTCTTTTATTTGCTGGATTTGGACGTCCTACGCTGCGCTTGCTAGTCCGTGGTGTCCACTCTAGTACAAATTTTCGTTTTTACCCCATCGGCTCATCTGCTCTTTGCGAGCAATATGACCTGCCCATTCCACTTCATTGCTAATCCGAATGTACTATATCGGTTTGAATTTAGTTCGTCTTCGGATCGACTCATTTCGAATTCGATCACGTAGAGAAACACCAGCATAGCCTCTCCATAGCTTTCTAGCTTAACTTTGAGCTTTGAGATGAGGCCGATAGTGAAAGACCACGTTTCGATGCCGTAAACTCATCACTAAGTGTAACACACATGGTTGAAGACTTTCGTGCTATTGTGTGTAAACACTATTTAAAATAGTCAGACACCTGTGTTTTTTTTAAAATTAAAGACTCCGCCAGATAAGCCTGGAATGACGGTCATGTTTCTTACTCTTTTATTCTGCCTCTGATTTAGGGGTCACAAGACAATCATAATTACGTACTGATTGAGTTGATGTTCGACATGGACTAAGGCAAATGAGTCAGAGATTCTGGGGAGGTAAGCCCATGACGGGTAGCCCGCCTAAAACGGGTATTGATGCATGCAAGTTACGCGTCGCCGTCGCGTCGTTGAGAATGTGTGCGTACAGCATGCGGCTTCTCATAGGGAGAGGCGACGCGTCCTGAAAGCACACTTTCTCATTAATAAAGAATGCCGCGTAATTTACCATGCATACCCGTTTAGACGGGCTATCTGTCTTGGGCTTACCTCCCCCCACTGTACGGGCACTTGCTGGTATTAAGGTTTTTCCATTGAAGAAAACTTTAACAAATATTTTAATGTTAAGTAAGCAATAAGCATGGCCGGGGTCGCGAGACTCACGAATTAATGTGACCCTGGAACTTAAAGGGCGAATCTGACAGCATGGGTGGGGATTTAAGTCAGTTCAATGACAGCCCTAAGGTAGCTATGTACTTAATACGTAGGTACAATACGGAAATTATTGTTTAGTATTATTTTGACATATTAGGTACCTATTGATTTTACTCAGACTTCCTGTATTGTTTTTTTCTAAACAACAAAGGTAAAATACTACCGCCATATTCTGACATGTTTCGTATCAATTTTATCTCATTTCAAGTTACTGTCCTAATCTTATAAGTCATCGGGTTTTTTGATGGTCGGACATGGTTAACACGTGAGGCTGAGTCAGAGATTAGGGGAGGTAAGCCCATGACGGGTAGCCCGCCTAAAACGGGTATGATGCATTCGTACAATTGCCAATACCCACTGTCATGGAGTCTAATAACTGCAAAACCTCGCGTCCGCGTCGCGCGTCGTTGAGAATGTGTGCGTACAGGTACAGCATGCTCCTCATAGGGAGAGGCGACGCGTCCTGCAGGCACTTTCTCATTAGTAAAGAACGCCGCGTATTTTACCATGTACCCGTTTTAGACGGGCTACCCGTCTTGGGCTTACCTCTCCCCTGACTGTACGGGCACTTGCTTGTATTAAGGTTTTTCCATTGAAGAAAACTTTAACAAATATTTTAATGTTAAGTAAGCAATAAGACTCCCGAATTACTGTGACCCCGGAACTTAAAGGGCTATTGAAGGATACCCGTAGATTTAAATCAGTTCAAGTCTGACGTCCTTCCTGCCCTGCCCTGTAGGTAGTTTGTTGACATTTGATGATCCTGTATAAGAGATCTTATCTCAACCTCAGCAGTAGGATAATAATTGTATGAACCAGCAGCCGTTTTTCTCTGAAAAATGTCTTAACGAGTGGACAGAGTCCTCACCGATCCCAAAGGCCCCACTTGCCTTGAAAAATATGCAGATGGGGTTTCGGTGTGTTTGGCGCCAAGGCGCAAATTAATGTCAATAAGTACATAATAAGTATAATTACTGTTGGTCAAAGTCTTTTGGATTTGGATTATGAGTGGTTGTATAAATTGCCCAGTTCATCCTGCTGTTTCAATCGACATTTATTGAGTTTAATCTTAAATAAGTTAGAACTTATTAACATAGATGTTACGAACTGGTAATTCTGGTTTACTGCTGGGGGCCGGGCACCTATACTAAAGGGGAGCAAAATGTGGATTTGCTACCTAATAGATAATTGGGATGGCAGACTTGTATACGTAATAGGTCTGTGTATTGTTGTATATAACTTATTGTTCTTGGTAACCAAGAAGTAAGAAGTCTTGGATCATTAGTTCGGTCAGCAATGTGGAACAATATTTCGTTGCGAGATTCATAGGCACCGGAATATTATATTGTTCAAAGTTTGTACAGACGCCAGCACATCAACCCACCTATCAAAAATGGTGACAAAGAGTCTTTCAATAACTATCGCCCCATAGCGGTTCTTAGCGCACTATCAAAGGTCCTTGAGCGCTTGATTAACTCGAGATTAGTAAGTTATTTTGACAGATTTAACCTGGTTTCTGCTCAACAATTCGGTTTTAGAAAGAATAAGAGTACTGCAGATGCCGTTCAGGAACTAACGGGATATATTGTTAACAAGCTTAATGGTCATAAAAAGGTTCTTACTATATTCCTCGACCTTGCTAAGGCCTTTGACACCATAACCATTCCAACACTGCTAAATAAACTTGAAAGATTGGGGGTCAGAGGCTTACAGTTGGATTTATTCCGGAGTTACCTTACGGACCGAACACAGATGGTAAAAATGGGCAATCACACTAGTGATGAGCTTCCAATTTGCTTCGGCGTACCACAAGGCAGCATCCTTGGCCCCCCTTTGTTTCTTGCTTTTATAAACGATCTCTGCAACTTACATATCCCAAATGCAAAAATTGTGTCTTTCGCTGATGACACTGCAATTACTTTCTATGCGGACTCGTGGCTGGAACTTCAGAACTTAGCACAGGACGGCTTCAATTCAGCATATGACTGGCTTCTCTCTCATACACTGACGTTAAATATATCCAAAACAAAGCTTATTACCTTTTCACTAACATCTAAATCTCAACCCAAAATTCCAATTTTCATTAAAGCCCACTCATGCCAAATACATTCTCAGATCTCTCTACCATGTCAGTGTCCTCTTATTACTCCGGTTGATAATATAAGGTACCTAGGCATAACTCTGGACAAGTTCTTGAACTACAAAACGCATATTAACCTCCTTACAGGCAGGGTTAGGAAACTCATTTATGTTTTTAAAAATCTGCGTCACGTCGCCAATTTAACTGTAATACGTAGTGTCTATCATGCGTTGTGCCAATCTATTGTTGGTTATTGTATTACATGCTGGGGTGGTACAGCCAAAACCACATTAAAACCGCTAGAAATAGCGCATAGGGCAATACTGAAGGTAGCTACATTTAAACCTATTATTTACCCAACAACAAAGCTATACAAAAATTGGAATGTATTAAATGTAAGACAGCTTTTCATATTGCAGTCTGTTCTCCTACAACACAAACAAACCCCATTCACAACCATCTCGAAACGACGTAAGGATAGTGTTTGTACAATCCCTCCGCCGGCATTCCGTTTCACCAAAAGATTCTTTTGCTATCTTGGCCCATACCTATACAACCAACTTAATGCAACCTTACCCATATATGGTCTAACTTATTTAAAATGCAAAAGTACCGTACGCTCGTTCCTTCTCTCTAAAACCTATGATGAGACTGAGGCACTGTTGAAGATTCTATCATAAATTCTCATTGACATTAATTAATTTATTGAAATAATGATTTCACTGGCCTATTTAATTTAATTTCAATGTAATTTTGTTTTAATTATGATTTAATTTAATTTAATTCAAATTTGATTTAATTTTGATTTAATTTGATTCTTGTTTTTTTGTATACCATCGTTTCATATCTATTATTCTAAATTATCCACACAGACATGACTCAAATATCTAATTTTAATTATAATTCCATGTTGTTTTTTGTTTACTTAGCTCTAAGAATATTTATTTTATAATAATGTTAAATCAAACAACCACATTGTATGGAACCAACACATAGCATAAATATAATTTAAGTTCACTATGTAGGGAGGCAAACTGTTTCTCCTTAATACAGGTTGCTCAGCAATCTAGCAAGGAGAACAGCACCTCACCCAATAAATCTGTAATTCTATGAATCTTTTCAACATCATATCAACAATGTTAATTACAAATACTAGTTTATGCAATAAAAAAAAAAAAAAAAAAAAAAAAAAAAAAAAAAAAACCTATCTCAATTCAACCTTATTTCAGTAGTTCTAGTGGAATGTTAATGTTCGATTGGTAAAGGTTGACTTACTGGCGTCTGTACAATAGATTCAAGTGTTATTCCACTATTAAATAAATAAATAAAACAACCGTATAAAATTCAATAAAACTTAGCAATAATAATTTATTAACACAACTCTCGAGTATTAAACAACAAGATTTATTGACGGATGAAGTATGGCAACACATCGAGTGGCGCGGGGTAGTCCCTCAGCCACACGGGCCCGACAACGACAGTGCCGGTGTTGCCATCCTGCCACGTGCCGCGGGGGAGGTACACGTCGCGGGTGACGGCGCCAGGCTTCACCACCGGTGCAGCTAGGATATTCTCACCGAGAAGGAATTCTGGAAATATGAAATAGAAGTTACTACTATTACGTAGAAGTTTCATCATGACCATCATATCGGCTGTAGGACGTCCACAGCAGAACATAGGACTCCCCTATAGGTTTTTAGTCGTAGGACGTAGCTGAACATACTAGGCCTCCCCCTAGATTTCCAATAGGGACGGTTGAAAGCGGCTTGCATCCGGTTCGTTCCTGTGATCTTGATCAGAGGCCTCACCACGAGCTCTTAACGCGATCCAGTATAGGCTGCAGGAAAGAGATGGCGCTAGACGACTTGTATATCTCTGTCTCTTTCCCACAGCTTAAACTGGATTGCGTTAAGAGCTTGTGGTAAGGCCTCAGAGATCTTCTTTCCATCGCTTCCGTTGGAAATCTGACTATTTGATTATTTGTGTTCTATCTGTTTTACCATGGAGTATGGACAAGAGACAGCAATGCTAATAAAATATATGGTACTAAAAGTACTTCAAATCTTCACCGTCTAGTATCGACCTTTGTCTTATGGTTTCGCATTGCAGAGTGAACGGTGATAGGATTGATGTGTAAAATGACTAATGGCTGGTACGGCACGTGTCCTGTCGTTTTTGCTAGAGTGCCTTTTTTTCACGGTTGACCAGAGCAGGCTAGAATTGATGCGACGCCATATTTAATAAATTTCACAAAATGTTTACCAACAGCGCCCAAATTCCTAAGACCTATACAGCGTTTTTTTATAGTTCTGCATAGGTATTTGGGTGTATAATAGGCTTTACTGAAAAATCTTTCATCTTACCATCGGCAATAGCGAAGGCGTCCTGGTCGTAAGGGTCGAGCCACCAGATGGGAGGGTTGACGGGCTCGCCTTGGTCCACTGACTTGCGCATGGCATCTACGATCTCATCGGCGTACTCAGCATGCAGGTTGGTGTATTTACGTGAGATCTCAACGGTCTGGATGAAAAAAAAACGGTTAAAATGTACGAAATTCCTACTTTATTTATATACGCTCATTTTGCCAGCTTTTGTTCTATGAAGGTAGATGGATTATTAGGCGCCAACTAGAACTCTAGAAGCAGCATTGAAAAATATAGAAATGCCTTTCTTGTAATTCTAACTGCAGTATTTTTTTTTCCTTGTTGTCAAAGTCAAATCATTTATTTCAAATAGACCATCAAAGAGGCACTTTTAAACGTCGAATATTAAAATTAAGGAAATAGGATGGGATGGGATTGATTCTACACCCATTCGCAAAGGTAGGTTGAATGAAGAAGAATGGGCAAGAAACTCCATACTTACTCTTTTAAAAAATTTTTTTTAACAGCGTTTGAAATAATTAATGTCAAAGCAATGTAATGTTGGTACGTACTGTAAAGACCTATCTTTATACATATTTTAAAACACTGACCTCATCATCATGATCCCAAGGCACGAAGGAGTACTGCAGCGTGGGCATGAACACGTTAGCTTGGAGCCACCTGATGAACAGCTCCTTGCTAGGCTTCTCATTGTAGCCGTTGCCTCCGATCATATCAGGCAGCACTAGGGTGTAGCCGTTGAGGTTCATGGACAGGAGGGTGGTAATCAAAGTCTCCAGGCCGTTGTTGTAGTCCCAAAGAGTGTCTTTGTCTACCATGCGAATGAATACTGGCAAGTCTTGGGTTCTGGAAAAATGTGAATGATTGGATGCGTTAGGTTAGAATTACAAAAACGGGATTCCCACACCTTTTTTAATAAAAAGCTATGTATTAACGGCATTTTCATTTAATTTTATATCAAAGCGTAAGCACATTATTTCTTTGCGGTTACCATATTTGCACCAGAAATATTTGTTTTGTTTGCATTAAAAATTTAAAAGTGCGACAACACTTTATCGCTCTGTATTCATGATCTCACAGATCTCAACGCACATCATGATTTGCTTTAAAACAAATACGCGGGCTTATAATCACCGTGGTTTCCTAAGCAATTTGTTTAATAAATTAATTATTGTTTTACGTAAAAAAAAGAGATAAAAAGACATCGTTATATAGTTACCTCATTCCGGATCTGACTTCAATGGCGGGTCCGAACTTGGCAACAGTGCGCACGTAAGCTTCCACGATGTGGCCGGGGTGCAAGTTGATGTCTAGGCCTTTCTGTACTGGAATCTGTTAAAAAAGGTTATTGATATAGGTACTTAATTTGTAGAAAAGGACTGACGACAGCATGGTAGGCAAGAACGGGATGAGTGAAGCCGAATCGATATTCGGTTTCCATCAGCTGCCCACCCTGCATTCCACCTGCCAATGCCTTGGCCATTGTCAGGTGGACGAAACAGAAGAAAAGGTAATTAAATAAATAGAATTCTAGTATAAGGAATAAAGCTCCTTTGGATATTAAAAACAGTCCTTACCTATTTTTATAGAATGCTTGAGAAATATGCTGTTCAACAACAGCCTTATTGGGTTAGCAATAAAATTAGAAGTTGATATAAGATATGGTTTGGGCAATAAGTACAAAGAAGCTTCATCAAAAACATAATTTACCTGAGGAGACCAGCTGGACTCTCCAGCATCAAACTTGACGGTGTCAATGTCGTAAGTGTCGATGACACTTTGGACTCTCTCGGAGAACCAGTTGGCCGCGTCAGGGTTGGTGAAGTCGATGTAGCCGGGCACGGAGCCGTTGTTGTTCCACCAGCTTGTATCGGGACTGCCCTGCTCGTTGAGGACTAAGTAACTGGAGAAAGAAGTGAGGAGCTGATAAAAAATATGAAGACAGCCGGAGTTCTATTAATAGAAGTTATTTTAACAACCTTAATAGAAATTTTCTGACTGACTGTTAATTCCTTTCACCGTCCTTTTCATCGTTGGTTTTGTCTTAGTATAGAAAAATAAGACTTGCTACCCCAAAAGATAAAAGCAAGAAAGAGAAAAAACAGCTTTGCTACTCACCCTTTTCCTAAAGCCTCGGAGTACCACGGCTCACAGTCCTTATTTATGAAGGGATGCACCCAAATAGCGACCCTGAAGCCAAGACCCTTGATGTCTTGAACCAGCTGTTTCAAGTCAGGGAGTTTTCTCACATCCACGAAGAGCGAACCGTAGCAGACTTCCCAAAGATCGTCGATCTCAAACTGAGCGTTAGGGAAACCACTGTCCTTGATCTCATTGGCGAAAGCCCAGAGGTTTTCCTGGTCGATTTCTCTTGAATAACGCGCCCAGGTGGACCAGATAGGGTACTGGATCATTCTGTAGTCGGGGATGCCAGAGGGCTTGCCGAGGTAGGTCTCAACAGCATGCTGATGAGCGACTTTAGGATTGTCAAAGAACCAGAGTTCGTATTTCAGGATGTTTTCATTGCGCTGGGTGCTGTAGGGGTCTGCGACTTCAGCGATCAGACAGAGATGGTTGTCTAACACATTGTGGTAGTCGATGAAGAGAGGTACTTCGGGAGCCACGTAGAGGTACATGCCATCGGAGTTAAGCCAGTAGCGCTCGCCGACGGCGGCGTTATCTTCTTCTTTGGATATGGCGAGAGTACTTCTTGAGTTTGGAGTTCTGGATAGGCCAGTACTGTTCTTTCTGCTCAGGACCCGCGAACCATTGGCTGGAACCTGGTAAAGAATCCAAGTTATGTAACTAACACAGGATAATGCTCCAACTCCTTTCCTATCGATCCTGAGCAACCTTTTGCATCTACCAGGATTTAAACAAGCCCTGCAATATAGCCGTGCTAAACTGGTCGAAAACAAAATGTCCAGTCAATCGATGCTTAAAGAAGAGACAAAGTCACTTGATATAAACTAAGTTCGACATAGTGTATTTAGCAAAATTTTATTTTATACTTCTCGTGTTGAACTAAGTGCATAGCTAAAGCCGGAAACACATTAAATAACACGCCACGCGACGCATCGTGTCAACACCCGATTTGCAGTGAGCGCGTGTCGTCGCGTCGGGTGTTCATAGTGTGATTCCGGCTTTCTGGTCATAGAAAACAATACATTTGATTTGACCCAACACGCATCACGTTTCATCGGGTGGCGTCGGGTGTTAATAATGTGTTTCCGGCTTTACAATTCACATCAATGAGATAACAACATTGACAGGTGCTTCGCTTTTGAGCACTTTCATCAACTCTGATAAGCTTACGATAGCTGATTCTATGATATATATTTTTTTAAGATAAACACAGAAGTATCTAGTAGCTCGATAAAGATATCGATGTTCAAGTGCATCGAAAAAAATATCTTGGAGAGCGCAAAAAACGGTCTTGCGAAATAGGCAATTCTCACTTATTACGCAAGAATTTGTTTTTGAACCATCAGTATTTTTCTCAACATAATAGATATAAGAACATAACATAATTATTATCATACCATAACTTTATCGTTTAACCTCCATCAATAGCAGTGCAAAGTTGAGGCTTACCAAAATCAATGCAGTCTTGGAAGACCACATCGCTGGGGCCAGTCCAAGAGATGCTGACCTTGAAGCCACCTCTAACCTTCTCCCCGGAAGCGTCCATGTTGAAGTTCACCCTGCTGTCCTGAGAGGCTGCAGTGCGGCCGATGTGACCCAAGTAGCGGGGGCCGGTTGCTGTTGGCATACAAAGTTCAATTCAATATTTTGCAAAGCTGAAATTCGAAGATACTGTAAGATCGGGTTTTAAGAGCTTGATTCTAAATGAATAAATTGAATGACTTCTGAATAATGATTAGTACTTATAGCGATAAAATGATTGCTCTGTTATTAAAATTAGTATCCAGACGATATGATGATGATGATTATGATCCAGACGAGAACACAGAGATGAAGAGCTTTTTTGGAGCAACATTTACAAGTCATGGTGGGGAAAAAACAAGGTAGGTACTTAAAGCAAAAAGTTACGAAAGCCACAAAAACTGCAAAGAACAAGTAAGGTGTGGATGCAAATTGAATTACAAATCCGTTTTCTATAGAAAAAATCTTAAAATATTGCCAAAAAACATGCGTAACATAACTCACGTTCTTCGTTGGTGAGGAAGAAGCTGCCATCATCATTCTTGTGTGCGTGGAGCTTGCGTGCCTGTGGGGTGCTGGGCACGGCGCATAGCGCCACCGTCACTCCTGAAAACGCAAACGACGTTTTACAAAACAGGCTGATTTAAAAATTTCGGGACAGTCACCTAAAGAGACCGCACTTTGATGCTTATTTTCTAACGGTTTAGCTGCGAAAAAGTTGCATACAAGGGATTTCTTCTGTGTCTTGGGACAAACATAGACACACTTACATATACATCCAAACCCGGAACAACTACTCGCTGACAATCAACACAAAATATTTGTTGCGTGCGGGTATTGAACCCGTGACACGCCCCACAGCAGTCGATCGCTCAGCTACTACGCTAAAAATGCCGTGCCTAGAAGTGGCAGAAACGGTAACATCCCGAGCAAAAAAAAACTTTTTGGCGCTAGACTCCTTCCAGATAATGCTCATGATTGTAAGCCAAGCGGCCCTAGTCAAGCCTTCAGTGCGCTCAGTCGTCAATCGATAGGCATCATGGAGCTTGGTGCCATCTTAATAGTTCTCCCCAGTATCGTACAATACTTAAGTAACAGTAGACTAGACTTTTAGTAGGTAAGTTGAGGCCCCGACATTGTGCTGACACTCTTTGAGGCGCACGTGGAACACAACGCGCCGTCGACACGGGCATGATCCATGTCGGACAGCGAGTCGCCCATTACTCGCCGCTCGCATGCGAATATAGGGAGTTAGCAACAAAAAAGAAACCTACCTGCCAGTAGGAGTATCACCTTCATGTTGTTCAGTGGTACTGATCGATAAATCTCTTAGTACAATATATTTATTTTGTATCTAAGGGCCATATCTGCAGATCTAGAAACTTGTCAGATAAACTACGTTAAGATCAAATCCCCTGTACCTACCTATTCCTCAGCATGCTTTTTTGTGATATAGGATGTTGTTAAAATGTTTTTTTCTAATTTTGAACAGAGGCCTTATCACAAGATTTATTTAAGCTTACAGAAAGCACCTCTAGTGTACGGACGAGGAACTAATTTTATGTATCAAAATTAAATCTAATAAACTACGGTAAGGGACTCCAAATCCTTTGAATTAGTGTAAAATATTATATTTTAAATAGAGAAGTTTGTAAAATAAAAATTGTAACTAAACGCCAAATGCCAAAGGAAAATTTCAAGTTTTGGTTTCCGAATTCCGATCCGATGAACTTTGCCAGAACTGAAGTAATTTGGCGGTTTTCTTTTTTTTTAGATTCCTCTTTTTCAGATCAACCTGTATTTGTTTTCTTCTCTTCAAAATGATATTGATTTGTTTAGACGCAAGTCATACCCACTCATCATAACATGATATCTCCTATGTGTGACAAGTACTTATCTAGATATAAGGTAACAACTATAACTCAAGGATCTTGTTTGTAGGTGATATTTATGTAACACATTTTCATTTATATGTATTCAAGGTTCCGATAGACATTTTGGTTGAATTCAAAGTTAACTTTCTCTTTATAACCGACTTCAAAAATAAAAGTAGGTTCTCAGTTCGACCTGTATGTATGTATGTATGTTTGTCCGCGATTATCTCGCATTTGGCTGAACGGATTTTGATGCAGTTTTCATGAAAGTGTTCATTCCATTCTGGAGAAGGTTTTAGTATATAACACTAATAGATATCCCGTGACGTTGCCCGCATGGATCCGTTTGCTTACTTGTATCGTAGATTTTAAGGAATGATTGCATGTTGTGTCGCGTTTCGCTGAACGGATTTTGATGCAGTTTTCAGGAAAGTGTTCATTACATTCTTGAGAAGGTTTTAATATATAACACGAATAGAAATCCCGTGACGTTGCCCGCGTGGATTCGATTTGCTTAATAGGAACGTAGATTTTAAGCGACGATTGCATGTTTGTCCGCAATTACCTCGCGTTTGGCTGAACCGATTTATGATACAGTTTTCAGAAAAGTATTTGTTACATTCTGAGGAAGGTTTAAGTAGGTATACATATAACAATAATGGATATCTCGTGAAGTTGCTCACATAGATCCGCTTTGCTTAATAGGATTGTAGATTTTCAAAGACGCCGATTTTATGAAGATTTTTGTTGAGTATCTCAACTAAAAAGGGAAAAAAGGGAAACATCATCATCATCTGCCTAGCCTTTTCCCAACTATATTGGGGTCGGCTTCCAGTCAAACCAGATTCAGCTGGATATCAGTATTTTACATGAAGCGACTGCCTGTCGGACCTCCACAACCCAGTAATTGGGTAATACGATACCCCTTGGTAAGACTGGTTGTCAGACTTTTTTAGAGCTTCTGACTAACAGTAACGACTGTCAAAGATCTACAAATGACAGCCGGGAAAAAAGGGAAACATCAAAAACTTAAAAAAAGGGAACCGTCTTCAAAACTAAACACAAAAAAACTATAAAATAACTTTTTTTTCAGAAGTCGGTGGCCATAAATCGCACCATTCCTGTAAGAAAGCGGTAAGTGAATTCGGACAACTTTTCAGGAACCAAAAAAAACGTGTTCAACATTGTAAAAAAAATCCAACGAAAACCTTGTTAATACCAAAAGATAGCATTTTGCAGCAGCGAAATGATAGAGTTTCCGATTTTTCATTGTGTTATGTATACTGTGAGATATGGTTGAATTATACGGTTACTTAAATAATCCCCGAAACTGTTACTTAGGAAGCCGGTGTAATAATGGATATTGCTTTGTTGTCATCTTTGGTGTACCGCATTGGCTGCGGTAAGTGTAGTTACTCCATTATTCATGCTCCAATTTTAGGCTAGTCCGAAAGTGTAAGTATCACTTAGGTACGTAGTTTTTACACGCAACAAGTTTCGCGCAATAAGTAAGTAAGTGGACTTGCAAGACACGCCTTTGTAATAGTATCCAAGAAAAAACGCCTATGTTTATTTACTTTTATAAAGTTAATTTAATTCATCGTGTTAGTTGTGGGTATGTGTGTGTTATGGCTTTATACCCTGGGAAAGTTTTAAAATAAATAAATGTATGTATGTATACCTACATCTTTATAAAAGTGGAAAATCATTTTATTTTTTATCGCAAAAATACACATTTTTTGTGACAGTACCCTTATTTTTGGCGCTAGCTTCATGAAAATTTGTGAGAAGGTGTATTAGAGTCCGCTCGATTTTTTGCATTAATAAAAAAAATTTGACGCAAGTCGAGTTACGCGTTTCTTCCAGGAAGGGTGCGAAATGTCAATGAAAAAAAAAAAACAAAGCCATCATGTTCAATTTTCTAAATAGTATGTCGTTGGAACGCACCATTTCATTGCCAAGTTCACGAGCCGCCGACAGCTGTCAGTTTGAGTTTGACATTAGAAAACAATAGGCGAGCAGGCGAGCTTTGAAGATGGCAGATCCAAGAATTCGTCAAATAAAAATAAAGACTGGCGTTGTGAAACGTATAGCCAAGGAGAAAGTTGTCTACGAGAAGGAAGCAGAACAGCAGAAGAATAGAATACAGAGGATCAAAGACGAGGGTCAGGACGAGCATAATATTCGAAAGCAAGAAGAAGTTTTGCAGGAGTCGCTGATGATGGTCCCAGATTGTCAAAGACGGTGAGTTTAGCACTATTATTACTGTTTAAACCTGGATCTCCTCATAAATCGGTGTTCCGAAGACTTACTTCGTGTAGTTGCATTAAATTTTTTATATAAAACACACAGGTGTCCATGGAGGTTATAATCCGTTGCACGACATCTGTTCTTTGTTGGCGTCCTTACTCATTGAAGCGTGATGATTCATGTTTATGATCTTTTGTTACATGCATCACTAGACACTACCCACACCTTTGTTTTTTTTCTGTTACCTAGATGAATTCTAATATTTTATTAAAGGTTTCCTGTGTATCATTCATATTCATAAAAATATTATGTACTACAGTGATATCCAATTTTTTTTTAATTGCCCCACTTATATTCTGGGCAGCACAGCTGTTGCAATTATCATTATTGTATCCCAATGCCTGATAATAGGCATTTGTATGTGAGTTTCTAAAATAATCTTCATGCACATTTTGATGATTCACTTTGTGGACTTATCAGGAATATATTGAGTTTTCAGCAAGTCCATCACTAGATTAGATAGTCGAAAAATTTAGTCACCATACATTATCACCAGTAATGTTACTTTTTTGTATGCTTGTTACAGATTGGTGAAAGCATTTAATGATCTCAAAAGTACATTAGAAACTGAGCAGGATCTAAAAGAACACGCAGACTACATCGCTGCAGAACAAGTACTTAAAGAAGCTGAGATTCAGCTCCCCGAAACAACTGTGGCTTTATAATTTATAACATTATTTTTCTACTAATTTTATAGTAACAAAAATCATGTCTTATAATCCTAATTTTTATAATAATGTTCGCAAAAATAATTCTACATTCCAAAGTTCGCCTAGATATTTGGTACCATCGGTGCCACCTCCTCGGCTTCCTCCAAATTTTATGCCAGCACAGCCTCCACCATATTATGTACCACCTCCACCAGCTTATGAGCCACAGCCTTCCCAACTCTGTAATCCGCAGACAACCCATCATTTTGTGCCACCCCCACCACAACCTCCGACATTCTTCATTCCCTCTGCTACCCCAGCAGCTATAAGAGAAAAGACAGATCAAGATTTTCTATCAACCTTTGAAAACAAAATACCTGTGAAAGATCACAAGCAGTTAAATGGTAAACGCCTTTCAATATCAGGAGTCCGAGAAGAAATATATAGAATGCTTTTAGTTTTGACTGACTTACAAGATGAAGAGAAGCACCTAACGGACAATATAAGCACATTAACTGAAGAAGAATGGAATACTCACATGACAAAGGTTGAAAAAAATAAAGCTTTCATAGCTAAGATATTGTCTGTTCTCAGTGGTCCATGCATGGACATGCAACGGAAGCTTCTAGCGAAACGGTCAGCAAAGAGGTTGCGTTTAAAAAGACTTCACTTGGAGAAGAAAAGAGAGAAGGAGGAGAGAATTAAAGAGTTGAAAGAGAGATCCAGGAAAATTGATGAGAACTTGCAGAAAATTAAAGATGATATTAATAAAGCAAAACAGGTAAATGTAACCTTTTGTTCCCGAAGGCTTTCCTTGTCTACGATGGTATAATTGTTATTAAGATCTCAATATTTTCATATCAAGTATAATCAACAGTTAGCCCCTTTTGAGCTCTAACATGTTAAAATAGTATTGTAAGATAGGCATGCAGACATTTTAATACAAACTTACTAACTGAACTTATATATTCCAGGAAGCCGAAGAAAAACTCCAAGCTGATGTGGTTCTAAAAGAAGTTCTCCGCAAGAAAAGTGATGCAAAGAAATGTCTGACCAAGCTAGATGCAGTGATGAAGCTACGCAAAGCTAGACAGAACTCCGCTGCAGGCCGAGGGGAACTAGTTTCAGAAACAGAAGCTACTGCTTTCAATTCTCATATTGGTAAGCATGAAACCAGACACGTTTGGTAACTACTACATCATTACGTATGTGCATCTTGACAGATGAATAAAGGTAAGCGTCCACAGGTCGGCATCGTACGTATCGGACGCATCGCATCAAACGGATTTCTGTATCGGCAGCGATCGGATTGCCGACGCGAGTATCAGCAATCGTATTGCCGATGCCACCTTCATTTGGATTTTTTTAGTGATCGTACGTTCGGAGTGTTTGTGAGAAAGGAGGAAAGCGATGCAGAAGTTGTTATTGCTTGTTTTTTAGCATAGAGACATTCCGTATGACGTAATCGGTAAGCATCCCATGTAGGCATTGCCAATGAGCCGTCCCGCGTCGACGATGCGGATCAGTGGACGCTGTTGTATGAGTTTTAATACGAGGCCAGATAAAAGACGCTAACCTTAACTGATTTTCTTAATGTTCCCCTACACTATAATTTCCTCTACTGTGGTGTGTGTGTGTTTACCCAAACCTAGAACAACTACCTGAAGGCTCTACAAATATTTTTCTCATGGGAATCATATCGACAAAATCGTTCTTTGGATTCTTAGAAATAATACTAACATAACAAATTCGAATTGCTATGGTTGCTACAGAAAAAGTGATAAGGTGAGAGCTTATACTGGTTTAATTGATATTATTAATTCATACCTCTATCTTACTTTTCAGAAAAACTGAAATCCCTGTGGGCACGCAAACTAATTCTCTACGAGAAGGAGGAAGCCGAGCTCCGTGCTCAACTGAAGGAGGACTCACAGCTGAACTCAGTGCGAGCTCAGAAGGAGCAACATGTAGCTTCCAACTTAGCGGAGTGGCGCGAGACACTGTTCGGAGGACCACTACCGCAAGTCAACTTTGGAGGCGATGTCGCGAGATTTGTTGCAGTCAGGTACATTATAAGGCTCAATATTTACTCAGAACTCTTTTTAACCGACTTCAAAAAACGAGGAGGTTCTCAATTCGTCGGAATCTTTTTTTTAGCTTGTCAAATCATTCTCCCACCCCCGGACAAAGCAGGAGGGACTGTCAGACTTGTACCGACTAAAATCCACGGCGTTCTTCAATAACCCTTTACGTTCCGGGGTCACGGTAGCTTGTTAGTCCCGCGACTCCGGCAGGCTTTGGCCCACTAAGGGGGGCCCGTCATTGTGCTCTAAGCTTTCTCACTCGCGATTGACGATTCATAAAAGTTTTCTTTCTAATAAAGACCTTTTCTCAAAAAAAGTTTTAAAAACTTCTTTTTTCTTTCTAGATCACAGTGGGACTGCTACATCAGCAATGAAGGAACTGTTCTACCTGTAGGATGGGTCCCTCCAGCTCCAAGAACTGATGAATGAATGTGCTTTTTTAAAACCAGTATTTGGAATATAAACGTAATCTACTATTTATTTGCATTTTGTGTATGTGGCATTCATTGCAATGCTTTTTTTTTATAAATAAAGTATGCATTTACGATGAATTTTGCCTTTGATTTCGTTTCTGAAACCAACAAAAATAGGGAATAATACAAACATGATGGTATCATTTTTTATGTTTGACTCAGGTACAATTTTATTTTAAAAAAACTTGCTTATCAACCGCTGATCCACCTCCTCCCCTCTTCCCTCTACGGAGGATTAAAGCCGCTAATTGTAGGTGGCGCTAATATCGATATCCAAAAAACTTGGGACTTCAATAAAACACAAAATTCGGCATACTCAAGTCTTTTACTCGTCACAATTTCCACTTTTATGGATTACTTAGTAAGAAATTATATGTAAAAACACACGGACACACAGTCCATCCACTATAATACACTAATATTATGGATATTGTGTAACTATCAGATTAGTAATTAACTAATTATTTCTATGCCCAGTACTTATGTCTTTAGTGCCCACATAAGTTTTGACGGAGAAATATATGCCCGTTTAGGATCCCGGCGTTGGATTTCTAACGTTTGGCATAACGTTGGAAGTTAAATATTCAACATTTTGATATCATGGCCTTATAAAATTTCTCTCATCGAACACTCGAACCGCTTACTTTTACATATTTTGAAGAGATTAGTGCGGCTTTGTGGACCCCTTTCAAAGACATATTTACTATGAATAGTTTGTAACTATGTATCCGTGAAAACGGGACGGCTTACTTAATTTAAATAAAATCATCATCTGAAAGTCTGAAAGAGCGATGCTATAGGCGCGGGCGCATGTATCGGGTAATCTAAGGACGTAAAGGCGGTATACCTACGCGATTTTAAGGGTGCTCCCACCGAGACAATGCGATAGCACGCGGCCGCCTCGAGGATTCCGCCGCGTGCTATCGCAGTATGCTTTCTGTCTCGGTCTAGCAAATGGCAGTTCTAAGCGACAGAAAGAGAAAGGGCGACGGAAAAAGCAGATTCCGCGTCGATAGATGTGGGAGCACCCTTAGCCAACACCTTTAGTTTACAAAACAAGTAAAGACCGTGACGACCCAATTGTGAACAAACTTGTTCAAGACTTAAAAACTAATTTACGAAAATAATGTAAAAATGAATGAAGTACAATAATAAAATATAATTATATCTAAATTATATACAGTTTTAGACATAAGCGTCCCGTTTCGTCTACAACATTACTGAGGTAAATGCGGTATTGAATCGCGAAGTGACAACATTATAATAGTAGTTTCGTGTGGTTTGAAGGACTACGTCTTAAAGTGAGAGTTGATCGACTGTGAGAAAGAGACAGCTATACAAGTCGTCTAGCGCCATCTCTTTCCCACATTAGAACTACTCTCGCTTAAGACGTTATGGTTTGCCACCAGTTTACAAGGCATTACCAAAACCGAGTCGAGCCTAGTCCAAACTGCAACCGTTGTATTTTATCACCAAGAAAGTTATCTATAAAAACCCTCTGTTATATTTTTAGATGATTATTTCTATTGCACTTTGGAGCCCGTCAATTACGGGTCAAGTCACATCGAGATAGGACGCTGCGCGCATTTCAATAGAGTTACTCAAAATCGAACTCTATTTACTACACAAAAAGAAACACATTTGCAGTGTCGTCGTGTCTCGATGTGAGCTGATCCTAATAAAAATCTTATAATTTTGCACTTTCCCTACCTTTTATGATCGCTATGTCAATTACACAATTCCGTACACTTTTATGCGTTAAACCATTTTATTTTATTTTACTATAAATACTAAACTCGCCTAAGTATTTTTTTTACTAATAGTTAAGAGCTTGACCAAGTGGATAAGACAACATTTTAATCCAGTTGTTTTATTCCCTTGCTTAGCTTATAAAGCATTTAATTTACATCATCCCATTAAAGTCGGGTTCCTCGAAAACCATCAGAATCAATTGTCTTGAGGAATATACATTTTTTTAATTACAATTATTACACCAAGTTTCATTTACCACAGTTAAGGGGGCCTTACCATGAACTCTTAAAGCGAGAGTAGTTCCACTGTGTGAGCGAGATGGCGCTATACGTCTTGTATAGCTCTGTTTCTTTCCTACAGCGGAACTACATGTCATGGTAGGCCACAAGTAATTTAAAAATAAAATCACACGTCAATTTTCAAGAGGAAGTTCATGAGTTTCACCATTTTATGTCAGACTTTTTAATCACGCTAGTATACCTTTTTTTATCGTGGTAAAATCATCAAATGAGTCCTCCCACCCCGGGCAGGGCGGGAAGTACTGTCAAGCTTGTACTGCCTAAAATCCACGGTGTCCTTCAATAGCCCTTTATATTCCGGGGTCACGGTGATGGAATAAGTCCCGCGACCCCGGCAGGTTTTGGCCCTCTGAAAGGGGGCCCCGTCATTATGCTGGCGCTCTTTGAACGCTAGTATACCCTAAAGGATATTTCAGAAGTGTTTACCATTCCCTTCGTCAGTTGTCTGTCTCTATTCACGATAATAACCCAAAAATATTGTAGACTAAAGTAGAAAACCAAGTACCAGGTTTGTTTCAGTGAGTGAACGAGATGGCGCTAGACGACTTGTATAGCTCTGTCACTTTCACTCGCCGGAACAAGCCTGGTTTTAAGACGTTGTAATACGGCCACAGATCACGTTGAATTATGTTTATTGTACAACGAATTTCTGGCGAGTGGCCTTAATGGGAACTAATTAATAATTTTAACCAAAATCACCCAACATTTAATGTCCTTCAAGAGAACTTTGAAGCAGTCAAGATATTTGTAACAAAATAATTTGACGTCCGGCCATATTAGAACATTTTAAAAGTATCCAAATAAAAAGTAGTAACGTTCTGTATTTATTGCCGGAAGTTTTCGTTATCTTGTCCTGAATTATTAGGAACGTAAACCCTTAGTCAAACAGAAAGCGGGCGCATTCAGTTTCTCGTACAACGCTTCTTAAAAAGATGACTGTCGAATAGTTAATTAATCTTTGAGTGATTATGATTATGATAATAAATGTTTATTTCCCCATAATACAGTTTATTGTGAGTTACAACTTTTCTACCCCATATAATTATACCCAGTCTGGCAATATTATAGTCAGCGAAGACATTCTGTACTGCGTTAGATATTGACAAATCAAGTCACAAAAGTCAGGCTAAGTCGGTGACAGAACTTCGTCCTTTTCAGCATAACACTTCCATAGGCCAGGCAGTTCTTCATTTCTTCCCTACTGTTTACTGCCAGAGCCCAGCGTAGTTCCCTATAAGCGGAGCGGGTAGCGGTCCGCCCGCTGTGAAGATCCGCGTCCCGCTGTCATCATAGCAGTGGGTGTATATCGCGGGTACATGCTTCACTTGGTTGTAGCCGTCTGCTTCTTCGTCGGGAAACTGAAAATGAATGAGGGTTTCAGTTTTCTACAAACAAAAATTCGTCTTAGCTGTTACGACATAATGATGCAATTCGACTGGCTTAAGTCATCGTGATGAGACTGTTTTGTTTATCTATTTACGTACCTATAGACAATCGCACGTTTTATATTGGCACTATGTCGTTGTAATAAGGATCAATATCACTTGTAGGAGAACATCGCTTTTGAATACTGCTTAGTTTATACATATAGGTAATTTACTCGTGGCTTTTTAGTCGTCTTACAAAAGCAGCCCAGTTCATGTATCCAATGACTAGAACACGATTATAATAAAAAATAGGTATCTAAGAGATTTGAAAAACATAATAATAAAATTTTAATTCGTTATTATGACGCAAGGCGTAGTTAGAAAAACCCTTTTCTCATAGAAAATTGGAATGGAATGATCTGCCCGACTATTGCGCTGGGCAGGTATACCCTACAGCTTCATACGTAAACATTTTAACAGGGTGTTTCATATTTCTAATGTACGTATTTATAAAAAAAAAACTCGCCTAGAGGTGTTTTAGATCGCATACATTAAGTGGACCACTTTTCTAAGACGACTAAAAAGTCACGGTGTATATCAGTACCTGTCTGTACCGACAACCACCTACTTTAAAGGACCTTTAGTATAAACAATTTCTATCAATAAGATAATAGAGAGTAGAGACAGAAAAACCTTGTCGAACTCACCACATAGCCTCTGGAAGCCTTGAGTGTGACAGTTTTAGTCGAATGTATATTACTCTCTAAGTATTTGCCGGCGCGCAGGTCGTAGAACATCAGTAGACCTGTGGATAGAATAGCACGTGTTTTAATGTTAAGATACTATCTTATCAGGTAACCGTGACCTTGAAACATAAAGGACTATTGAAGGACACCGTAGATTGACAGGCGAGCTGGACCCACTACATTGGGTACGGTTAGCCGATATAAAATCTGGATAGAAATCGACAATACTGAACAGCATTCAGCTTATGCTGATTAATTATTATCGGCTGAAACCATGCTGAGTTCAGATGAGATTGAAGCATTTTGACGCTTAGTATTGTGAAAAGTTGTGTGTTGCGTAAGGGTGCTCACACATCTATCGACGCGGAATCGGATTTTTCCGTAACCCTTTCTCTTTCTGTCGCTTAGAACTGCCAATGCTAGATCGAGACAATGCGATAGCACGCGGCCGCGTCGAGGATACCGACGCGTGCGATCGCATTATGCTTTCTGTCTCGGTCTAGCAAACGGCAGTTCTAAGCGACAGAAGTGGGAGCACCCTAAGGCAGCAAAGTTATTCTGCACGAGAACCTTTGAAAACTTCGCTACGCTCAGGATTTTATACATAAAAAAGCGAGCGAAGGAATACTTTGCTTGCTCAGTTTTCAAATTCAAGCCAAAAACAACTTTGCAGCCTTGAATAAAAAATAACTATTTCAGCTTTACATATTTTTAGCATAGATATTCTGCAATTTAGTCCTCACCCAGTCCAGTCCCTATGGTGAGCATGTTCCCTCTGAAGCTAGCGGAGCGGATCCCACATCCATTGTACCGGGAGGTGATCTTCTTGACTGACTGCAGCGTGCGACAGTCCAGCAGCAGCGTGTAGGACTTGCAGCCGATCGCGTACACACCGCTCTCCTGGAGGAAGGTATGGTCGCACATATCAGCACCATAGACTTATATTTATTTATTTATTTATTTGGATCTCCAACAGAGGCTACACAATTTCATGCAATAATGATATAAACAAAGGACAATACAAGTGTGCGCTTCCAATTATAGGAGACCACATCATTCACTTATAATCTAGGTTGTTACATTAAATTTGACAAGCTAAAATATTTAAAATGAATCAGAATAAATCATAGAACACTAAAATTAAATAATCTAATTGAATTAAATAATAGTAATAAAAGAAATAATAGAAATGAAAAACATAACAAACATAACAACAAACATACAAGAACAGCTAGACAAAATATTATTACAAAATATTAAAACTTAAGACTTAAGCTTTATGGCATGTAAATCTTTTTTAAACTTGGACAATTTGCATGTGATGTCCAGTTCATTGTTCTTCGATACTTCGTTATACTGCCTACAAAGCCTTGGCAAAACGGCGAAGTGTCCTAGGTTCGTTTTGGATCCCGGCACATAAAAGAGGTTATAGCTGCATTTGCGTGGCAAGCGAGATGGTGCGCTCATCTGCAGCTTTTGTAATGTTGTAGTCTCAAGTCGTAGCTTGTGATTTCTTTTGCTAGGCGATCCTTGTAACATAAATGATACAGAAAACGTTTTTGCACACTTTCCAGGCGTTTAACATAAATGTCATAGTGAGGGTTCCATACAGTGCTGTTGTATTCAAGGATTGGGCGTACTAACGTTTTATATAGATGAATTCTAGTTGACGCTTTAGAAAACTCTTTGCTATTGCGCAAGACAAATCCGAGCATCTTGAATCCTTTTGAGGCAGTATTTAGTATATGCCTATCAAATTTCAAATTTTTGTCAAACACTATTCCCAGGTCGCGAACTTCGATTACCTCTTGCAGTGTTTGATGATTCAATGTATAGCTGTGTGTTTGCACTATTTTATTACGGGAGAAATGCATACAGTAACATTTCGTAATAGTAGGGGAGCCGAGGATGCTAAATTTGCAGTTACTCGAGCGTCATGGAGACCTATTGGATTTGAAAGATTATGTTCTAAAAAGAAAAAAAGTTTCTGACAAGTTTTCTATTTTAGTGAGGGGGAGAGCTTGTAAAGAGCTTTGAAACTGTAAAAAAAAACAGTTGTACAGAAGTACTCGAGCGCGTCAGATATTTATAGTGTAAACGCGCTTTACATTTCTGATAACCAACACATATTAATCTGACGATTAACTCGAGGGGGCTGTCCGTGGCAAGCGGTTGAAAATCCAAAAAAAAATAAGTTACTCGAGCGCGTCAGATATTCAAAGTGTATGTAAAGTAACCCCTAAAAAGTGTCGTATTAAAATGTCTGACGATTTGGATGTGGCGCAAAGTAATAATTCATATTTCTATCTGTAAAAAAAAAAACGTAATCTCGAGATACTCGAGCGCGTCAGATTTTTATGCAGGAGGTTCAAATTGATATCATAGTCCTCCTGAATAATAATCTGACAATTATACGGAGGGATATCGCTATTCTGAGCATCTTAAAATAAATTTATAAAGAAGATAACTGCATTCACTCATAAAAAAAGTATAAAATTAAATTAAATGTAGTAATTACAAAAAGAAACTCGTCTACATCATTAAAATCACTGATAATGCTCGACTATACGCTGGATCTGTTGGAACCGAAACCTGAAGCCATATTGCTCGTCAGGAATGAGGCTCTTTACAACAGCGTAATCTTTGAGTCGCTTATAAATAAGTCTCTCTTAGATTTTTCCGCGAACATTCAGGAAACTGATAGGACGGTAACTCATGGACTCGGACTTGGGCTTGCCTGACTGATGACCAATAACAATGGCCTCTTTCCATGCCTGGCATGCCATATTATTGCTCGGAACGCCACATACATTAAATCACGACCGATAGTAGCGAACTAACTGGTACTTCACCTTTTCTTCACGATTCTACCGACTTCGCCCCATGGAAAACGTCAGATTATTAGTGAGTATGATTTTTACAGTGTAACCTTCAATAAAAAAAAAAAAATGAAACGCGCTCGAGTATTTCAAAATGACGTTTTTTTTTTACAACTTCAGTACTCGTTCATTTCCTAATGCCACGCTCAAATTGTCAGATTATTGAAATATACACTCTTCTGAACGTAATTAATCTACCTTTTCTTAATCTGACGCGCTCGAGTATTTCTGCGGATCGATTTTTTTTTACTAATCTGACGGGTTCTCCCAGACAAACCCCACCAGATAAAGGGTTGATATTTGGTACAGGTACATTAAAGGGTGCAAGGATTCTCCCTTATAATAATCTGACGCGCTGGAGTAACAGCAAAAATCCCTTCCTGGGCTCCCCAACTATAACATTAAGGGACATATTATTTACTCTACACCAATTTGCCATTCTATCAAGATCAGCCTGTAGCAGTGCGGCATCCAAGTCTGTCACTACTGGTCTCATAATTTTGACGTCATCAGCAAAAAGGTAGAAGCTTGAATGCTTGAAACATAACGTAATGTCATTAATGAAGATGTTAAAAAGGGTAGGGCCCGAGTGCGAGCCCTGTGGGACTCCCGATGTTGCTGGAAAGGTGTCAGATTGGTAACCGTTGACTACCACTTTTGAGTTTCTACCAACGAGGTAAGATTGGAACCATTTAAGCAGTGATCCCCCCACTCCCAGATTATTAAGTTTTGTTAAAAGAATATTATGATCAACCGTATCAAATGCCTTACTAAAATCTGTATATATTGTGTCCACTGGGATTCTTTTATCAAGAGACTCCGATATGGCTGAGACATAACACATTAGATTTGTGGAGGTTGACCTTGAATTAACAAAACCATGCTGGTGGCTTGTAATACTTTGTTTAACATGGGCGTTGAGGCTTTTAGTTACTAATTTTTCAAGTATTTTGCCGAATATATTTAAAATAGAGATAGGTCGGTAGTTAGACACATGATGTTTTTCTCCAGATTTGAAAATAGGGACCACAAGAGCTTCCTTCCATCTCTCGGGGAATTTGCCGTCTGCCATTGACTTATTGAATATAAGTTTAAGAGGTGTAGTTAGTGCTTTTGCACATCTTTTTATAAATACAGGGGGAATACCGTCACTTCCAGCACCCTTGCGTTCATCCAAGGCTTTCAGTGATCGGAATATTTCCTCGTCGCCAAACTCCAATTTACAAAATCCACTCGCACAGCTATCAACTTGGTTTGACGCATTTACAGTCGATAACGATAGGCATCGTTCACACCAAACGTATTGTCCGCCGCCGACTGTGAATATACTCACTGTTTGTATAGTTGGTTCGGTCGGTTCGGTGTGAACAAGAAGTTAAATATTATATTATATTGAAAAACAATAAACTGTGTAACGCGTGCTCACAGTCAGCGGCGGAAAATACGTTTGGTGTGAACGATGCCATAGGATGGATTGAGCAATAGCTGTTAAACATAGAGAGGGAAAAACAATTATTTGCCAAAAAAAAGGTAGTGGTTGCTCGGTGGTATCAATTCAGACTTTGAATTTAGCCAGGCGAATTACTTTGTGTAATTTACTTCATCATCACTGCTCTCAAAACGGTGAAGAAAAACATCGTGAGGAAACTGGCATGTCCTCATAGAACTATCAAATTCAAATACATGTGTCATCTACCAAACTACCCGCACTGGGCCCACGTGATAGATTATGGCCCACTCCCTCTCACAGAGAGGAGGCCTGTGTTCCAACATTGAGAACATTATAGGCAGATGATGATGATCAATCATCATCATCATTTATAGAATGATTTCTAGAGCGATTTGAACCTTAAAAACATACAGGTTGCCCAGAACGTCTTGAAACGAAACTAATCTTTTTGTTTGCTGACGTTTTAAAATCTTTTACATTTGATGTAAACAAAGAACGCAGGTTTGTTAGACTTATTATTGTGCCTAAAACTAACGTATTAAGTGAAAAAAAAGAATCATTCAAAGTGCTGGTAGCGAGAGCACAGTTGCGACTTGCGGTTTACTACTCTAATTTGCCAAGCTGTAAGTTGAAAAGTTTGTAAACACACCCAAGATACAGGAAAATATACTAGTATTAGACATTAAAAAAAATAAGGTACACACCTGCGTAGCCAAACACACGAGGTCCTGACATGAAGGTAGCTTTCTGGAGAGCGTCTGTCGGAAGGTTTCAGCGTTGAACACGTGGATGTACCCGTTGAGCGTCAGCGCTGCGATCTCCCGCCAGCGCTGGTTGAAGGTCAACGCTCTCACCTTCTGACCTGTGTATCCCGGTGCTGTTGTTAATGTTAAATATTCACATTTGTTAAACTGGATATAGTGTTATGATGCCGCATATCGGTAAAGAAGTTACGGTATAAGGAACATGCAAGAATGTTTTTTTTCAATCATCAAAACGAGTCTGATAGTCCCTCCCGCCCTGCCCGGGGCGGGAGGGACTCTCAGACTCGACTCGTACTGACTAAAGTCCACGGTGTTCTTCAATAGCCCTTTACGTTCCGGGGTCACGGTAATGAGATAAGTCCCGCGACCAAGGTGTACCTCTGCGTAATCTTTATCAAATTCTCGGGGATTACAAATGACTAGTTGCTGGACGTGGTTTCACCTCCAATGCTCAGCTCCCATTGGACGTAGCGTGATGTTTTATAGCCTATAGTCTTCCTTTATAGATGTATGTTGGACGTGTGTATATCATACCCGAGCGGCACTCCTTGGACAGCGACGGGCGCCACATAGTGGTGCATGGTCTGCGAGGGCGGCGCGGCCCACTAACTTTATAATATTAGTGTAGATGTATGTTGGACGTGTGTATATCATACCCGAGCGGCACTCCTTGACAGCGACGGGCGCCACATAGTGGTGCATGGTCTGCGAGGGCGGCGCGGCCCACGAACTTTATAATATTAGTGTAGATGTATGTTGGACGTGTGTATATCATACCCGAGCGGCACTCCTTGACAGCGACGGGCGCCACATAGTGGTGCATGGTCTGCGAGGGCGGCGCGGCCCACTAACTTTATAATATTAGTGTAGATGTATGTTGGACGTGTGTATATCATACCCGAGCGGCACTCCTTGACAGCGACGGGCGCCACATAGTGGTGCATGGTCTGCGAGGGCGGCGCGGCCCACTAACTTTATAATATTAGTGTAGATGTATGTTGGACGTGTGTATATCATACCCGAGCGGCACTCCTTGACAGCGACGGGCGCCACATAGTGGTGCATGGTCTGCGAGGGCGGCGCGGCCCACGAACTTTATAATATTAGTGTAGATGTATGTTGGACGTGTGTATATCATACCCGAGCGGCACTCCTTGACAGCGACGGGCGCCACATAGTGGTGCATGGTCTGCGAGGGCGGCGCGGCCCACTAACTTTATAATATTAGTGTAGATGTATGTTGGACGTGTGTATATCATACCCGAGCGGCACTCCTTGACAGCGACGGGCGCCACATAGTGGTGCATGGTCTGCGAGGGCGGCGCGGCCCACTAACTTTATAATATTAGTGTAGATGTATGTTGGACGTGTGTATATCATACCCGAGCGGCACTCCTTGACAGCGACGGGCGCCACATAGTGGTGCATGGTCTGCGAGGGCGGCGCGGCCCACGAACTTTATAATATTAGTGTAGATGTATGTTGGACGTGTGTATATCATACCCGAGCGGCACTCCTTGACAGCGACGGGCGCCACATAGTGGTGCATGGTCTGCGAGGGCGGCGCGGCCCACGAACTTTATAATATTAGTGTAGATGTATGTTGGACGTGTGTATATCATACCCGAGCGGCACTCCTTGACAGCGACGGGCGCCACATAGTGGTGCATGGTCTGCGAGGGCGGCGCGGCCCACTAACTTTATAATATTAGTGTAGATGTATGTTGGACGTGTGTATATCATACCCGAGCGGCACTCCTTGACAGCGACGGGCGCCACATAGTGGTGCATGGTCTGCGAGGGCGGCGCGGCCCACTAACTTTATAATATTAGTGTAGATGTATGTTGGACGTGTGTATATCATACCCGAGCGGAACTCCTTGACAGCGACGGGCGCCACATAGTGGTGCATGGTCTGCGAGGGCGGCGCGGCCCACTAACTTTATAATATTAGTGTAGATGTATGTTGGACGTGTGTATATCATACCCGAGCGGCACTCCTTGACAGCGACGGGCGCCACATAGTGGTGCATGGTCTGCGAGGGCGGCGCGGCCCACTAACTTTATAATATTAGTGTAGATGTATGTTGGACGTGTGTATATCATACCCGAGCGGCACTCCTTGACAGCGACGGGCGCCACATAGTGGTGCATGGTCTGCGAGGGCGGCGCGGCCCACTAACTTTATAATATTAGTGTAGATGTATGTTGGACGTGTGTATATCATACCCGAGCGGCACTCCTTGACAGCGACGGGCGCCACATAGTGGTGCATGGTCTGCGAGGGCGGCGCGGCCCACTAACTTTATAATATTAGTGTAGATGTATGTTGGACGTGTGTATATCATACCCGAGCGGCACTCCTTGACAGCGACGGGCGCCACATAGTGGTGCATGGTCTGCGAGGGCGGCGCGGCCCACGAACTTTATAATATTAGTGTAGATGTATGTTGGACGTGTGTATATCATACCCGAGCGGCACTCCTTGACAGCGACGGGCGCCACATAGTGGTGCATGGTCTGCGAGGGCGGCGCGGCCCACTAACTTTATAATATTAGTGTAGATGTATGTTGGACGTGTGTATATCATACCCGAGCGGCACTCCTTGACAGCGACGGGCGCCACATAGTGGTGCATGGTCTGCGAGGGCGGCGCGGCCCACGAACTTTATAATATTAGTGTAGATGTATGTTGGACGTGTGTATATCATACCCGAGCGGCACTCCTTGACAGCGACGGGCGCCACATAGTGGTGCATGGTCTGCGAGGGCGGCGCGGCCCACTAACTTTATAATATTAGTGTAGATGTATGTTGGACGTGTGTATATCATACCCGAGCGGCACTCCTTGACAGCGACGGGCGCCACATAGTGGTGCATGGTCTGCGAGGGCGGCGCGGCCCACTAACTTTATAATATTAGTGTAGATGTATGTTGGACGTGTGTATATCATACCCGAGCGGCACTCCTTGACAGCGACGGGCGCCACATAGTGGTGCATGGTCTGCGAGGGCGGCGCGGCCCACTAACTTTATAATATTAGTGTAGATGTATGTTGGACGTGTGTATATCATACCCGAGCGGCACTCCTTGACAGCGACGGGCGCCACATAGTGGTGCATGGTCTGCGAGGGCGGCGCGGCCCACTAACTTTATAATATTAGTGTAGATGTATGTTGGACGTGTGTATATCATACCCGAGCGGCACTCCTTGACAGCGACGGGCGCCACATAGTGGTGCATGGTCTGCGAGGGCGGCGCGGCCCACTAACTTTATAATATTAGTGTAGATGTATGTTGGACGTGTGTATATCATACCCGAGCGGCACTCCTTGACAGCGACGGGCGCCACATAGTGGTGCATGGTCTGCGAGGGCGGCGCGGCCCACGAACTTTATAATATTAGTGTAGATGTATGTTGGACGTGTGTATATCATACCCGAGCGGCACTCCTTGACAGCGACGGGCGCCACATAGTGGTGCATGGTCTGCGAGGGCGGCGCGGCCCACGAACTTTATAATATTAGTGTAGATGTATGTTGGACGTGTGTATATCATACCCGAGCGGCACTCCTTGACAGCGACGGGCGCCACATAGTGGTGCATGGTCTGCGAGGGCGGCGCGGCCCACGAACTTTATAATATTAGTGTAGATGTATGTTGGACGTGTGTATATCATACCCGAGCGGCACTCCTTGACAGCGACGGGCGCCATAGTGGTGCATGGTCTGCGAGGGCGGCGCGGCCCACTAACTTTATAATATTAGTGTAGATGTATGTTGGACGTGTGTATATCATACCCGAGCGGCACTCCTTAACAGCCACGGGCGCCACATAGTGGTGCATGGTCTGCGAGGGCGGCGCGGCCCACTAACTTTATAATATTAGTGTAGATGTATGTTGGACGTGTGTATATCATACCCGAGCGGCACTCCTTGACAGCGACGGGCGCCACATAGTGGTGCATGGTCTGCGAGGGCGGCGCGGCCCACTAACTTTATAATATTAGTGTAGATGTATGTTGGACGTGTGTATATCATACCCGAGCGGCACTCCTTGACAGCGACGGGCGCCACATAGTGGTGCATGGTCTGCGAGGGCGGCGCGGCCCACTAACTTTATAATATTAGTGTAGATGTATGTTGGACGTGTGTATATCATACCCGAGCGGCACTCCTTGACAGCGACGGGCGCCACATAGTGGTGCATGGTCTGCGAGGGCGGCGCGGCCCACTAACTTTATAATATTAGTGTAGATGTATGTTGGACGTGTGTATATCATACCCGAGCGGCACTCCTTGACAGCGACGGGCGCCACATAGTGGTGCATGGTCTGCGAGGGCGGCGCGGCCCACGAACTTTATAATATTAGTGTAGATGTATGTTGGACGTGTGTATAACATACCCGAGCGGCACTCCTTGACAGCGACGGGCGCCACATAGTGGTGCATGGTCTGCGAGGGCGGCGCGGCCCACGAACTTTATAATATTAGTGTAGATGTATGTTGGACGTGTGTATATCATACCCGAGCGGCACTCCTTGACAGCGACGGGCGCCACATAGTGGTGCATGGTCTGCGAGGGCGGCGCGGCCCACGAACTTTATAATATTAGTGTAGATGTATGTTGGACGTGTGTATATCATACCCGAGCGGCACTCCTTGACAGCGACGGGCGCCACATAGTGGTGCATGGTCTGCGAGGGCGGCGCGGCCCACGAACTTTATAATATTAGTGTAGATGTATGTTGGACGTGTGTATATCATACCCGAGCGGCACTCCTTGACAGCGACGGGCGCCACATAGTGGTGCATGGTCTGCGAGGGCGGCGCGGCCCACGAACTTTATAATATTAGTGTAGATGTATGTTGGACGTGTGTATATCATACCCGAGCGGCACTCCTTGACAGCGACGGGCGCCACATAGTGGTGCATGGTCTGCGAGGGCGGCGCGGCCCACGAACTTTATAATATTAGTGTAGATGTATGTTGGACGTGTGTATATCATACCCGAGCGGCACTCCTTGACAGCGACGGGCGCCACATAGTGGTGCATGGTCTGCGAGGGCGGCGCGGCCCACGAACTTTATAATATTAGTGTAGATGTATGTTGGACGTGTGTATATCATACCCGAGCGGCACTCCTTGACAGCGACGGGCGCCACATAGTGGTGCATGGTCTGCGAGGGCGGCGCGGCCCACTAACTTTATAATATTAGTGTAGATGTATGTTGGACGTGTGTATATCATACCCGAGCGGCACTCCTTGACAGCGACGGGCGCCACATAGTGGTGCATGGTCTGCGAGGGCGGCGCGGCCCACTAACTTTATAATATTAGTGTAGATGTATGTTGGACGTGTGTATATCATACCCGAGCGGCACTCCTTGACAGCGACGGGCGCCACATAGTGGTGCATGGTCTGCGAGGGCGGCGCGGCCCACTAACTTTATAATATTAGTGTAGATGTATGTTGGACGTGTGTATATCATACCCGAGCGGCACTCCTTGACAGCGACGGGCGCCACATAGTGGTGCATGGTCTGCGAGGGCGGCGCGGCCCACTAACTTTATAATATTAGTGTAGATGTATGTTGGACGTGTGTATATCATACCCGAGCGGCACTCCTTGACAGCGACGGGCGCCACATAGTGGTGCATGGTCTGCGAGGGCGGCGCGGCCCACTAACTTTATAATATTAGTGTAGATGTATGTTGGACGTGTGTATATCATACCCGAGCGGCACTCCTTGACAGCGACGGGCGCCACATAGTGGTGCATGGTCTGCGAGGGCGGCGCGGCCGGCGCGCGCCACAGCGCCAGCTTGGAGTCGCGGGACCCCGTCACCACGAACTCGTCGTCCAGCCAACACATGTCCAGGATCTGAACAGAGACATTGGCCGAATATGTTCCCTGTTTATCACTGTTCTAGGTAGAGTATCATCATCATCATTATCATCAGCTGCAGGACGTCCATTTCTGAACATAGGCCTCCCCCTTAGACCGCCACGCCGAACGACAATTCGCCACTTGCATCCATCGACTGCCCGCGACCCTAACTTTTCGTCCCCATCGGTTGTCAGTTCTACGAGTGATGTGGCCTGCTCATTGCTACTTCAACTTGCAAATTTTATGAGCTATGTCGGTGACTCTGGTTCTTCGCCGAATATCCATGTTCCGGATTTTATCCCGCAAAGAAACTCCGAGCATAGCTCTTTCCATTGCTCGTTGAGTGACTCTTAGTCTCTTTAAAAGGCCAGCAGTCAAGGAAGGTAGAGTATCATCTTAACATAAAAGCGAAAGGTCTCTCACCTAAAGGACACGAAATCTCAGAAACTAGAAGTGCTAGGAATTCAAAATTTTGGTTGGGGGGTCTTTTTAGTACGCCAGGTGTACACTTAGACGGGATATTGCGAAACTCTATCCCTAAGTGTTTTTGGTGTTAAGTACCTGAATTTATGTGTTGAAATTTCGAGATTACCTAAATCCACACATAATTAGTAAAAAGCAATTATGTACTAAAAAGATCCTTAAACAAAAAATGAGTAATATTTAATTTTAAAAGAGTTCTAACTTACCCAGTCTTTATGCGCCTCTCCAACACAGACAGGGTCTAAGGTAGGCAGACTGTATATTGCCAACTCACACGAGTTACGTGCGCCTGTGGCTAGTAAGGTTCTGCAATGAAAAATAAATAATGCCTGTTATGGGTAGGACTGTTTTTTTTAATTGGGATAACCCTACAACACTATTCCCAAACCAAAGTGTCTCAATAGTGTGTGCTGGTGATGTTACGAATGTTTCATTTTGACCATCGCGAATGCGAATGTCGTTGGTAAATTTTCTGAAATCTAACTTATTTTGACCAAATCTTTGTGAGAGCTCATTAGCTCCATTGAGCGAATTTTTCATCACTCTCACATTTCAAGTTGTACCTACATGTTATTATCGCGAATCATATTTTGATCAAGTTACAAATTCTCACTGATATGCTAATTGCAAAAAAAGGTATCAGAGTTTCGGTTTAATGAATCTAAGAGCATGAATTTAAGAGTATTTTTTTAAATCTTATTTGAAAGTATTTTGAAACCAATTTTACTGCACCGGTTCTTATAAAACTTTGCACACAATTGACAACGGTCTAAGTGACAGTGCAAAATCAGATCAAAAACAAAATTTAAACTAAAAAAACGTATCAAAAAAGTTTCATAAACGATTTTTTATTCATTTAATACATTACTTACCTAGAAGATAAGACAAAAATATCAAAAATACCTAGAAGGGTTGATCTGCAGCGCATGTATCCCGGTCTGATGGTCGGCGCCGGCCCAGGGCGCGCGCGGCCGCAGGGTAGGGATCGCGTCCAGGGTGCGGCGACGCACGTCGTACACCATCAGCTGGGGGAACACTCTATTATGTACCTATTGCTATTAAGAATAGATTTCAAAATCGTGGAACTGCTGTTTATCATGCCTGCTTATTCACTTCCTCTAAGGGCTATTATTGTCTGACTGCTTTCGATCATGATCAATGATTTTATTGAAAACAATCCATCAACGTCTGCTTCTTCCAAGCCACGTCTTTCGAGAAACGTCACCATTACAAGTTAGAAATGGATTGAAGAATTTAACGCTAGTAGTTAGGAACCTCGGTGGCTCAGTTGGAAAGAGCGTCGGGTGTACTGAATCCGGATGACGCACGTTCAAATCCTTCTAGCGGTTCAATTCTCTTTTCATAGAAAATCTCATGAAATGTTGGGATTGGCTTCCAATTTAAATAGAATCATATCCCGTTTAATATTTGTTGGTAGTCAGACCTGCGGGCGACTGACTTCCCGTAGCAACTACAAAAAATCTACAAATGACAACCGAGAGCAAAGATTTAACATGGTTTCCGAGGCACTGCTAGCTATGAGACATTTCATTGAAGCAAAAACTATGATGGTTGGTCCTCTGGCAGTATATTTCTAGTAATATTGATATACTAAATTTGCCATTAAAGTCTATAGAAAAGTGTCTAAAATGTATTGTATCACAAAGATTTAAAGACATAATAATGGTTTGTCTAAAAATAAAAATGTCTGTCTGTCTGTCCTAATCAAATAAACCATCCCGTGACGTTCCTGGCACAAAAGACCCCAGGATACTTGCAGCGCTACCACGCTGAATGGCAATAGCCAGTCTTTGCACCAGGAACGAACCAGAGCGATGGTCCAAACCACTGGTCCTAAGTCGTTGACCAATTTCCTTGATAAAAACTCTTGCCTCTCTTCCCCAAGCACCACATGTCTCAAACGCCACGGGAACAAACATGTACCGTGACTGAAGGACAGCATACTTGACATGCTTTGACGCCGCGGCGGTCAAAGATTTTGAATAGTAGGCAACTTGTTATCAACATAACATGTTAGTGTAGGTGTATGTTGGACGTGTGTATATCATACCCGAGCGGCACTCCTTGACACTACTATGAAACAATAGGAAAACAAGGATTTGTTGCTTACGGATCTGCTTAATTTAGGCATTAGCACAAGTTTACATTTTCAATATTTGTGTTTGAAGCTCCCTTGTAAGCAAGTAATGCCTGTAAGCAGATATGAACAAACCTAGGTATTTACAGCTAGGTATTACTTATTTAATCGAGTGTGTGTGTGTGTGTGCGAGTGTGTGTGTGTGTGTGTGTGTGTGTGTGTGTGTGTATGTGTGAGTGTATATGTGTGTGTTGTGCTTTTAGTCCTTATGTAAACAAGCATAACATGAATCTCATACCTTATTGCACTTGGTGCCAAACACAACCTGTCTGTCGGAGAGCCACTGGGAGCAGAACACTTTGTTCATATTGCCCAAGTTGATGGGGGTCTCCCGGAACATGTCGTGGGTGAGCATGTGTCTGGTGGCGTACGACGGCTCCACTGAGCGAGGCTGGAAGATAACGAGGATATTGGATTATATTGTAGTGCTTAGATTATTTAGGATGAAAGTTTAGTTATTGGAGAAGGAATAAAAGAGAAAAATTGTTTGTCATATCAATTTTTATAGTTCCATGCCAGAAGGGTACAATGGAACCTTATTACTAAGACTTTGCTGTCCATCTATCAGGCTGTATCTCACAAAACCTTACAGAGGCAATTTTCACAGATGATGTATATTGCCGCTATACCAAAAAATACTTAAAACAGAATAAAAAATATATTTAAGAGGTTTCCCTTATAACAGCCATTATTTTTCCGTTTTTATAGATAACGGTACCTAACCCTTCGTGCGCGAGTCTGACAGGCAGATGGCTGTTTTTTTTTTAAATTAAATTCTGTAGGTACTGTCCCACTGCTGGGAAAAGGTCCCCTCCATAACCTTCCACTCTTTCCTTTGTGTAGTTTTCTCATCTTAATCTCACAGAAAGGTAAAATTCTTATGAATATAATATTTTGTAACCCTTAATACTATCTATATAGCGCTAATCATAAAAAGAATGGCTGCATGTTGTACAATTGATTCCCTAATGGATAATGATCCTAGAAAAAAAATCCAAGGACAAATTATTGTTATTTTATTTATAATCCTCTGTGGAATTTGGTCTTACTATAGTGGTACACTCGTTTACAAAATTCCATTAAAATTGGTTGGGTAGTTTCACAGACAAGCAAGTTCAGAAATATGATCACAGAATTGTACCAAAAAAACTGATATTATTCCATGAAAAAAATCCAGTATTATCATTAAAATACCAAGTACCTGGCATAGAGTCAAGGGCATCTACACTTCCAAATGCAGCCAGATAAGATAATACTGCATAGTATGCATTTGCCCCTGGTTTCACTCATGCAAGTCTTTATAGAAAATTATCTCAGGTTAAAAACATCTGTGATAATAAGTATTCTCTGACTACCAAAAAAAGATATATATACGTTGAAACTTTTTTTAGAAGTTTAACTCCAAAACGGACTTTATATCCACGTGAAATGTCGTTTAGACAACTGTAACAGTAACAGTATCAAATTCAATTGAAATCTTTTCAGCTGATAATATTACAAAATGTGACACAATGGAAACCAGCTCATCAAAGTAGTAGTAATGGAAAGAGGCAGACTCGTTGTTTCATTACTTTATACTGGCAGAATGTTCAAAACGAAAAAAAAAAATCTCAAGAAAGCAGGTGTTAACTTCTGTGTCGGTTTTTTTCATGGAGAAACTCCATGGCACTCAACATCAGCCCTATTACCATTGTGTATAATATGAGTTTCTATGTTCGTAAATGCACCCACGATACAGGAGAAAATCATAGGGCAAAATTTATTTTAAAGTAGATAAAAAACAGACAGATATATTTCCATTTTATTAGTATGGATGGATGATGCAAATATTTTGTCATAGTCATGATGACAAGTTAAGTAAACAACGCAACAATGTAACGATTGAGGAAGGACCTTTGTCATTCTTGTTTTATTTAAGATTATATTAATAGTTTATTTAAGTAATTAGGTACACTTTCCATTGGATTAAATACTTTGTTTTCATATAAAGATGTTGGGGCTTGTAAAATACAGCTAACATTTTTAATTTTTTGATTTATTCTTGTTGTACTTTTACACAGTGAAAGTATATCTATTGCAATCTTGATTCTGATTGTTATCCAGATAAACAATCAAATCCAATCCAAGTTATGTAGATGTTTAATAACAAGCAGGTAAATTGCTATTTTCAGTCATAAACATACCGGAGGCAGACTCAGTGCCACATAATTTGATTAGTCAACTTGATGCCGATACAAATTAATGATGATAAAAGACTAGTAGTATGTGATTAGCGCTATCCATCAGTCTTGCTTTCATGGAATGGTTAAATGAGCTATTGTTCTGGGATAGTATGTTATTACAAAAGGTTAAATAGTAATACTGCATAAATGTACTAAGAAAACGATTGTTTAATGAGAAGTTTTAATTTTTGGAGTTTAAAAAAAAAAGTAGTTTCCAAGAACTCTATAGATGGCGTTGAACTGACGGCGTTACTCTAGGAAAAAGATGTATGCCTTCATTTTTGCACAAATCCACGAGGCAAAGACTTCTCTTCTTTTTCTCTTGGGACATTTTCTTTTTGACGTGGAAAACTCATAAATTAAAAAGACTGGTAAATGAATATTTTTTTCTTTTTCCTTGTTGTTATTTATTTTCAAAATGCGATTTGTGTGATGTGATGTGACTGGCAATGACATGACATGTACTTTTTGTTATACAATCTCAAAATTACATCCAAGTGAAAAAAAACAAAAAATGGCGTGACTTTCCGTTCATTGCAGTAACATATCAAGTTCAGCGCCATCTATCCATTGACTAGGGAAGACATAAAAAGAAAATCCCTCATTCAATTTCATGTGATGTCTTTTTCCATACTTCGCTAGTACTCGTAATTAAAGAAATCACTTCCTTTCTAGCCATATCATCCTTCAAACAGTCTATAAATTATGTTATTTCTTTCATCTGATGTTTACATTTATATTAATAGTAATCCACATTCATACTAAAACCAAAATATATTCATACTAAGACCAAAATATATTAAATTTATATCATTGCTTTTTCAAATCTTTTACTTCAAAAGTCTAGATAATAGCAAAACATAAAATATCTACCTCAGACGTCTGCATTTCCCTTGAACGTACATAATCAACGAAGTTATAAGACGTTGACAATATCCTATGTTGCTGTGTAGGTGTTTCTTCCTCACTGTCACTGTCCGAGTAGCATACAAAATCTTCAGGCTTGTCCGGTTTCCTCTGCTGCTCTAATCTAAAAACCAATGACAAAGTAGGTCAGGGATGTGGTTTACATTTGTTTGTGAAATAATTAGCTGGAATGTGCTAAAAGATTGACCAACTATACATAAATTTATTGATGACAGTAACCTTGCTTCTTAATGATCAAATTGCAAAATTATAATCACACAATTAAGTGTTTAAAAGTTAAGTAAGTACTACAAAGTTCCTACACTTGATTACATCTGCCATTATCAAGAAAAAACAATGAAGAAATAGCGATCAATAACATCAACATCGAAGTTTCATAGTGCAGTGTCAAACTGATTAATTCATTCACAACTCTCATCCTGAAGGTATGTTTAGCTTAATATCCTTACAAAACCGAACGAAAAATACCACGAAGAAAAAACAAAAGGGACACTGCGTGGTTGCGAAGTGCCAATGCCCTCAGAAAAACAATATTTACCTCAAAGCCCTAGCTTTGGCTCTTCTTTCTTTAATCCTACTGGGGATGTAGCAGGACGGGTATCTGCCCTCAATCGCTCGTCTCACCGTCTGCGCCATTTTTATTCCAGTCGAATGTTTCAAGCACCGTACGCACGGTCAACTAGTCACTTTCGTTTTGTTCGGCTGTACACATACCAATAATACGACATCTTTCATTGTAGAATGGAGTTCGAATATTCACATCCACTTTTATTCACGCGTTAACGCTTTGCACACTAACTTAACATGCTTTTTAGAGTTTAATTATAAAAATACACTATGTATAAATTATGGAAATACAATAATATCTATAAAATTTCGATATTTTTTAGAAAATAGATCACTACGCTGACGGAAAGCTGGCTGTCACTGGTGTTGCCAGATTTTGCCAGAAAAAAATATACCACAGGCTTTAAGGTGATTGCTTCGATGTAGCCCGCGAAATTCAAATTTTTTTACGTTTTTCGCAATTTGCAGGCCAGTGACATGTTGTAACTTTATAAATATTTGTGTTGCGCAAATAACAAGTATAATTTTAAATATAAAAATTGTCAAAAAATTCGCTCCATCAGCTCTCACATAGAAAAGGTGCATCGTAGTTAGATTTCGGAGATTTTAACATGATGCACCTTTTCTATGTGAGAGCTGATGGAGCGAGTTTTTTGATATTTTTTATATTTAAAATTATACTTGTTATTTGCGCAACACAAATATTTATAAAGTTACAACATGTCACTGGCCTGCAAATTGCAAAAAACGTAAAAAAATTTGAATTTCGCGGGCTGGTTGGAGCATCCCCCTTAAACAAGTAAATATTTATCGGTTTTTGATTTTTGAAAAACCGGTTCTCAAGTTTTACGTTTGTAAATATCAATGATCAATGAATATATTTCTTCTTTTCGACTGTAAAATATTCAAAAGTTCAGTGACAACAGTAATACCTGCTATTCTCTATTGTCGTAGGTAGTCAACAAGAGTCATTGGATACCGGATATTTTTTTCATCATTCAATTTATTTTTTATACATTGTAAATTGCTGGCAATAAGGTGATGCTCCAGTTGGCATAGCCCGCGAAATTCAAGGGTTCATTATTTTGCAATTTGTACGTCAATTTCAGGAGTTGATGAAAAAGTAACGAGTTTATGTAATTTGTGATTGTTAACATATTTGATAGTTTCAGGTGATAATCTAGTAAGTATATCAATGATGAATGATAGATGTTGGTTTTTCCATTTTATTTTCCACTTATTTATCTTTACATTATTTAAGAATTTCCCCATACCGATACCGACACAATAATGGTCCATCCATAGCTTACCTAAATGGGGTTCCGATACGAGTTACCTTCTGAAAACACTAACACGTCGCATTTTCTTTATTACGCATTTTCTCATCATGTATTCTTGATTTAGTTGAGACAAAATAGAAACAAAAATGAAGTTTGATCTATTATCTGAACAGTTTTAAATTACAACCAGGATAATCTTTGGATTAACCATACATTTTTAAGGCCTTGGCGTAAATTTACTTCTCGTTTTATTATTAAGAGCCAGTTTAAAACTGCCCAAGTCATTTGAATTCGAGAGCAGAGACGCTCACGGCACGACAACAAATAAAAATAAAATATCTTCGTTTAAGTCAGTTCACTTTATGTTGACTGCTAATTTACTGAAATACTGAATTAAATAAATTATTCAGCAGTATTATTGTTGAAGTGCTCACAAAATCAGAATATTATGTTATCGTGAGAATGCATTTCGCTATGTCGCCATTTGCATAATCTGACATTCGAGAAGTGAGCGCGCAATCCTGACGTTCCAAGGAAGGCTTCTTAGCATAAGTGGAAGGCTTGTATCGGGCTTCGGGCTTCTTCCATCAATATTCCAGGATGCATTGTTACAGTGGGTATTTTGTTGCGATTTTCAGAAACATAAGTCCGTTTGTTGAAAACGATGATACAAGCGAACAATAAAAATACTTAGGTTATACCTACGTATCTGACAGTATTTTTTTTTAAAAGCAGTTTTGGCCCAGTGCAGTGGTATCGGCCTCGACTAAGAGCAGTGGTGGCCCACTGGTATCGGCCTCGACTTACGAGTCGAGGGCCGATACCACTGGGCCACCACTGGTCGTGGGTTCGAATCCAGGCAGGCACATTACTTTGTGTAATTTATTTCATCACCACTGCTCTCAAAACGGTGAAGGAAAACATCGTGAGGAAACCGACACAATCCTAGAATAAAAAAATTCGAAGACATGTGACATCGGTCGCGGGATTATTTTCTTACCGTGACCCCGGATCATAAAGGGCTATTGAAGGACACCGTGGATTTTAGTCAGTAGAAGTCTGACAGTCCCTTGCGCCCTGCCCGGGGTGGGAGGACACATTTGATGATTTTACAATGTTTAAAAAAAAAAGACATGTGACATCCACCATCTGCACTGGGCCCGCGTGGTGGATTATGGCCCACGCCCTCTCACCGAGAGGAGGCCTGTGTTCCAGCAGTGGGAACATGATAGGCTGATGGTGAGTGATGTTATAAACATGTGGTGCAGCTTAGGGTCTATAATGTTCTACGGAATAGCAATTGAAACAGACATCTTCGTAGTTTCTACGTTGTCTTTATTAGACAAAAGCAGCACTTGAAAAAGAGTTTAATCCTTTACAATCCCTTACAAAACATTGTTACAAGAAGCTTTTCAGTCTCGCATCAACATTGCGCTAATAGCATTTTATTCAGACTATACCACGACTCTACTTCCACAGTGTACGTAGGGTTACCATTAAAAAAAAAGGTCTGACAGAAAACGTGTAATTGAACAGATTGATTTTCTCTTTAGAGCGAAATGTTCAGATATATATGACAAGGCTGACATAGTCCATACAATTGGCCTAACATTGGCGTCTTAATGCTCCCATTAAGACGCCAATGTTAGGCCAATTGTATGGACTATGTCAGCCTTATTATTATAAGCCTTATGTATAGATCTGTCTCTTTCCTACAGTGAAACAACTCTCCAGTTGTTTCACTGTAGGAAAGAGACAGATCTATACAAGTCATCTAGTGCCATCCTGTTCCCACAGTGGAATTAATCTCGCTTTAAGACTAGGGGTATTACAACGTCTTAAAACCAGCCTTGATCCAGTGAGTGAATGAGATGGCGCTAGAGGACTTGTATAGCTCTGTCACTTTCACTCGCCGGAATAAGCATGGTTTTAAGATGTTGTAATACCCCCCAGAGGCCTTACAAGTCCTCTAGCGCCATCTCTTTCCCACAGCTTAAACTGGATCGCGTTAAGAGTTCATGGTACGCCACCAGGGTGTCGAGTCTGCTAATTATTAGTCAGAATAATGGCGCCACAATGGCGTTTCAATTTTCGAACCATTTTTTACTCAGCAGTAAAAAATGGTTCGAATAAGCACTACGATTGAAACGCCATTGTGGCGCCATTCTGACTAATAATTAGCAGACTCTACACCCAGGTGTCCAAAAAGCTGGACATATCCGAAAAGATCCAAACGGGTAGTAATCCTAATTTATCTTAAGTGCACTTATTGTAATGACCACTTAAACTGTTGTCATCCCACTCTCAGAGGGAACTACATTGTATCGGGAGAAATCTTTAAAGCAATTGTTGAGTAAGAACTTTAGTCTCGAGCTCGAAGTGTAAGCCGCCACAGTTACACCGGCTCAGGTGCAGTGCAACAATACTTTTATACGTGATGCGGGACTGCGAGAAATACGTTTTGTAAGTACCGTCTGCGATGGGAATAAGAGGAATCTTTTATTTAACAGTACATTCGATAAGGAATAAGAGATTTATGTTTTATTTAACAGTACATTCGATAAGGAATAAGAGATTTATGTTTTATTTAACAGAACATTCGATAACAGTTAAAGTAAGGGCTTCACATACAGCAGCTACAATGTAGGGTATTGAATGTTACAGCATACATTAAAGCTACCCCTGCATTCTTTAGAATAGGCTTTAATGGTGACGAAACCGTAATCTCATCCATCAGGAAGACTGAAGCTTATAATTTGTAAGAAGAAAAATGAGTATTAATAGGAGCGTACAGACCATGTAACATGTTTTATAACATGTGTAAAAATGTTTTAAAACATGACCACGCTGTGAAAAAAAACATAACATGTTATATAACAATGTTATGTAACATGTTATGAGTCTGTATGCACTGTAAAGTATTTATTGATTTTATGAAATGAATGTTACTTTAAATATTGTTTGGTAGTTATTTAATAAAAATATTAAAGAAAAGAGTTCAAGCAGTGAGGCAACTCCAGCTCATTTGACCGACCCCGTTCCAACTTGCGAGGTTTATACCCTGAAGTTAAAAACCAATCCATTCAAAACTATTATTATGATTGTTTGTTGTCATTTAGATACTACTGAATACTGTAGTAAAGTGTATTGAATAATCTTCTGTAAGTCAATTGCACTGCAAAAGGGTTCAAAGTTTTTAGCTTGCTATTTTATGTCTTATGTTGCGAAATGAGTTCAGATTTTTTTATCTAAAACCTAGCTACTCACTATTAGTCAGAAGCTCTAAAACTCCGACAACCAGTCTTACCACGGGCTATCGTATTATCTAATTACTTGGTAGTGGAGGTCCAATAGGCAGTCGCTCCATGTAAAATAAAATACTGATATTCAGGCGCATCTGGTTCGACTGAAAACCGACCCCAATAAAAAAAAGCTAGGAAATAATGATGACTTTATGCTATTCTTTCGTCTTATTTGAGATGTAGGGAAGCGTCCGAAGTATCTGAGAAACACGCGAAATTCTGTAGCTTTGGCGTCAAATAATTATGTCGCGACTTAGAAGTACATTGATGATCAATATTAATTACGTTCGTCGGGGTCACGGAAGCTCGTTAAGCCCGCGACCCCGTCAGGCTTTGGCCCTCTAAATGGAGGCCCGTCAAGGCGCTGAAAACCAAAGAAAAATAATCAAAATAGCTAGTATTAAGTTTATATTAGCATACTTATAATGAATGCAAATACCTACTGGCATAAAGATTTAAAAATCTGGTGTGGTATTTGCCCTGACTGGTTCGCCCTAAATAACATTGCATTATTAAAAGTGATGTTCGATAATTGCTAGGTATTATTTGTCGGTAATGCGGTGGAACAATAAATTTTATTGCAACTGCAGGCCGCCCACAGTGCTGTAGGTATTTTCATGAGGTCATTGGCATACTGCTATGCGGTTGGTAACCGCTGTACCCAACAAAACCGTCTAGTTCCGCGAATAAAAAATGTTTTAGCGCGAAATATGCCAGCAATGCATAGCGCGCGAAGGAATTTTTGAATGTAGAACAGTGAAAAACTATATACTCATTGTTTAAATTAGTCGAGAAAAAGTTTGCTTTATTTATTACTATAGTTATGTCTGGATCTTTTGTGGTGTGTCGTAATTGGTACTTATTAATTTATATTATAATTTATTCGGTCAATTTTACAAATGTTAACTATGAAATCCACTGCCTATCACAGTTCATTGCTGAGCATATTAATTAAATAGTGCACACACCTTAAACCGCCACTTTTTTTTAAATTTTTTGAGCGTGGTAAAATCATCAAATGAGTCCTCCAACCCCGGGCAGGGCGGGAGGGACTGTCAGACTTCTACTGACTAAAATCCACGGTGTCCTTCATAGCCTGTTATGTTCCGGGGTTACGGTAAGGGAATAATCCCGCGACCCCGGCAGGCTTTGGCCCTCTGAGAGGGGGGACCCGTCATTATGCTGACGCTCTTTGAGGCGCGCGTGGGACACAACGCGCCGTCGACCCGGGCATGGTCCTTGGTCGGGCAGCGAGTTGCCCTTTACTCGCTGCCGCATGCCCGCGCCTACGGTGGCCGGAGATCATCGAGCGACGTCCGTCGCCGTGGACGCCTACCACTGCGGCTGGGGCGGAGAGAGGACGCTGTCCTCTCTCGCTCGCGGCCTGCCTCCTCACCTTAAACCGCCACTTAGCAAAAATCCAAAATAATGATGTTTATCATATTATACTTAATCCAAATTATATTTATCATAATTATATTTATATCATTTCATTTGAAATATTGTTAACGGGTTTAGACCCACTGCATTCCAAATAAAGTGCTTAATTTCACTGTAATTTAAAACACACAATTATTAGACGAAATAGTTTTTATGTTTGACATACTGCACTATGCCAAGACATGTTGCCAGAAGTTTTACTGCAATCTATTCGTTCAATCAAGTTTTATGAGAATATACTTTTTTTTTTTTTTTAACGTGGTAAAATCATGAGAACTGCCAAGCAGCTGATGTTTTACTACTATATTGCATTTAAATTCAGGAAACTGCATTACATTATTGATTTGACTTTTTAATACGATCGAATCTTGGCTTTAGCTAAATTCGACTCTCAACACTAACTGCACATGTATTTTTAAAGGTAGGTTCAAAATATAAATGCACGAGCGTTGGATTACTCGCTGTCCGATCAGGGACCACGCTTGGGTCGACGGTGCGTCGTTTTCACTTGCCCGCCTTAAAGTTGTCAGCAATCATACGGGGTTCTACCATAGAGGGGAAAAGCCTATCGCCGTCGTGAGGACACGGCGGTGCTCTGCCCAAGCGGGGCAGTCCTGCACCGCTTGCTCCACCGCGTCCTCCGGGCGATCCTCGCATTAGTGACACTCAGCCGTTTCTTCCTTTCCTATCCAACACAGGTCCCGAAACTTCAGTGTCCGGTAAGGACCTATACGTCATGCGGTAGGTCAGGACGCCGTGACGCCTATCCAGTCACTCCTCAAAGAAGGGTCTTACCACCGCGATTGCAGCGTGCCCGTGGACGTTTAGTTAGTGTAAGTATGAAATTCTAACATTCTGATATCTGGAGGATTCATTTGATAATTTCTCAGCCAAAAAATAATTCACACCCATAATCAGCATCATCACCTAATGTAGACTTTTAATTTCAAAAGGGACTCCTTAAGATTGATCTATTACCTACAAAGCTCGAACACGTTACCTAGTCTATTGGAAGATGGGTACACAAATTGAATTACCTATTGGACCAAAATGGGGTCCTTAATAGGTACTTAGTTTCAACACAAGTGCGTCTAACTTTCCACTAAAAATAGATGTCGTTAATGAACTAAAGATGTTGGCCACTGACTAGTACTAATTTATTTTTAGGACCTGCGCACTGTGAACATTCAATACATTTTTTTTTCATCTATTCCGAATGGTACAATGGTATTGTAAAACTTCTGCGGTAGTCATGAATTGTATTGATTGGGTTTGAGCACTTCAATCAGTCTGGCAGAGAGTAGCCAGAAAATAGCCAATTTTATAATGGTTCTTTTTTTTATTGTTTTTCGGTTTTTACTCAAGAAGGAGGTTACGTTTGTCGCTTCAATTCGTTACGTAAAATATTTTTTTAGTGTAAATATACGGATTTGTTGTGCCGAAAAAGTGGTAAAATAAAATCTCGTAAAATATTTTTTTTAGTGTACCTCCAGTACTTACACGTAAAGTGAGGAATTTTTTTTTCTCGCGTACCCCTTAGTGTGGGGTATCATTAGCTAATTACTTAACTAGTAACATTATAATTTAACATTACAACACTCCGTTCTAAACCGTTCAATTTCATATTCATTGTGTAATTCACTTTTAAATACTATGTAGGTACCAAGTAAAACTTTATTAACATGATTACCAAGTATTGAACGTTTTTTACTATTAAATACGGTCATTGCCTCCATCATCGTGGGTACCTGGCCTTATCTCTATCAAAATATTTGGGCTGGCGCTGCATGTAGATATATTATTTCCTTTCCTATTATAGGTACCCATAATACCTTTGACACAATTCTTTCATCGCTCTATTAACCCCAACTTTAACAAAACAGTAGCTGAATCACCCCTCAGTAAACATTGCAACTCCACCGTTGATTCATAGATGGCGTTACTGATATGAATTTGTGTCGACATACCAAGTTCTTGGAAATTTGACTGATTAGTTTTTAATTGCAGGGAAAGTTGGAATCTTCGTTAAAACTGATTGTTTGGTGCTAATGGCGCGTCTGCTTTAATTTTGCAGAATATAGCACATCATTAGGTGTTATTTGGATTATTTCGTGTTGATGAAATACTTAGGTCTTCTTAGAGTTAATTGCGATTCAGACTGTCTCATTATTGACATGAATTGTGATATTTACGAATAGGTTTCTTCATAGTCAATTTAGTGCGTTGCATTATCTATTATTATTTTTTTAACACGGAAGTTAAATTAAGAAGGGCGTGCATAGGGGTGTGCCAACGGTGCCCACGGTGTCCACGCACAGAGAGCTGAGCATTAGTGGGGTGCAGAAATGCCCAGATCAAGACCACACTTGGCCAGACCAGACCGAAGAAGCTCACGCTGGGCACTTATAAGGCTGGTTACAGCACTGCTAGTAGAATTTCGAGACACTAGAACTCAAAGGGAAATGGAGGAGGACGGAACAGGGTAGATTTTTAGCTAGTAAGAGACTGATCCTTTCTCTCTCGACACAGGGCGGTAAAATTCATCTGAAGGTTTTACCAACCAAATTAAAAAACCCGTCTTATTGGTAAAATTCTCAGCGTCCTAATAATGCCTATAACTGTTAATTGCCTAAATGTTCTGGCTTTTTTTTTTAGCTTGGTAAAATCATCAAATGTGTCCTCCCACCCCGGGCAGGGCGGGAGGGACTGTCAGACTTGTACAGACTGAAATCCACGGTGTTCTTCAATAGCCCTTTTTGTTCCGGGGTCACGGTAAGGAAATAAGTCCCGCGACCAAACTTTTCTGGCTTTCAAGATACATAATCATATAACTTCCGTCATTCTTGTTGGTTTAGGTCAGGGCAGTTATTCGTCATTGTTGCTACCCCAAAAATAAAACTATCAGATTTAGTAAACTGACATTCAAATGGGTCACGCAACCGTGGTAATGTGGTGCTTATTTGAACTTTGTAGACCTGAAGCCAGCAGCAAGTCAGATACAAGTACAATACTTAATATTTTATAGATAGGTACCTTCTTAGATAAATCTCAAGCCGTCTTATTCCAAAACGCCGACTAAATATAGTACTGGGATTAGTTCTAGGTTTAAACCATGGACTAAGAAAAACCTTATTATAAAATGAAGTTTATCACTAATCCTTGTACTATCTATGGTACTAAAGATAAACCCGCGAGACCCCTAGTTTATCCATGGTCTAACTTTGGTACTACTGTCAAATGTCAATTTCTACAAAAAGTTGAGGGTATCGTGGCTGTAAATTTCTGTGTTTATTGTTTTTATAGCGTTAAAAATGGATATTAAAATGATTACTTGATTGTTAAATGTAATAGAAATACATGAAGAAAAAAGATAGTTTTATTTTACGCCACAAACTTCAAAGTTATAAACAAGAGTGTTGCCTAGCAACATAGGAAGTCCATATAGTTTTTAGTATGTACTCCGTTTCACGTTCTTTGATAAAAATATAACTTGATAAAAAAAACGCGATATGTGTGTTTGTTGCGCTCGTTCAAGAGAATGGAACTTGGACATGAAATTAAATGGTTTGTTTGTTAGGACTTAGGAATAAAGAGTTATTATACATTTCAAGTATTTAATATCAACATTAGTAAAAACGGAATGTCATATTGAATGAAGCCAGTGTAAAAGAATGAATGATTGTCCTTTTTTCATTTTTTATCTGTGTAAACCATGGATGATCTTTGGACTAACTGATCTTCAGTTGGTCTTAGATTTGTAATAATGATCACATTTTAAACCTGGTACTAACTTTAATACCGTAACAATCCTAGACTATTTAGTCCAGGTTTAAACCAGTACTAACTCAAACTTTTGTAATAAGACGGAGTGACCTGATAATGATCAGTCTGCGTCCTAAAAATAATAAATAATAGCAAGAAATTCTTTTCGCTGGCAACACTAGTACAACTTCACGTTGACCTCTTCCACTTTGATTATACTTTAAAGTATATCTCGTAGGCGCTCAAAATATTGGCTACATCCCTCTAGCCGCCAGCTCTTGTCATTGGAAGCTAGCCAGACGATCTCGAAAAGTATATAATTTGCTGACTCAACCTAAGGTTTCAGCTTGCCTTCGTTTTGTTCGACAAGTCTTGTATTATTTTATCGGTAAATATTGGTTTATTATCTGTTGCTTTTATTTAAATATAATATTTTTTTCATTGAACAGTATCCTTACCACAAGTTTTCAGTATTTGAGACGTAAAGTAAACTGGAATTCTTTGACAATTTCAAAATAATTGTTTGTCAATTTTCAAGGAAAAAATTAGTTCCATCATCGCACACAAGAGGCGCTGTTCCATTTTTTCATACAAGAAACGAAACGCTGTGTAAATACTGGAAAGACGCTGTAAAGTAAAATAGTGAAAACTCGTGCTAAGGGTGCGTAGAATATTATAGTTAAACTGAAAGAAACTTATTTATTTGCAAGTTGTTGGAATGACATAAATGCGCCAATAGCTGAACTAACCAACGGAAAAAGATTTTATTCCAATTAAACCAGTAGTTTCTCAGATTAGCGCTTTCAACCAACCAAACAAACCAACTCTTCAGCTTTATGTAAATAATTATGTAGTTGCTAAAACTGTCGTTATAAAGCGAATAATAGAGCTGCAGTTTTCAGAAGCTAAACCGCCCTTTTAGCACACATAAACATACAGCTTTGTTTAGCGTGCTGATTATAACTTAATTCCAACCAGTTTCTGTGTGTTTTGTATTATAATCGTGTTCGGGACACAGTGGCGTCAGTGCTTTGGCGGTGCGCCAAAAAGGACATTCGTTTCGGATGCTAAATGAAAACGTATGAAAGTTATAATAGGGAATATAGTTGAGCAATAAACTTGGGCCTTTTTTGTAATTGGACAAAGGAAAGTGACTTTAATTATATTTTAGTTCGATATTGATGTAGGTTTTATGATAAGTGGACCTGCCTAAAGTCTCTTAATGGTGGAATTATTCAAATTATTTCGAGGACCGTACGCCAATACATAATTAGAACGTTTCCTGAGGAATATTTCATTGAGATGATCAAAGGACATACTTTACTCTGTTTTTTTTTCTAAAAATGCAGATTGCTTGTTGATTTGATTGTTCAGAAATCAACAAATGTATGAAAATTACGTGATTTCGAACTTGCTTAACTTATTCGAGACCAATCCTACAACTTGTGTGCCAAAGTAACAATTGCTTCAAATGATTAGTACGAGTATGTACTACCCAGTACCCATAGGTACTGTATTTTTTCTTTTTCTGGCACCAGAAAAGGCCCAAAAATGTATGGAGCGTGAATGATATCCTTTCGTTTTTAAAAATAGAAGTGTTTTTGCTGAATCTAAACAAATAGAGTATGGTTTTAAAAGAAAATTCTGATTTTCGTACCTTCTATAAAAGCAACGACGAAGCTAGACAATTAGCATACTGTACTAAGAAGTTGTGGAACCTTCTTTTTTAGACATTCCGCTTGCAAAGAGGTTCTCTTCCGGACTTTATTGCTTCCAATTTGACCTGCTCTGGCGCCTGACACTCCTCCAGTCAGTTGGCAACGTTTCAAGTGTTCGCAAACGATACTCATCCATCTTAGCTTAGGTCTTCAGGTAGGCAGAAACCACAGAAAGGTAAAAATAATTTGAAATAATTTAGGTACGGCAAAAAGGTACAGGTTCCACAGATGGCAAATTGAACTTTTCAAGGGATGATTGGTGAACTATCATAGGTTTGTAGAGAGTTGTGTCTGTCTTATAACATTACTCGATAACGTCTATTGTGTTTGGTTAATGCTTCATGGGCACTTGGGCAGGGACAACAGATGGAGTAGAAAAGTTTCGAAGTGAAGTAAAAAAAGTGGCAAATGAAAAGGATTTGTAATCTTTTATAGATTTGTCTCTAGAGAATGGTCAATATCTACTAGAAATTCCTTCTGTGTTGTTTTTGGGTTTATAAAAATAAAAACACCTACACAGATATCCTGACCCGAAACAGCTACTTGTAAGTCATACAAATATAGGTAGCTTAATTATGTTCCGAGCAGTGATGGGTAGTTCTTCGAAATTTGATTCTTTGACTGATTCATATGGTCAAATTTTAATTTCACTTTCAGCTCAGTAACACATGTTCATATGAAAATAGATATTCCAAATAACATTTATTTGTTTGAGGGACTCCTTTTTACAAAGTAGTTTTTAAGATATCGACGTTTAAAAATTTTGTGCCCAGATGAATCAGAATGTTTTACAGATGAATCAGGAACAGAAATAAAAATGGAAAACTTTAAATAAAAATGGGCTTTGTATTAAGAAAATAATCATAATATTATAACAACAATTATATTTTTTTAATAAAACAATTAATTTATTAACATTCAACAATAAAATTCTTGTTTTTAAACTAACAATTACAGAAATAAGTACTTACAGAGAATTTTGTTATAAATAGGTACTAAATAGTTATTTTAATGCTACGTAATAATATCCTCTTTATTTACTTTTGTTTTTTTTTCTCTCTATTTTTTCAAATATAATTCTTTTATTTTTAATTTCCACGCAGCATACTTGTCTGGTTCTGTTCTTATTTTCCATCTTAGAAGGATGAAAAATTCGTACGTTCTGTGAGTCTCTTTTTCTCATACATATATTTTTTTCCATTTTTTCTACTATTGATAGTGACATTGCTGTCAACAGCAATATAAAATAAAATAAAATAGATAGAGTTTGACTTATGAATAAATACTGAAGAATAATGTGAAAATTATCTCACACACACTCTACTGACATGGAAAAGTAAAATAACGTAACAAAAGTGCTCCTTTCTGGCTGAAAAAGAGGCAAACTAATTTATTTTCAGATTCATATGGTTTTTGAACATATGAATCAGGCACAGATGAATCATGATTTTGCCTAAAATCATGCTTAACTCATCATTCATAAAGACTTCAGTATTATCATTTTTCTACACGAATCTGTAACCCAAAAGCATCACACGAAACTCAGATTAAAGTCTTAAAACAACAAAATAAAATTAATAAATTAGGCATTGTAATCAACATGGTACCTAAACCAAGCACAGATGAATCAGACATTTACCTTTGTTTCACCAGGTTCCAAGCCAACCAGTCTCACGTCCGCCTTCTAGCACGTCCGTTGTACGTCAGGTTTCCCCCCACGTGGGATCCCGGACTCTCATCATTATTCCTCGACCAAGTACAGTCAAGTGAAGCTTACTCCACATGAATCCGTATTATACGCCGGACACTTCTTATTTGCTTAATTAAAAACATACTAACGTAGTTATATCTAATATGTATTTATTTTGTAAGAGGTCAATTAATTACCTTTCGATATAACTTTAATTTATATTGATGAATCAAAAGGAAAATGCGACATCGACCATTTTGTTCTGGAAAATGGTAAACGGACGCCCTATATGAATCAGGAGAACAGACTTCAAATTTTTTTTATTTTGTATGTAGATAGCTACTATTAAAAATATATAATTTGTCCCAGGTAGAGCTAAAGCTAAACTGTACAGAAATAGTAGATTATTAACCAAGGGGATAAAGCAGTGTCTTCTGTCGCGGGTGACGATTTAAATCGCGAGCATAACGAAGGACTCGAGGCTTACTCCCGAGCGTAGCGAGGGTGTTAGACAAAAAATCTTAAATCACGTCGAAGCGAGGGATTTAAGACAAAGTCCTGAGTGTAGCGAGGGATTTAAGTTCACCCAAGACTAAGACATTTTATCACCGAGGAAATACTCTACTCTTCGTACCACTTGCGAAAAAATTAACTTTATAATAATATGTATGAGATAAGCATTAATTAAACATTTAAATTTAACAATAACTTATTTAAAAAAATAAATTAAAATAATTTCAACGTTTATGTATTGAAGAACTCAAAACGCGGCAAATTCCTAGATTATATTGTATTCTCGGAAAAGCAAAGGCATCAAGATCAAACGGCCTCTTCGGTTTTCGTAATGTTATTAAATCATAACTGCATAATAAATGCGTATTCCTTTTTCAAAAATTTGTATAATGCTTTACATACAAACTCAATGGTGTAAAGACAGACTGATGTAGTTCACAATGGGTAAGTATTCGAAATTCAAATCACATTCTCTCCCTAGAGGATGAATGAAATTCAGTACAACTTTCTTTCCCTAGGGAAAGCTGTTTGTAACAGATTAATAATGACTATTGTTATGTAAGCTTTTTGTGGCATAGAATGTCACTTTTTTGAGCAAGTGGTACGAAAAAAATATTACATGCCGTTTTGTTAGTTGGTTACAGAAATATATCCACAGACATCGAAAATTTTGTCTCTGAAGAACTACCCTGATCAAACCCGCGACATGTTGCGCAGCAGTTGATCATTTAACCATTGCGCCAACTATGTAGTATTTTAGCAGCAACTACCGAATCGTCTCTATGTTCTGTGATACTAGCCTTGGCATATTATAAAATGAAAGAAGAAATAAATCCTTGTTTCATTTATCGAGAATACAAGTCCGCTCGAATAATCAATGTGTCCTTGTGCCTAAGCAAATAGACGAATAAAGATACATTGTGTAGTAAATACAACGTATCGACGAAATAGGACTTGTACCTATCTCTTGAGATTTCTTTTTTTTATAGATTGAAAGATCTTTCATTAACAGGTTCTTTTTTATCTTTGTAAAATCATGAAATGAGCGCTCCTGCCCTGGATGGGACTGTCACTGGCACTGTCAGACTCGCACTAACTAAAACCCACAGTGTTTCTTCAATAGCCCTTTACGTTCCAGGGTAATTATGGTTACAGGCAGGTTTTATCAGGTTAAATTTCACAAAATAGCTCGCTCAGAAGCGACAGGAAAGCTGTTACACACAAAAAAAAACATGTATCTCGAATTCTCGATTGAAAGATAAGTTTCAGGATGCGAATAATCTAATTTTCTTCTAAGGGTGCGTCCACATCTGGCGAATGCGCCGCAAATCCGCAGCTCGCGCGCCGTTTGCAAGCTGCACGCGTGCAGATCGCGTGCCGCGCGCCCGCCTTTTGGCATACTAAATTCTCATTCTCATTGCCGAGAATGCGCGCGCGCGGCTCGCGGGCAGGTCGCGAACGGCTCGCGAGTTGCACATTCGCGGCATATTCGCCAGATGTGGACGCACCCTTAGGGTGTCGATGGCAATCTTGATTGAATCGGCCCGGAATTGCTCTACAAGTTTGGAAACATGTGTAAACGTATCTAAATTCTAATCTAATCTTTGACTAGGAAAAACTCAAACTAAAACATTCCTGATAGAAAAATAATGGTCATCCTAAACATACAGGATAAAATTTCGGTCCCAAAAATCTACCGTGGTAATTGTATTCCGTAGAAAGCAATAAAAACCATCGAAGTGCGAGTCACACTGCCGCAAATAGGGTTCCGTACGATTATACACGTATATGTATTTATTTATTTAAATAGCGTGTTAAAATCATCAATCAGACTCGTACTGACTAAAGTCCACGGGGTCCTTCAATAGCCCTTCACGTTCCGGGGTCACGGTAAATCGTGAGACTCGCAACCCCGATTATTTTATATTTAGCAAAAAAAAAAACATGTTTGTTGTATGGGAGCCGCCTTAAATATTTATTTTATTATATTTTTTGGTATTTGTTGTGATAGCAACAACAGATCATCGATCATCTATTCTGTGAAAATTTTACTTGTCTTATTATCGCCGTTCATGAGATACAGCTTGGTGCCAGACATACAGACAGATAACGGAGTCTAAGTCCCTGTGTTACCCTTTGAAATAAAATGATATTTATTTGCGTGTAGTTATAAACATTTTTGCATGTCGCTCGTCTTTTTACAAAGTTTCGTACCTGTCTGCTCTAAGAAGAAACAGCCGAAACAAACTCAAAGGTCACTGTCTCTTTTAAAGTCCAGACATTTTATATGTTGGTCAAGTCATACGAGGACCATGTAGGTTAGTGTACGAAATGGTATTTTTAAGAAAGAACCACACATATTGCTTACGGAACCCTGAAAAGGAATAGGTACGTTGGTTGCTCCCAAGCTTTCCGTTCAGGATCAGATATAAAATAAATTCGTTCAAGCTCCGTTCAAATATCTACCTTGTATATATTGTAGCTTGAACCGCAGGGATTGTGACGTTTTATATAAATGTAGACTTGTGGTTTTTACCCCAACTTCTGCTGTGTGGCTTGGATTTTAGAAATCTTTTACCTCTAACCTTTTCTAAAAGAGCTGAACTTAGAGTATAAGGCGCGGGCCACATAGAAAAGACGTAAGACGTAGACGGGCGGAAACATATGTCTCTTCGGCGTCTCTTTCATACAAAATGTATGAAAGAGACGCCGCGACTTAAAAAAAACACAAGAGACGGGGCGCAGACGCGCCTCTCATACATTTTCACACGTCTGCGACGCGTCCTCGTCTTACGTCTTTTCTTTGTGGTCCGCGCCTTACATCGCGTAGGGGAACAGTGACAACACAGACGGGGACGCGAGGAATAATGGGGACATACTCGTAGGTACAGTCTTTAGGCATACTTAACACAACAGTAACGTAGTGCAAACGCCATCAGGAGGTCATTTGCAAGCGACCGTTAACAAATGGAGTCCTTTTGGCGCTTGCGCTACGTTAGTATTGTGTTAAGTTTGCCTTGAGTGCGTGATTTCCCATCATACCTCGCGTCCCCGTCGTTATATTATGTGTACTGTTCCCCTACACATTGGCCGATTTCACACCACATGCGTTTAGCGAACCAAATGCAGTGTCCACATGCAATCGCACAGGGTGTAAGGTAGCAACATGCTTTCAGTCGATCCTGATGCAGCATAATATCAGTATTTTACATAAAGCGACTGCCTATCTGACCTCTACATTCCAGTGACTGGGAAATACGATATCCCGTGGTAAGATGACTTAAAAAGGCCGGTAGATGACTTTATTAAACAGTCCAAATACGAGATCCTTTGTTCCGTTTCGAAAGACACGGTTTCAGGGGAAATAATTGACACATGCGACTTCCGATCTATGTTTCTAAGGTCAGCAACGTATCGGCTATATGTTATGGGTTCCAGGTGGACTTAGGTACTGGATACTCCTTAGGACACAACACTTTAATAGATTTTTTATAGGAACGGAGTGGGAAATTTCTTATCCTGATTTGGATGAGGGATCAGATATCATTCAGTGGGCGACTGATTGATGACGTCAGCTTTTCGTATCTTAGGGCGCTCTAACGATCTAATGATATTTTATTGGACAGAAAAAAATATCTGCGACACGATTGAAGCTGAAGCTTTCCTAATAGATGGCGTAACGTTACAGTAAAACGTTAAAACAAGGCAGTTGAATATTCAAATTCAAACTAGTGTGTTGCGGTAGCCTAATTGGTAAGGCGTCTAGAGTTACTTATTTATCCAGAAGACGGGGGTTTGAGTCCCATTCACAATTGATGTTTTTTTTTCTTCAAAAAAATAATCTGAAAACGCGACGCAGGCGTTAAATAATAAAAAAAAGATATATGATTGCTCACCCCCAGGGTGGAGCGGAAGGGACTGTCACACTAACTGACCAAAGAACTTTGTTCCTTTATATGTCCTTTGCGTTCCAGGGCCGTTTACCTTATGGGGTGTATTTCAGGTACACCTCCATCTAACCTTACTTATAATTACTACATTAGTCAATGATAAGGCTCATTTCATTTTTGGCTTGGCTAAAGTTGCCATAACCCATGGACACAATTTTCAGGTTTGATGGGGGTGGCATAATACATTAATTTGCCTAAAAGTTTCTAATTAAAATAAAGACAGAAAAAACTCATTGATTGTAACTTCTACTTCCTAACTATAGTCCTTGCGAATAGAAAAATCCGGAATGAATCTGAACAAAGTTTTATCTTTCCCTTTCCTTTCAAACGATTTGTAGAAGAAAACAGGCGGCTAACGATAGCCAGTTATAAACTAAAGGTCCAATTTCGTAGGCGACCGCAAACAGCAGCAGCAAACGACGCTACGCGACACGACTTGTCGCAGCGTCATATTGCTGGGGTGCTATGACAGGAAACCTCCACATGCGCCGGTGGACTGGAGTTCCCTCTCGGATACGTCCGGGGGGAAGACCAGTTTTTCGGACCGGTGCACCCTGGGATGCGGGCAAAAACTCTTCCTTAGGCACTGTATGCCTAAGGGGTCTCTTTGCCCGTATGCGAATAGCCTGTCATGTGGACGCTCCAACGCGTGTTCCTCAAAAAAGCGTCATATTGCTGTAATCATGATTCTGAAACCAACAGATGCAGATATGGCTGCTGCACATGATAACGCTGGTCCGTGTCCCAATTCGTTTAGAATGTTCCGTGAAACTAGATTTTTATCAGAAAAAACAAAATTTGTTGTCGCTCTAGTGTCGGTGGCACTAGATCTAACAACGATTTATGTCGTTTGTGACCGTGAGAAGTGTCACTGCGGAAGTTATTTTATACATACAAAGAAAGAATTTGGCGGGCCTGTTTCTTATTTTTTGTTTTTATGTTCAGACTAAGATTGTTTAGTTATTCCTGTTTAATAAATAACCAAACAATCTAAGTTAGCTCTACTTCAAGAGTAGGGTGGCTAGATCTGATTTACGGACACAGAGATACAGACAAATTCATTGAAAATACGAGATTTGAGGTTGTCATTTGAACATTTTCCACCATTTTCGGATCTTTATATTTATTTTAGAAACCAATAGCGTCGCAGCGACACGTTGTCTGTTGCTGCTGTCCGCAGTCGGCTACCAGGACGTACCCTTAACGTTTTCTTCACAGTTTACTACCGACAGAGTTACAAGATTCAATTAAAGTACTTAAGAGTTCACTTGTATCTACATTATCTTTTATACTTTGTAAAGTTTTATTATTCGTAACGGTTTATTTTAAGAAAAGTTTTGACAGGCCTCGAGAGAGTTATTTTATTGTATCCTGATGAAGTAAAGATTGTCGAAAATTTTCTAAGAGACAAACGCAATTTCCGTTTAGTTAGAACCAACAGGAAATCTGTCAAACGATTTGCATACCTAATTCTGTTTCTGTTCTAGGTTTTCACTTTATATAAGCGAAAACATGCAGGTAATAATGTAATTCTGCCTGAATGGAGATAAAAAAATACTTATCTTATATGCGACCACGATATGAATCAAAAGGGTCCACCCTTTATAGCAGAACTTTTTGAGTCATAATTTTATTTTGAAATAGCAACGGATAGCATAAACCTCTTTTCGCAGAAAATCGTTTGGCATACACTCATTTACCATAACACCGAAACCCATAATTTTGTAAGTCAGAATCATCTTTAGGCATAAATTTCAATTCCATAATAATCAATAAGTATAATCATCATGTCGCAGAAAATTCACAGCCAGAATCATCTTTTGTCATAATTGTGTGGTTTTTATTTCCCAGACAGTAAGATGATGCAGTAAGCATGCAGCAAGCATTCAGCATACAAGCATGCAGCATGCAAGGTTGTAACATGCAGCAAGCATGGCTTCTGTCACGGCTCCGGCGCTGCGGGTCTCCGGCGGTCCCACGCGAGCTAATCGTCGCAGATGATTTTACGCCCACCACCGCAGCTTCGGCTTACTGGCCGGCAAGCCGGCCAGCCTCAGCCGCAGCGGTGTGCGTTAAAACCACCTGCTCCTCAGCTCGCGGGCCGCCTCGCCCCTCCGCGCCTACGCGATTATAAATTACACTCTAGGGGTAGGGCAAACAAGACTACGTGAAGTCGATTTTGCAGCGATTCATTTCTGTCACTAACTTTTGTAGCACACCATATTGATTTTATAAAACAATTTTTTTAATTTTTTATTATGCCTATTAAATTATTTCTATTCTGAAATTCTGTGATCTTCGAAGTATATTAAGTCAAATTATTCCAAATAATCGGCGCTCTAAATAAACGTTATGCTAAATGAAAATATGCAAAATTGTAACTCTGACAAAGGTAATTATGCCTTATACAATTCTGCCATCTTAAAAGTATCCCAATTTAAATTCGGACATAAAAACATTAGGCCAAAAAACAATTATACTAAACATTTTTTATACCATAACAATGTTCGTTTAAAAAAGTTTCTGCCAAGTGAGTTCTGCCAAATAGGTTTCGGAGCAACAAGTTTCTGCCAGATAGAGGGCACCCGAATCAAAATGCCAATGACTTCTATCTGGCCACTTGTAATGGTTTATTGTAGGTAGTAATTAAATACTTTCTGCAAATATTTTTTGTAGGTAATGTTTTTTATCCTTGTTGTCTTATAAATAATTAGGAATGTTATTTTCAAATAATTATTAAACATTTTCTTTTTGTTCTGAAAAAAAAAAATGAGTCAGCAACAAGTTACACTAGGTACAGCTAAAATTATTTACTCTAATTGTTTAGTTGTCCATCTTCAGATATAAAATTAAACACTCAAATCAGGAAAGCGAGTCATTACAATATAAACTAATAGCGCCAAAACCCCGAACATTAAATAAAAGTAATTTGTGAATACTAGCAACACTGGCATAGAAAAAGGTTTGTTGCGCACTAAAGAGTAAAGAACGGGTTATCGGAATTTTACGGTTATCACAACGTTATTGCATGTTTGTTTGTCGTTGGGCCGCGTTTGAATGAATTGTCACGATTTGAGGATAAAGTTTAAATTAGGAAGGATTTTCGTCCATGTTTGTTTTAGTGGATTGTTATTTATTTTGTTTTAATTATTTCTATGAATTTTGAAACATGAATTCCATGTTTGAAAACCTTTATATAATCAAAGTTGAAAACCATCAAATAATTTAAGCGCTCATGTACACGACGCCGCCGCCGCGCCGCCGCCGCGCCGCTACCGCGCCTCTAGGCTGTGTTTGGTTTGTATGGTTTGCCCATGGTATTTCAAAATGCTGTTCTGCGCATTGAGGAAATATCTTAACAATGTGTTCCACAATGCGTGGATTGGACGCGATGGCCCTATTCCATGGCCGCCACGCTCCCCAGGTCTAACTTCGTTACACTTTATGTCTAGGGACGTTCCAAAGGGCTGGTATAGGTACGCAAAGGACGTTCCAACTAGGGAGGTACTAGTCCAACGCATGGAAGCGGCATTCAATACCACTAAGGGTCCGTTCACACAGACCGGCGAGAAAGAGCACGTAATCGGAGCCGATCGGCTGCGTGAGCGAGAAAGAGCACGCAATCGGAGCCAAACGGCTGCACGATCAGCTCCTCTTATTATTTCAAGTTCAAGCATTCTTAATGACAAAAACAGTGCACATGCAAAAATAAACCTTACTACAAATATTAAAAACTCAGTTTTCAACGTGATAAGAATCTGCTCTCCTCTCCGAGCCGGTCTGTGTGAACGGACCCTAAGGAGGAAATACGACTTCGTACAACAACTGTTGAAATAGATGTCGGGCCTGCATTCGCAACAGAGGCCAACAATTCGAGCAGGATTTTGTAACAATTGTGAAATAAACGTTAAACATGCAAAATTTTTTTCAAGTAAACCCGACAAAAACATTGAGATACGAGATAAAAGTTACCTTATACGAATGAGATAAGATTTAAAGGTTTGTCAGGTATCAAAAAAGCAAAAAAATAATAATTTTGAACATCAGCCTTGGGTGACTCGATTCACAATTCTAGTGTATTCACAAAGTTGTTAAAAGATTTTTGTGGCATGTGGCACATCATTAGCAAGGGGATAGACTGGAGAATTAATGAGGGAGTTGGAAGATCCCGGTCGCTTCTGGTTTTTTTTCTGTAGCCATATAAACAGCTGTAACATGTATAGCTTTAATTTATGTTTTACCTTTGCGAGTGAATAAAAACAAAACTAGGTGACTAATGCCACTAATTTTGTATTTAAAAGTACTCTTAAACAATACACATCTAAATAAAATTAAAATCCAGAGTCTACGACCGATATTTAAAAAGAAAATTGCATTTGAATGTGAAATTTGGGCCTTTTTTAGTAAAACAATAAAAAGTCGATTAAAAAAAAATCCACAGGGCATGAGGGGTGTTAAGAGGTCTGAAAGGATAGCAGATGACCCCTTCTATCGACCATTTCAATTTGGCACACGATGGACCAAACACCCTGTATAATTCTACCATTTTATCACCATTCTAAATCTACGACGGTGTAAGCATAGCCCTTGAACATCTGATTTAGCACAATGTTAAATTACAGTGGTCTTTATAACTGTCAGCATAAGGTTATTTTTGGGTTGCAAATACCTGAAGTAAAATTTAGTGCGCTATGTTTTTTTTTCGGCGCGTGGCCCCATAGAGTGACTAATAGCGACATTTTGTTTTTTTGGATACATTTCGCAAACACTATTTTACAAACACTATTTTAATCAAAATCACTGTCGTAACTGCCAAAATCACATTAAAAGAAATGAGGATTTAAAGAAATTGTTACAAAAATATACGGTACATTGCGACAAAAAACAGAAAACCCGTCTTTGCCTTCCATCTGTGAACTATGACTTGAAAATAACGTTTAGCCATTGATATTTACGTATAAAACCTTTTATAGATTACGAGTCCTTCCCAGGGCAAGGTAGGAGGGTCTGTCAGACTTGTATTGACTAAAATCCACGGTGTCCTTTAATAGCCCTTTTCGTTCCGGGGTCTCGGTAGCTTAGTCCCGCGTCCCTGGCAGGCTTTAGACTCTGAAGGGGCCCCGTCATTGTGTCATGACGTCACAACATGGCGTCATCAAAACTTCCTATTAAACCAAAACACGTTTAATAACTAATCCTTATTATCTCAACAATAAGGTTCCTATTAATTTGCTGCTGTAAAACGTAAAATAACTTCAAAAGACTTGTATATCTAGGTAGCACCCTGCATGAAGGGTGGCGGCATGCCGTCATCGATCAGCCGGCGACCTTGCGGGGTCATCGACCGCTGAACTAGGTCGTAGGGACGGAGCCACGGACGTAAGGCAACCTTTTGTTGGTGAAGGAAGTGCAAGGATTCTGTTTTGATATGCCTTTAAGAGAGGGGTCAAGATGTCTGTCGGTTTATAGGAGATTACGCCCCGTTTTGGGGATGATATTGTTGCTTTTTTCCTGTAGTTTAAGTAGGGATACAATAAATATGTTTTTGTTACATCGAGACCGGTTATAGCACAGTCAAGAAGGAATGAAGGTGTAAATAAGTGAAATGTGTAATTTTTTCGTTTTGCAGCCAAACGAAGGTCTTTCACTGATTTAAATGTTTCAAAAATGCCAACCCATATTTTGGTATTCATATTAATTGCTTTTCAATTTAAAACTAGTCATCCGGTTTTATTAATAAATCTAAATCATCTTTTAATGACTTTGCTTCAAATTTTTTCGAAAAACCTAAATCTTTCTGTTGGAGCTCTCCACTGCTTCATGTCGAACGTACTTACAATAACTTCAGTATTTTTTTGAAGACATATAGAAATTCACAAAAAAAAAATGATTTTTCATACTGATGGGTCCGATCAATTTTTCATTTTGCATGATTTTTTTTTTTTTTTGTGAATTTCCAATGTCTTAAAACAAACTTTGTACAGTAACATGGTCTGAGTTATCCCACGAGAGGTTTAGCGCATAAATTAACGTTACACGTTGTATAAAACGTTTCCCCCTACACGAGGAATAATCCCTACGTGGGTGTCTCTACAAATATTTACACTCACAAACACCCGGCCACAAATTACGTAAATCATTACACAACATTACATCACTTACTTTAAAACCTCCCCTACCTCTATTTATATCTATTTGTCTCACGATGTTATTCAACCCTGAAGGTTGGAGCTATACAAACCACCGCGGCCGCACCCGTGTCATGGCGGAGTACCATCGATGACATAACTCATTTTAACTTTTAAAACAGTATTGTGTAATTGTAACTTGAGGTACAACTATTACAGTTTAAAGTGTTCTCGATGTTCTATTAAGAGCACTCGCGTGTAATGTAACATTACAGATTTGATTTTGAGGGTTACATTACAACACAACCTCCCTGATTGACGAGCATTTGCATACGCAATTGGAGCGTATTGTATTATCAAAAGGTGCGCATTGTAATGCTCGATTTTTCTTCCTCACTTATGACATGTAATGCTCGAATTTCTAGCGTTACATTACAGGCGAATGCTTGCGGTGAGAGAGCACTTTAACATTCTATGAACTGAGGTTTGAATTGAATTAAATTGTCCACATAACTATTCCCATACAGGCATTTTTTTTAGCGTGGTAAAATCATCAAATCAGTCCTCCCACCCAGGGCAGGGCGGGACTGTCAGACTCGTACTGACTAAAATCCACGGTGTGCTTGAATAGCTCTTTACGTTCCGGGGTCACTGTAATTCGTTAGTCCCGCGACCTCCTCAGGCTTTGATCCACTATAGAGAGGCCCCGTCATCTCCCATACAGGCATGGGAAATTCAAAGAAATGTGATTTTCTTATAGAAGTAATAGATAAAGTTATAATTAATAACTACATAATATTGTTTTTAGTACGAAATAAATGTAAATAAAATTAATAATTACGGAATTGTATTTCTGTTGCATTAGAAGTCAAAATTTATTAAATATCATTATATTATATGTATTAAATATGTATATATTTTATTTATTGAATTAATAAACATTTTTTTAGTAAATTCCATTTTTTATTTTTCATTTATAATTGTTTCAGTGTGAGGAATGAAGAAGAAAACGTGTTGAGTCAACCACAAGTAAATGGAATGCGGGCAGGAAGATAATTAAATTATTCCACAAACAACATAATTATGTAATGACTACTAATTCACAGAAGAATCTCTTAACTATTCAAAAAGTTTATTCTTTTCTTTAACAGAAAAAAAAGAAGTTAAAACTGCCAAAGTAACTTTTACGAAACATTAGCCACAGAAGTGATTTTCAGAAAACATTCAGACTTTTGTGTCAACCAGTACAAAGAATCGATGTCTTTTGTTTTCTCCCCCCTCCCCCCATAGCGGCTGACCTTTAGGGGTAATAGATAACACGTGTGGTGGAACTGGGTCCCTTTGTCAAGGCGTCGGACCGAGGTCCAGTAAGTCCGTTACTGGACCTCGGTTCATTACAGAGAAAAACGACAGGGCGATGTCGATTAAATGTTACGTGCGAAAGTGTTTTGATTGGAAAAGTACAGAATTGCGTAATACCAAGCCTGAAGGTGAGGTAGAGTTGTAAGAATTTTGCGAGTTATATTCCTGTAAATAACAATGTATAATTATATTATTATCAGTTAAAATGTTTATAGATGCACCCACATTCATAGGAGAAAAGCAAAGTTTTTGTTAAAAATAATCAGGGTTTGATGCGAAGAACCAGGCAAAATATGAAATGTTTCTGACAATTTTTTTATAGAAAAGTTCAATATCACTTTGCCTTAGCTGTGCCTAACCAATAAGTGTCATTTTTAGCCGTAGCAGCCTATGTTTTCGACTACGAAAAGACCGAATCCTTAGAAAATTGTCATTTCAAACTTGACGTTTGAAAAGGGTTTGTCTTGTTATTTTCACGTCAATTAGGTAAAACAATTATCTTCTGAGTCTTGAAATCACCGAACCTTATTCCAAAAAAAATGCTTAAAGAACTAGTTGTTGCTTGCGGGTTTGCTCGAGTTTTAGAGTATTTTAACTCAAAACTTATGCGCGACAACGCAATAATATGATAAACGATGCAACTTGTAGTTTTTACGATTACTAATGAGCCAAATATCATCAAAATTCGTTCAATATTCTTAAATTTTAAATTATATTGTCACGCATTGGTCCTGCAATCTGAATTCTGATCTGGTGCGTTAACAAATATTTAGAGCTCACATAGTATACAATAAATATTTTGAATTTATTGAATAACAAATATATCGTCACTATACATCCATCCAAGTATGATTAGATACGTCACAGTTAACTATCACTTATTTTTCCTTTTATTTTTTAAATATCCACAAACAAACGAACACAAAATCTCTATAAAGATCCCTTTTACATTTCATAATGAGTTTTTGAAGTCAAAACTTGTAAGGCATCGTATGAGACGTTCCGCATCCATTTCATGGTACGAACGAGGAACTATTCTAAAGATTTATGTGAGAAACTTACATGTGCAGGAGATCCCAAGACTTTCATCAAAAAGGAGGCAAACTTCAGTCTAGTTTAGGAAACTCGCGATTTATTCCAAGATTGTTCATTTGACGAAAATATATGTTGGTTGTTGGATTTTGACTTTTGAGGTTATTAATGTATTCTTGTATTTGATAACGATCTCTAATTCCCCATTTGATTAAATTATTAGGGCACGTCCCTAATAATTTCAATGACATCAAATGGGGAATTACGTAACATTAAATCAGTTGTTTTTGAAACAGCTATAAAAATTACTAAATCTCTATTTCTGCTCTTAATCAGAAAAATATAAAATTTCGTTTTATAGCTTTTCATTTTATCGTTATTATTATGTTGTGCCTTTTCAACCCTCTGTTACATGTAGACTAATTGGTGAGAGTTACTAAATACGAGTATAATTATTATCTAATTCACTGAAAATTGACAGTATCTGCAATTTTTCGGAATTCCCAGCCGATTTGATTAAACTTTTTTTTTTTTTTTAGGTGGTAAATCATCAAATGAGTCCTCACGCCCTGGGTGGGGCGGAAGGGACTGTCAGAATCTTACTGACTAAAATCCACCCGTGTTCCTTCCTATGCCCTTTACGTTCCGGGGCCACGGTAACCTGCGACCCCAGCAGGCATTTGGCGCGAAACACGACGCGCCACCGACCCGGGCTTGGTCCTTGGTCGGACGGCGAGCTAACCATCACTCACCGTCCGCAAGCCCGCTCCGCCGCTGTGCCCTCTGCTGATCAGAGGGACACGCGTTGGAGCATCCACACGACAGGCTGTTCGCATACGGGCAAAGAGACCACTTAGGCACACAGTGCCTAAGGAAGAGTTTTTGCCCGCATCCCAGGGTGCACCGGCCCGAAAAACTGGTCTTCCCCCCGGACGTATCCGAGAGGGAACTCCAGTCCACGGGCGCACGTGGAGGTTTCCTGTCATAGCACCCCAGCCAATTTGATTGAACTTTAGAGATAATTTTTTTTCGTGCGGGAACCTCCGCACGGCGCGCGTAGCTTGTAGGGCTCGCTACGCGCAGTGCTACGAATGTGTCTACGCCGTAGCACTGTAGGCACTTCGTAATAAAGTTTTGAGAAGAGATTAACTTTACAAGTTTGCCGTTTATTTAATTAAATAATAGCCGAAAACGTGACTACTGAACCTGGGTCCTTGGGACCAATTTCCGGGTTACAAAAATAACCCAAACACGAGACTTCGGAACGTAAAGGGCTATTGAAAGACAATAGCCTTAATAGTAGTTTAATCAGTACAAGTCTGACAGTCCCTCCTACCCTGCTCGTGGTGGGAATACTCATTTGATGACTTTATCACGTTAAAAAAAACATAGTTGAGAACACGCTAGTTGAGATGAGTCAATATGATTACGAACGCAAAGTTTATTACAAGACTTCCAAATTAATCTCCTTGATACGTATACGTATCAAGATCGTTAATTATTAGAGGACCGACCCAAACCCACTTGTAATTTTAATCCAAGATGACTTTTGAACCCTCAATTACCCAACACTTAAAACTTTCAAACGTTGTTCTTCAACACAGGTCCCAAGGCTCAATACGGTTCACTTTGAACTTGTTCCAGCTAGCAATGAATAATATTGTAATATATCTTCCTGTATGCACTCAGTAACATTTCTGGGAATGTAAACTGCGCTCTCGGCGGCTCTCCTGTGATGTCACATACAGTATTCAGCAGGTTTCCTGTAAGCTCGCTTTGTGCACTTTCATAGTTTCATTTTATAGATCTGGGAGTACGAGAGATTTATAAATGAAAGGTTTTTGAAAACATGTTGGATGTATTTCTTTCTTTTTTATTAAGGAGCCCTAGGTTGAATAATTACAGCCTTACAGGTCAGTGTTCAGGCCTACACCGCGCTTGCCGAGGTTGGTCTGTGGATGGGAGACCATATTCTGTCATAGCGAGTTTCCTCCGTGCCTCGGAATGCACGTAATGCCGTTGGTCCCGGCTGTCATATGCTGTAGATCTTTGACAGTCGTTACTATTATTCAGGCCAGTCTTACCTTGGGGTATCGTATTACCCTTACTAGGTTTTGGAGGTCCGACAGGCAGTCGCTCCATGCTAAATACTGATATTCAGTTGCATCTGGTTCGACTGGAAGCCAATATAGTTTGGAAAAGGCTAGGCAGATGGTATATGGCAGTTCTATATTGCCGTGATTAATAATCCAGGGCGCAGTAAGATAATACAAATTTTTTTAGCGTGGTAAAATCATCAAATGATTCGGGAGGGCCTGTCAGACTCGTACTGACTAAAATCTACGGTGTCCTTCAATAGTCCTTTATGTTCCGGGGTCACGGTAATGGGAAAAGTCCTGCGACCCCGGCAGGCATTGGCCCTCTAGAGAGGGGCCCCGGCAAATAATTCTTCTATACTAATTAAATATTCCAAGGTCAAAGAACGAGTGTCTTAACGTTAAAGTTGAGCTCATAATAAACTTGTCGGCCATTCTTGAGTGTTGTGCTTCAGATATTTTCCTAATAACGAGCTGGCTAGCACGATGTTGGTATGCTCATAATTCATCATTGTCTTGGAGAAAACGAGTACAAAGTTTTTATTATAAGTAGGTACGTACTTAAAGAATAAGGTAGAGTAAGTCGGACCAAGATTGACTTTTAATTTTGACATTATAAGTTCCATCACATTCGCGGATAAAGCAAACCCTAAAACAGAGAGGTTTGAAAAGATGTTGCCCTTGCCGAGTAGTGAAACAGTACCTATCCACAGGCTTTTAAAAAATCTTAGAATATGCATAACATTTGCAAGAAATATGACATAAATCGTACCTAACTTTTAAATAAGATGCACTATGGGATCATGGGACTGTTATAAAAGGGCAGTGCAAACGCGAATACAAAAGGCGTGTGAAAGAACAGAATAGATACGATAACAGTTTATGGTTGATAAGAGTCAGTCCTTTCTGCTCCAGGTCGAGAGAACAGGATGATTTTTTACATAAACAACAAAAAAATATAATATATTGTTGGCAACTGAAGGTGTGGTGACACCTTAATGTTGGCAATCTGAAGGTGTGACGACACTCTAAGTCACCCCACCAGCCGGCAACCGCCGGGAAGCTCATAAAAGGAGACGCGCAGTGAGAAAAGGCCCTTTTTTTTTGCTTGGACGGCGATCAGGACGGACGTGCTACTTGACCATTGTTGTGTGCTCGGTATCTTTTAGGTTATATTTGTGTTCGTGTATTTTTATTGTGTTCAAATTCATTTGTTACTAATTACCTACAGTGTTCCTTTTTATTTTTATGATTTTTGTAAAAAGTGTTGTTATTAGAAATTAAAGATTGTTTATTTTTTTAAGTTATTTCACTTCTGATTTCCAACATCAGAAGTGGGATAAAGATTCATTTCGCCCACAACTTAAATTTAGTTCGCAGACTTTTTTATTTTTACTAAAGCGGGTAGTTGATAACAATGGATCGATCGAGTCGTTCACGTTCAAAAACTAGTGCACCGCGTCCCAAACGATCTCGTAGCCGCCATAAGCGGAATAGAAGGTCACGTAGCAAGTCTCGGGATTGCGATCGCCGTTCCAGGCGCGAACGAGATCATCGTGGGAGCCGCGTGAGGACGCAAAGCCCTGCGTCACCGCCTTACCGACAATCGCTTGAGACTATTGTCTCGCGGTTGAAGGTTTTAGAAGAACGTTCGCGGGTAATAGCTACACCGGAAAATACAGGTACTGCTACTGACGTTTCGACTGCCACCACTGAGAGAATAGTGGAGGCAATACATTCGCTAAAGTCAGTAAGCACCCATCATTTTTATATTTCTAATTTCGACCCAAGCGTGCATGATGTTGATCAGTGGTTTGACGAGGTTGACAGGGCTCTGGTTTTGAATAAGTGGTCACAAAATGAGTGCCTATCTCGCGTCGGGAACTGTCTGAAGGGAGATGCTAAGACTTGGCTTGGAGAATGGGTTACAAATGACCGTTCATGGAACAATTTTAAAAAAGATTTTCGGTCACTTTGTGTAAAAAAAATTGATGTGGCAAATATTTTGTATGAAGTAATGAACTCTAATTCAGACAGTTACCCAACATACGCAGAATATGCACGTAGATGTTTATTACGTTTACGGATTGTAAAAGGCTTATCAGATGAGTTGATTGTGGCAATTGTTATCAGAGGGATTAAAGACCCCCAAATCAAAGCAACTGCTACTAATGCAAACCTTATGCCTGATAATCTCGTCAGCTACCTGTCTACCTTCGTGAAACCCACTTCTAAACAGAATGATTCTAAATGTAACAAGAGCCCACAAAATAATAACTTTAAGCGTTCGTTTAGGGGTCAGGGTCCCAAATGTTTCACTTGTGGTCAGACTGGGCATAAACAAGCGGGTTGTCCTAAGCAATCTAAATCGAATAACGCGACTGATCAAGTTAAACCTGAATCGGTAAAACCTGAATCGAATTCCAGTACAAATAAGACTGTATGTGCATACTGTAAAAAGACTGGTCATGATATTAGTGTTTGTTTCGCGAAACAGCGTACAGATAAGTCCAATAAAAGTAAAGTAAATTTTTGCGCTCCCCTTATTCAAAATAAGTCCAGTGACATAGTAGTTGGAACGATCCAGGGTATACCTGTAGATGTACTGATTGATAGTGGGGCATTGGAAGTCTCGTTGATTTCATCATCTGTGGTCAATCATTTTTCCTGTTCGAGAAAACCCACTAATAAACAATTGAAAGGAATAAGTAATTCCATTATCATTGTTGATTTTTATGTCACACTTTTAATCGAGCTTGAGGAGATAACCCTCGAAGTAGATTTGTTAATTGTGCCTAGTGAATACATGAACGCACCAATCATTATTGGTACTGACGTATTGAATAGGGAAGGGGTAACTTATATAAGGACTAGGAACTCTCAACGTTTAACTCATGATAAATCTTTAACGAGGGTTTCCACGGTTCAATCTGAGGAGCAACCCAAAGGTTTTAAAACCACACTAATCGGGGAAGACCTTGAGAAACTCACCAGAATCCTTAATAAATATTCCGAATTTATGATTTCTGGCACTGCTACGTCTACAGTTACCACAGGTTGTATGCACATCAGATTGAACAGTGAGGTACCTGTTAGTTATCGTCCTTACAAAATGTCCTACAATGAAAAACTTAAAGTCAGGGAGATTATTCAGGATTTACTTAGTAAAGGCATAATACGTGATTCAGAGTCACCTTATTCGAGTCCGATTCTTTTAGTAAAGAAAAAGGATGGATCGGACCGTATGTGTGTGGACTTCCGGGCACTTAATAAAATCACAGTTAAGGACAGATATCCTTTACCTTTAATTGACGATCACATCGATCGATTAGGGAAATCAAAATTCTTCACGGTACTTGATATGGCTACAGGATTTTTACAAATTAAATTAGATGAGCAATCGATTCCCTTAACTGGCTTTGTGACGCCCGAAGGGCATTTTGAATATTTGAAAATGCCCTATGGCTTAGCCAACGCTCCCATCGTATACCAACGTATTATTGCGAATACATTGCGCGAATTCATTGAGGCAGGCAAAGTATTAGTATACGTGGACGATTGTATGCTATTGTCCTCTTCAATTGTACAGGGCTTAGAGATATTAGATGAAGTTCTAGCAGTTCTGACTAATGCCGGCTTCTCAGTTAATTTGCGCAAGTGTTCATTTCTATGCCAAGAGATAGAATATCTAGGTAGAATTATTTCCAACGATGGGGTCCGACCTTCAACGAGTAAGGTTCAGGCACTCGTAAATGCACCCGTTCCTCAGAACGTCAAACAAGCTAGGCAATTTTTAGGTTTGGCTGGCTATTTCAGAAAGTACATAGCTAATTACTCCATAAAAACAGCTTGCATTGCTCGTTTGACACGCAAGGGCGTTGATTTTGTCTGGGGGCCACAACAAGAAAGCGTTCGCAAAGAACTGATTGGATGTCTAACCAGTGAGCCAATATTAGCTATTTTCGACCCAGAGCTTCCCTGTGAGGTTCATACAGATGCGAGTAGTGCAGGTTATGGTGCAGTTTTCCTACAGGTTCATAAGGATGGTAATAAGCGTGTGGTTGCCTACTACAGTCAGGTTACGAAAGGTAGTGAACAACGTTACCACTCTTATGAACTGGAAACACTCGCCGTGGTAAAAGCTCTGAAGCATTTTAGACATTACCTCATAGGGATACCATTTATTGTAGTGACAGACTGCAATGCCTTAAAAGCCACTCAAAATAAGAAGGACCTACTCCCGAGGGTAGCGAGGTGGTGGATTTACCTTCAAGATTTTAACTTTACCATTCAATACAGAAAAGGTGTAATGATACCCCACGCAGACTACCTTAGTCGTAACCCTGTACATGTGATAAATAACATTGAGAAACCGCGTAATTGGGCTCAAATAGCGCAAGCAGGAGACGAGGAAACTCAAACCTTAATCAGGTCTCTGGAAGGGGGAAACTTGGACTCTTCACGCTATGTTAAACGCAATGATATTTTGTACTATCGCTACACACCCGTAGGTGAAGAGCCCAGGTTACTTTGTTACATACCAAAAGGACATCGTTTGAGTCTCCTCAGAATATTCCATGATGAACATAGCCATATTAATGCTGACAAAACTACGAATCTTATCTTAAAACACTTTTGGTTCCCTGGTCTTAGAGCTTTTATTACTAAGTACATATCCCACTGCCTTGTATGTGTGGCTCATAAGAGAGTTCCACGAGGTCCATTACAACCAATTAACTCATGGACGAAACCAAATGTTCCTTTTGACACCTTGCATATAGATGCTCTTGGTCCATTGGTAGTCTCTAATGGTAATAAACACGTTTTAGTTGTCGTAGATTCTTTTACAAAATATTGTTTATTAAACCCTATTTGTACCCAGGACTCAAATGAGCTAAAACGTGTTATGCAAAATGTTGTGTCTCTCTTTGGAACACCTAAAACAATTGTATGTGATAGAGGTAGGATGTTCCAATCATCTGGTTTTGTGTCACTAATGAATGATTTAAGTTGTCAGATTCATTACATTACCCCCGAGATGCACCAAGCTAATGGTCAGGTGGAACGTTACGTTCGAACCCTTCTCAATATGTTGAGGATCGAGGTGAATCAACGGAGAGGCGAATGGTCCGAACAGTTGTGGAAGTTACAGCTGATACTCAACATCACTAAACAAAAGACCACCCAGCAGTCCCCGTTAAACCTGCTTATCGGTGTCGAAGGAGCTACCCCTGTCATTCGCACACTAATCCGAGACGTTGCCATTGAATTGTCTGGTGAGAACCGTGAATCACTACGGGAGATAAGGAGACAAAGGACGGCCGAACGTTTGTGCAAAAATCAAGCTGATCAAGACAGTCGTGTGAATGAAGACCGACCGCCTCCACGTGTCTACAGCAAAGATGACCGAGTCTTCGTCATCAAGTATTCCCAATCCACGGGGAAACTTGATCCTGGTATGCGCGGACCTTACCGCGTAGTTGGAGTCCTGGACCATGACCGCTATGAGCTGCAGCTCCTAGCTGGTGGTTATGGGAAGACCACATTTGCCGCAGCACAGTACATGGTGCCGTGGAAAGGAGAATGGACTCCTGAGACCTGCTCAGCATTTTTTGATGGCAAGTACTGTTTTGAAGTCTGTGTGATATGCTAACATTGTGCCTATGTCAACAGCCACTGGGAGGTATGCAAACATGGTGCCTATGCCTACAGTGTTCGTAAAAGTCTGTGTGATATGCTAACATTGTGCCTATGTCAACAGCCACTGGGAGGTATGCAAACATGGTGCCTATGCCTACAGTGTTCGTAAAGTCTGGGCGGTATGCTAACTGCGAGCCTATGCCGACAGCCGTTGTGTGACACGCTAACCAGGTGTCTCTGTCTGCAACGCAACCAAGTTGAAGAACTTGGTGTGTTCTTGGCTAAGATCTTATGTTACGATTTTCTACATGTAATGCTTTTCGTGTATTTTCAGATGTATCGCTTCCACATCTGTTACCTAACACGATTGTCTTATTACAGGAGACAGTGAAGACTCGGACGTCCTTTCAGAAGACACTAATCAGGCGAGACCATCCTCTGGAACTGACGAGGGCGTCAGAGCATCAGGAGAGGCCGTGTTGGCAACTGAAGGTGTGGTGACACCTTAATGTTGGCAATCTGAAGGTGTGACGACACTCTAAGTCACCCCACCAGCCGGCAACCGCCGGGAAGCTCATAAAAGGAGACGCGCAGTGAGAAAAGGCCCTTTTTTTTTGCTTGGACGGCGATCAGGACGGACGTGCTACTTGACCATTGTTGTGTGCTCGGTATCTTTTAGGTTATATTTGTGTTCGTGTATTTTTATTGTGTTCAAATTCATTTGTTACTAATTACCTACAGTGTTCCTTTTTATTTTTATGATTTTTGTAAAAAGTGTTGTTATTAGAAATTAAAGATTGTTTATTTTTTTAAGTTATTTCACTTCTGATTTCCAACAATATAATTTTCAATTTTTTGTCAGTACCTACCAATTTCTGAGTAACTCGAGAACAGGCTAGAAAACAATTTAAAAGTTAGACAGCACAATATTATTTTTTCTTCGAAACAACAACAACAATTGTTGTCAACAGATGGCCTTTACAACTTGGGTGAGAAAGGTCCCGTACAATATGAAATAAACCAGCTCCCGGTCGTAAATCATAGAAATAAGACTCGACTTACAATGTGTGTGTAATTTGTAGTTTATTGTCAAAATTATAAATGATGCTGAACATTCTAGCTATTTATAACAACCTCAATATTTATTTACCAGAACATTATGAGGGGTTTAATGGCTAGCTCGCTGTCCGATCAAGAACCAGTCCCGGGTCATGTTAGAAAGAAAGAAAGAAAAATCATGTTATTTTTCACAGACTTGCATCATCATCATCATAATCTCAGCCGTAGGACGTCCACTGCTGAACATAAGACCTCCCCTTTTGATCTCCACACATACCGGTTAGAAGCGACCTGCATCCAGCGTCGTCAGACATGCATACATAATATGAATGAAAAAATAGAAATTAACAATTAACTAAATCTATCAATAATAAGCAGATTCAGATAACTGTCTCAAGCATGTTTGGCCCAGCATGAAAAAAATAAAACCATAATAGGTCTTCCAGAAATAAGTGAATTTAATAGCCCTGTATATCTTTTATAACTCCAAAACTCGGTGATTACGAGAATAAGATATTATAGGTGAACAATCTTGAATGACAGTTTAACGTTTATATCATTGCTGTACATTATATCCTACAGTAATATGTTGTCCATATGTCCATCCATTGTTTTATATATTAATTTTTCACTAAAATCAGCAAACGTCTCTTTAGGAAAAGTAGGAATTAAATGTCGATAATATTGAAATGACTACAACTTAAAAAGTCTTTTGAGACAATAAAGATAGGGTTGTCTTTACAAAACAGGAACTGAAAAACTTAAGATCATCATGAAAAGCAGTTTATAAACAAACTTTTAACGATCTCATCTTTGGAAACAGAAAATAAACTCGATACGAAATAACAATGGCGATGTTTAAAGGCGTTAAATATTTAACAAGGGTAAAGTAGGTCGGGTTCGTTAAGCTTCTTAAATTAATTGTGAACTTTGCATTCAGGAACTGAATTGATACTGTTAAGTGGTAAAAGTATGTTTGATCTATAACTTTGTTTAGTGAGAAACGGAGAAAGATGTTGTACTCGTACTTGGTTAGACAGAAGAAGTGTTGCCTGCTCTTCAGTCCGTCTAAGAATTTTACTCTCTAGATATGTAGGTGGATGTTTGTTAGGCAATCATGTCCGTATGGCTAGGCGGATCTGGGTATTTGGCACAGCAATCTTATCTTACTTCTTACTAAATTATAGATGCTATTAAAAAAAACTGTTTGATTATGCAGGTAGTTTAAAACCTGGATTAACATAAGTATAAGATTCATTAAATCCCGAAATGACGACGTTTGTGTGTCAGCTACCAAACTTCAGTCGTATTACCGTGTGATAATTTTCAAAAATCATGCGGGCGATCCCGCTGGGAAAAACAAGGTATTCAAGTTTGTTTCTTCTGACACAAATTTAATGTCAGGCTCTATAAACATAACAGCTGCGATATCTTCACGATGTAAAGCGAGGAACCTTTATCTTCAATCATCTTCAAAATTACCCTCATTTTGCCCAACTTTCTTTATCGCTCTGCCAAACCGCTTCAATATTAATTAATTGCCGAAAAAAACTTGTATACCAGACCCTAAAAAACGCGATTAAGATAATTTATGGTTTGCAAAAAATGGCGTACCAGCAAACAGCTATAACTCATTATATGACGGTTGTGGATTGCTAATGGGCGGGATCGATATCGGGGACAGAAATGGCTTTTCGATATTTTATTGTTGCTCTAACGTCCGCTGAATAAATTGAAAGATTATTATGATATTTTGAATGTTGACGTTTAGAGTACCGCGTATTAATATGTTGTGGAATTTCCGATGGAACCGAGGCCGAAATCGGGAATCGAATCCTAGGTCTCACGCTTAGTTTTAGCGCTTTGCGTCCCCTAGATCGCAAGGAGGAACTTTAGATGCTTTTTAAGTTTTCACTAATATAAAAATACAGTTTTTGTAAGGCAAAACTAGTAAATTGTGTCACGTATAATGCATCGTCACGTCTGTGTAAATTCATGGACACACTACAATCATACACCCACATTTCGCTAGTTACGTCTAAGCCCAAATATTTTAAAAGGGACAAGCTAATTGCCATCAATCGGGCACAAACCCATCTTGTGAGGCTGCTATTGAGAAATTATGTATAGTAAAAATAAGTCGGGTTTTCCTTCCTGACGCTATAACTCCAGAACGCACGAACCGATTTCCATGGTTTTGCATTAGTTAGAAAGGTCTCGGGCTCCGTGAGGTTTATAGCAAAGAAAATTAAGCCATCTGGTCGCGAAACGGAGTTCGCCGGGTTTGCTAGTTACGTATAATAAACTCCCAATGACACTAAACTCCGATATGTGAATCAAACCCAGGACTTAAAGCGCAGCAATCAAACTTTCGGCCACTAGACCAACAACAAGGCAATCAAACATTAAAACCAACATTAAAAATTAATATCTATTATTCAAAAATTCATAACTTTGCTGTGAGAAAATAAGATAGAATATAATATTTAATACTCTCGATATAAAATGCATTCAAGGTGAAGAAAACCTCATTTCTCAAGTAAATACATCTTCCAGTTCACTTTAAATGCCTTTCCTGTCGTATTGTGGGTAATAAAACTTTTACAAATAGCCTTTTTAAAGCCTTTGGCAACTCCAGACTTCAACGTGCTGTTTCATAGAAATAATAACGACTGTAATGGATTAACTTCTCTTTGTACAAGTCTTAAATAAGTTATTAAAGAAAATATTACAGGGTTTTGTTCAGGTGTTGTATTGTATTGTATATTAATATAGCGTTTGCAAGTTACTTTTTTTTTCTTTTCTCGTTAATACTGATAATACATAATAGGGTAGTTTCGTATACGTAAATTGAAAACCTGTTTAGTCCGTCTTCGGCTAGAATATTGAAAAATAAGAATCACGTTTTTCTTTTAAAATCAATGAATATTAACAAAGAAAAACCGATTCGAAATTCGGGAGTGGGGTCTTGGGACGTCACAAGGCTTGTGAAATTAGAACAACTGAGTGGCGTTTTGTGATTTTTAGGGTGCCTGTACACGGCGCATGTAGCCCGCGAAAGTAAAGATGCGGGTTACCCGCGCGAGTAACATACGCAAGCTACTTGATCAAGTTACCCACGGGGTGCTTGTTCACGGGGCATGTAACTCGCGCAAGTAAAGGTGCGAGTTTGCGGTTTACCCGCGCGAGTCTCACATAGTGTACCACCTCAAAATGAATGATGTAACAAAGGTTCTGTAATAATTCTGGCGATCTAAAAAGAGTGTCCATGGAGTTTCTTGCACGTTCTTCTCCATAGAGATCTACTTCTTGGAACGTGCATCTACGGTACTTTCACAGTTTTTATGTCTTGTGTCTGGGACCGTAGCACCATAACTATTTTTATACTTGTTTTATTTTATGTCTTTTGACAATTCATAAGTGCCTGTAATTGGCCTAGTTGAAATAAACGATTTGATTTGATTTGAGTAACATGCGCAAGCTACTTGATCAAGCTACCTGCGGGGTGCGTGTACACGGCGCATGTAGCTTGAGCATGTTGAGGCACTTGCGCGGGTTATATGCGCCGTGTACAAGCACGCTTATTAAAACGTATCTTCGGCCATTTTGGTTTGCGTAAAAAAAGAAAAAAATCAGCAGAATTGTTTATTAATAGTCTATCTTTCGGACTAATTATTTTTTTAAGTAAATTAGCCTGTTGAAGTACTTTTGTTGAACTATTTTTATAATTTAAAGTTGGTGCAAAGCGGTAAATCTTATCGCTTTCTAGGTCTCTCCTAAATTTCGCCACGACACCTGCGCCTTCTGCATTCACGAATTGGGATTTATATTCCTTGCCGTTGACTTTTAGGATATCCATAAATTACTTTGCATAAAAATATCGTTCGTATGTCTTGGGATTAAGGTGTAGAATAGAATAGATGTTGTATGGATATACATAATAAAATGGCTGTTAGCCGTGGTTCCTCGCTCGACTTCTATTGGTTATAGTTTGATGTTATTTAGCCTTCCTCGAGAAATGGACTATCCATGTCAAAAATATTTTTTAAATTCCAACCAATTCCTGAGATCAGATCCTCAAACCAATAAACTCTTCAGCTTTATAATATTATATTAGTATAGGTTGTATTTTTTTATCGAGTCCTCCTACCCAAGGCGGGACGAGCGGCACATTAACACTGACACTAATTTAAAATCCACGTGTTCCTTCAATAGCCCTTTCCGTTCCAGGGCCACTTTAACCTGCCGAGACAGTCCCGTGATCTACTAAAAAGATGGCAAAAGTACAAAGCAGTTTTGTTCGTGCCATTGATAATTACATACGAGTATGTCCTTTCTTTGCAATACTTCAGTTTTGGGTATATATCCTAACAACCTCACACAAAAAGGAATTACTCTTGAGTTCTACATAAAAGTGACCCAAAAAGTAATGAAAATTACACGTTTTAAGTAACAAATTGATGTGATTACGTAATTCATTATAACTGGGGTGGATGTGGCGAATACTGGCAGGTTGTGGCCATAAGGTCAGAGTTCATGGTAACGGACGATGTCGGTCGTATAGCTAGTGGACGGTACAGTGTTGGGGCCATGAAGTCGGTGGGAATGATTTCAATTGTTAGGTAAGTGAGGAATTTATTTGATTTGTCTTGTTTTGGTGCTGTAATTGAACCGGCGACACGTAGCACAGCAGTAAATCGTTTAGCCGAAAATTGTTGCTGGAATAGGTATATTTTTTGGATGTAGGTTTTATCCTTACTCTATTTTTGTCAGAGGAGCCAGAAACAAAGCCTACAATAATAATAATAATATTCCACAATTGTCACACAACGCCATCTAGTCCCAAGCAGAGCTTGTGTAATGGGTACTAGATAACTAATAATCATACTTATATATTTCTAAAAACATACATATTATAGATAAATTACACCCAGACACAGAACAAATGATCGTGCTCATCACACAAACATTTGTCCTGGATGGGAATCGAACCCACGACCTCCAGCATAGCAGTCAGGGTCACTAACCATTCGTCTTGTTTTGTGATGTCCGGTTGATGATAACATAAGGCTTCTAAACATGGGACATAACTCACATACACTAACCCCCAGACCCGGAAATATAATATGTAGATGTTTCAAAATTTGTTTTGTGTAATTGAATCCACGACATGTTCCACATCAGTAAATCGCTTAGCCATTGTGCAAACCATACCGTGACGCTGATGTGCCGAAAATTGTTGCTGGAATAGGTATATATTTTTAACCGACTTCAAAAAAAGGAGGAGGTTATCAATTTGACTGTATTTTTTTTATGTTTGTTGCCTCATAACTTGCGACTGGGTGAACCGATTTTCATGATTTTTTTTTATTCGAAAGCTGGTGCTTCCCGTGTGGTCCCATTGTCACCATTTCAAGATCTGATGATTGGATCTTGGAGAAATCGAGGGCAACCCTCAAATTTTATTGGCTGACATATAGTTTTTCGCAAATCTTATGAAGTAATTCAAGTACTTGCGTATGGAAATCATCATCTCATGTAGCTGAGCTGATTATGGAAGGTACAACTCCTCAAGTAAGAAAATATTGTTTGGTTTCGCATGTCTCCGGAACTACAAGTTCGATTTAAGTAATTCTTTTTTTGTTGTACTGGGTATCGTTCAACTTAGGGAATACTGCAAGTTTCATCAAATTCGGTTCAGTAGTTTTTTAGATAGGGAATGAAAGAGATGTTAACGATGTTATTACCGGTGCTACGGATTACAAAATTCTAGTGCACATGTAAGAAAATGATGTATTTGACAAGAATTTTGGTTGAATATTTAAACTAAAAAGAGTAAAATAAAAGCTTTTTCCAAAAAAATGTGACCGCCTTCAAAAACAACCACAAAAAAGTGTAAAATAACCTAAAAAACTTTTTTTGGATGTAGGTTTGATCCTAACTCCATTTTTGGTCAGAGGAGCCAGAAACAAAGCCTACAATGGAGCGAGCTTACCCAGAAGAAGCCTTGTTTACTCTAACTTTGATGAAACTCGAGTTGTATGCGTTCGAGAACACAAACTCAGGTAATAAGTTCCACTCATTTTCTGTGTGCGTACATAATTCTTTGTTTTTAAAGTTGCCCTCTCTGGGAAATTCTCATGTATCATGGGTGTGTTTACAAACATAGAAACACACATAATATACAAACATCCAGACCCGGAAAAACTACTTGGAGATCATACAAAAAAAAAAAGTGGCGTAACTATACTATCTGGGGCCCGTGGCCATTTTTCTATGGGGCCCTATAAGTAAAAATCGTCACAACAGCGTTGTAATTTGATTTTTAATCGACTTTTTCAAAAACAAAAAAGGATATAATAACCGACATAATAACTTTGGAAGAATTTAATAAAGGTCTTGAGTAGATCTGATGATGGAGCCGAGAGACAGTCAAGGGAACTCTTCAACGATTCACAGCAGCTATATTTCTGAGCTAGCGGCCTCTTGGGCCGGGGCCCCCTTTGTACGGGGGCCCGCGGCATTTTGCCAGCCCTGCCACCCTATAGTAACGCCACTGCATACAAGTATTTGTTTCGTGCGTGGATCGAACCCGCGACACGCTCAGTAGTCGATCGCTCAGCCTTATCTTCTGCTCATTCGGTATCACTTTCGGTTTAAAGACATTTATTTTCTCAAAGAACAAATTACAGTTCATTTATAGAGAAACTTAACTAAGTTAACATTAGGTTTACATTAAATAACGACGTTCACATCATTTTGCGTATTACACTTACAGCGAACTTGAAGTGTTACTGCGTTTATAGAATGGAAAATTGAAAAAGTGCCGCTAGTGTACGACGAGGAACTATTTTTTTCCCATCCAATTGACGTCAAAGTTTCCGCTTACTTTACGTCACAAAAGGAAATGTAAAAAAACCGGCCAAGTGCGTGTCGGGCCACGCACAGTGTAGGGTTCCGTAGTTGCCCATCAAAATATTTATGCGAACTAACTAAACTGATTCGCTGAATTTAATTTTAAAAAGAAGAATTTTCAAAATTGGTCCAGGAGTCTTTGAGAAATCGGGGAAAATACATAAAAAAAATATTACGACGAATTTAGAACCTCCTCCTTTTTTGAAGTTAGTTAAAAATAGTTGACGATAAAAACCTACCTATCCCCAAAAAACATACCTATTAAAGCTGTAAAAATAAAGTTGACAAATTTACATTTGCAGTTGAAGAGCATGTTCTCCGATACATTTTGTTTAAGAAAATATGTTATCCAAGTACATTTTATAAGTTGGTCGACTATTACTCGTAAAGTTGTAAAGCTTACTTAGTCATGACAATTTTCTTTTAAACTTCGTTATATATCCTACTATTGTGAATTTTTTCACACCCCCAAACATAACCGTTTAGCTGGTAGAGGGGGGGGACACTCGAGTCGAGCAAAATTTAGCACTTTAAAGCTTAATATTTCACAAACCAATTTTTTATCAAAAAATTGTTAATGGAAACTCACATTATTTTTTAAAGACCTATTTAATGATACCCCACACTAAGGGATACGCGAGAAAGAAAAAAAACATTCCCACTTTACGTGTACAGGAGGTACCCTAAAAAAAAATATTTTCCGGATTTTATTTTACCACTTTCTTGGCACAACAAATCCGTATATTTACACCAAATTACAGCTCTCTAGTACTGTGCGTCTCTGAGCTAAACTGCGGACAGACGGACGGACGGACGGACGGACGGACATGGCGAAACTATAAGGGTTCCTTGTTGACTACGGAACCCTAAAAAGTGAAAAAAATATACTAGGGCCTTTGAACTCTGAGCGAACAAACACAAACAAAATTATAAGTCCATAAAAAATCTGTTAGGCCTTTTTTAAACGTTGGTAAACTTGTACATACATTCTCTGACTGTTTTAGGTAATTGGTTGTACAGTCGAACCTCCTCATACTGTATAGTTTTCCTGCCGCTCTTAGCTTTAAGGCCCTCACCTGTCCACCAGCTCGTTTCCTAGCCAAACATCAGTATTTGATTTGATATGGCCGGGCATCACGCGAGCGCCGTATAAAGCCGGTGGCACACGGCACGCTGCTCGCCTGGGACGCCATATTTAGGTTATTAGGTGTCTGACAAGCCTGCTGTTTGTATAATTGTCATCTGGGTTAACGTATGAAGTTTGAGTTCTAATTAACTAGATATTTATGTTTTCAGGACAGAGTTAACTGAATAGGTAACGTTATTTAAACAGTTTATAATTTTGATAATTCCGTTGCATCGACTCTGTAGAGATGTTGTCGTATTTTTTTTAAATGCTCTACTGCACCTGCACGCACTATTAGGCCCGTATTACAGAACGCGCCTTAAAACTCAAATGTTACCTAAAACTACACTCGGTTCCAAAAATAACGGGTCAGTCACACAAACCCGAATATCTCCCGAACTACGTATGCCATCCTAATGAAACGAAGACTGTTTAATTGAGAATTTAATTATACAGATAAAAAATAAAATAAAACTTAGTTGCGCCCACGATATCAATCTCTAAATTTAAAAAAAACTAAAGTAGTCATATTTTTCTTTAGATTACATTTTTTTATGATTGTTTTTTTGCTTTTTTTCATCACTTTCTTCATTTAATACTTTGCATTGCCTCCACGAGCTCTTCTGACAGCTTCCAGGCGATTAGGCATGCTGTAGGGAAGATAGACAACTGGTGGCTACAATGCTCCGAAATCGTTTTCAAACTGCTGTTGGTCAAAAACTCACTTTATTCTCTTTGGAGGTGGCAATTTAAGCGCTGAAACAGTAAGAAGACGTGTTGCTGAAGCAAATTTGAAACCATTGAGGCCCGCAAATGGCCCCAAACTGGAACGGGGACATCGAATTGCAAGACAGAGATACGTGCGCGAGCACCTAAACTGGACACTAGACGATTGGTCTAGGGTAATGTTCACGGACGAGTCTAAATTCATGCTTTATAAGCATAATGGTAAGCAGTTGGTGTACAGAAGACCAGGGCAGCGCTTCCATCAAGCGTGTATGGAGTAAAAAGTGGCGTACGGTGGGGGCTCCGTACAAGTTTGGGCTGGCATTTCTGCTGAGGCCCGCACCGAGCTGGTACTCATTCAAAATGGAACTCTAAATGAAGAGAGGTACGTTGAAGAGATCCTCAATGAACATGTAGGTCCTTTCATGGCCAGGATGGACCGGCATGGCATGTTAATGCATGATAATGCGCGTCCCCATACCGCCAGAATTGTACATGACTACCTTGAAGAGGTTGGTATCGAACTCATGCAGTGGCCAGCGCGAAGCCCGGACTTAAACCCCATCGAGCACGCCTGGGACGAGCTTCAGAGATGCGTGAAAGGTCGAAACCCCCCACCAATCATGCTTCCCGAGCTCAAACAAGCACTGGTGGAGGAATGGGAAGGTATTCCTCAGCACCGGCTCCGAAATTTGGTGTACAGCATGCCTAATCGCCTGAAAGCTGTCAGAAGAGCTCGTGGAGGCAATACAAAGTATTAAAATATGAAGAAAGTGATGAAAAACACCAAAAAAACAATCATAAAAAAATGTAATCTTAAGAAAAATATGACTACTTTAGTTTTTTTTTAATTTAGAGATTGATATTGTGGGTGCAACTAAGTTTTATTTTATTTTTTATCTGTATAATTAAATTCTCAATTAAACAGTCTTCGTTTCATTAGGATGGCATACGTAGTTCGGGATATATTCGGGTTTATGTGACTGACCCGTTATTTTTGGAACCGAGTGTAGTTTCAACCAATCAAACGCCTTGAATCTAGTTTTAAATAATGCTTGACTGTTGAGCGACGCGGTTCTGAAATACAGGCCGGGTGAAATCACTCTGTAAATACACGAACAGATCAGCATTGTTTTTTATGAATCAGGCGTGACAGTCAGACACTGTTTCATAATCTGACCTCTTAAAGTGATATATAAATAAATAAATGTTTAACTCCGCTATCGATACATTTTACAATTCGGTCATGAAAAAATAATAACTTCATAAGACACTCTATAACGTTTCTGCTATTGAGACTGCACAAGTTTCAACTAAATGAGAAGGATCAAGCCGTAATACACAGCTCGAACCATTGAAAAAGTCATAAAAGGTTACTATTTTAAAGCAATGCTCCAATTAGTTCGCTACTACAAAGTTGCAGCTATAAAAATACATGAATACATTACCCCACAGACAAAGTTACGTTCTACATAGTCTACATAGTGAATGGAATACTGCGGTATAGTTTGACTTCTACCTTTTGGCACCGACGAAGTTTACTTAGCGCTAAATGAAGCGACGACATGGCCACAATGCCAACCTGGCAAGCGATGCCTCGACGAGTTTCAACTGAAACTTCTGCTTACTCTGGTAAAGAATTTCGGTAATGGAAAGTTTCATCTTAAAGTGCAATAACCTTTATGAGAGACGTTCTTGATGTAGAGCGTCCGGTTGGCAAAACGTTCTGTTGAAAATTTTGATTCGTAGAATGTATGTTTAAGATGAATTCCCAACGATTCGAAATTTGAAAGTTGCAAATTCATCTTTAAAAGATGGATCCATCGTCTATCTTTAGTTTTTTTACCTATGCCTGACATAAATAATTAAATAATGACATACTTAATAATATGACTTTTAATTAAATAATTGACTAACAATTTATTTTGACATTGTGTTCGTAGTATGTGTCTGTGTTACGTATGCCTGTATTTGTGTTGTTAAACTGTTTTGCATGCCTTAGTTAAAGCCCCATTTACATAACGAAAGTACGTACACGTTACATTATGGCAAGGCCCCCACCAATCACGCTTCCCGAGCTCAAACAAGCACTGGTGGAGGAATGGGAAGGTATTCCTCAGCACCGGCTCCGAAATTTGGTGTACAGCATGCCTAATCGCCTGGAAGCTGTCAGAAGAGCTCGTGGAGACAATACAAAGTATTAAATGAAGAAAGTGAAAAAATTAAATAAAAACAACTTAATAATATAAAAAATGTAATCTTAAGAAAAATATGACTACTTTAGATTTTTTTTTAAATTAGGGATTGATATTGTGGGTGCAACTAAGATTTATTTTATTTTTTATCTGTATAATTAAATTCTCAATTGAACAGTCTTCGTTTCATTAGGATGGCATACGTAGTTCGGGAGATATTCGGGTTTATGTGACTGACCCGTTATTTTTGGAACCGAGTGTAGTTTCGTGACACTAGTTTCAGCACATGTGAAAGTACTTTCGTTTAAATTTTAGTGTCGTGAAATTACCACTATCGCGGAGATACTGGCCCTGTCAAGATCAAAGCTGTATTTCATTTATGATTCAAAGCGTCGTTGTAGAAATGATAGAATATAAAATAAATATAAAATTTATCTCGGAAAAAAGACGGCGATAAATCCACCAACGTCTTTAGTTCCATTGTCTAGTCCCATTATGGAATTACTCGAGGCGAAAACTTGAAAAAAAGCATCTGGGTGCAACACAGTTAATCTCTGAATTAGCTGATGATCCTAAAAGCTATGCAAATTACTTTCGTATGGGTAAAAATTATTTTAATTTCAAATACCACACGTCCTCTCAGCGCAGGTGCTGTCGCGACACTATTTTCTCGTCGTATTTACATGATGAAACTAGTTGCATGAAACTAGTTTCACAAAAAATATGCGCATAGCACGGAAGTAATTCAGTATCACGAAAGTAATGCATGCATTGTAAAACTGAACGTTTACACGTGAAATTACTGGTGAAATTAGTGTCATGAAAGTACTTTCATGCAACTAGTTTCGTAATGTAAATCCGGCTTAAGGTAGAAAGTACAAGGATCATCTGTTACTTAATACGTTTGGCGCACCTTGAACGGTACCCTATATCACAGCATGACTTTTCCTAGCGTAATGGAGGCCTATAGGAATCAGTCATAATTATGTTGCAGTGAAGATTTGTCAACTTTTTATTAATTCTCATTTCACACCGATTCACTAATACTCGTAAATTCAAATAATTTAATATAATTTTTCCACCTTATTATCATCTACATCGCATTTCTTTTTGCTTATAACACGACTTCTTATTCTACCGCAGTAGCATAAAACAAAAAGAAAAACTAAAATAAAACTATACAATCTCCTTTTAAGAATACAGCTTTTTCTTGAACTACCGCCCATACTGCCGCCCATTTATGAGTGTGACAGAGATATACAATCCCGGATTAGTTCCGTATTTTCTTTTGCACGTAAAAATGTAGTACTCAGGTCACAGATAAGCTCTTCTAGATTCCGCATAAAAGGCAAGTAAAGTGCCACACGTTAGTGCATTTGCTATTACTCAAGTTGATGTTCGTTCTTGTTCCAAGCTAAGAGTTTCTAGAAATCTACTTAAGACTTGAGAATTTAAACTTATTTGATGATAAGATGATTATCTAGACATCAGATGAAGAACTTAAGTAAAAAAATGCACTGCAAATGCACTCTTTCGTCGTTGTAAAAAAAAAACATTAAATAGTTCTCCCGCTCCCAATGGAGCAGAAAGGACTGTTTGACTCGTACTGACTAAAATCCACGGTGTTTTCTCAATAGCCCTTTACATTCCAAGGTTATGCTTATTTATTTCGATATTAGTCCCGAGTACTCGGATGGCAAATGCACTGACATGTGAGGCACATAGGTTGTATTGTTTGCGGAATCTAGAGGACATTACATTCTGTAGTCAGGTAGTCTAGCAACGAACGTAAGTTCGCAGTTTTTTTATTAATATTTGGACATAGTAGAATTGCTTATTCCATTTTTACGAGGAATTTACTTTATGCGACACTGTTGTTAGCGAGTCTTTTGTATTATTTAAACTAAAACAGCTTATTTCACTTTGTAGATTATTGCATGAGCATTATGCGATTGTAAATTAACATATTTTGAGGTGCTTAAGTGTATAACTAGTAAATATTATTACTCTGCACAATACTGTCAGGATTACAGGCGTTGGTGTCATGTAATGTAAGATTTGTAGTAGTTCCAATTACACTAAATTAGAAAGGAAAAATAAAGATGTTATAATCCAAAAGATTTGTTATTACTGGTGACCTAAAATAACGTTTTAAAGCTAGTGTAATTCCACTGTGGAAAAGAGATAGAACTGTAGTCGTTTAGTGCCATCTCTTTTCCACACTGTAATTATTCAGTGATTGCCTAGAGATAACCGAGACTAGCATTAATTTGTGTAACTTATTTTATCATCATTACCCTCAAAAGCGTAAAGGAATACACCGTAGGTAAGTCATGTCTTAGAACCAAACATTCAAAGGCATGTGATATCTACTAACATATTATACTAGGCCTGTAATGGATTAAGCTTCTCATAGAAACTGAAAATGATAATACATTTACAAAAAGTATCTGTTAGAATATGGGGTCAAGGTCTTAATTCCTATCTCGCCTACAACTTATATCAATACATTTAACAATACACACAGTAGACCATCTGTAGTTGTTTACATTTCATTACTGGATAGCTAACACCTTGATCACGACTTCAGACGATACGGCTTACAAAGCGTCAAATACGGACGCGCGTCACTTGTTTTTATCGCGTGTGTATTTGCAAGTCGGGGTGCGGAATCTCGTGGCATGTTTTTGGTTGCATGGCTTATTTTTGCAGAGGCTGGGATCCACTTCTTAGCAATTTACCCTGGGCAAAGGCATGCTGGTTGTAACTAACGGTTATAGCTAAGCGATTCGTCTGGCGGTGGTAGGCTACACTATGGCCGCCACTAGCGACCACCATCCTGTTGGAGTCCAGCGCCAAACAGGTTGCGTTCTGTCGGTGTCAGGAGTTCCTGTTCCTTCTGGGTAGGCCTATGTTTCACAGCTAAATTGTGGCTAAGAGCATAATCGTGTAACAAAAAAAAAACGTTCTAAGCAACTTTTCATTCCACTATCGTTGCTACAACACACGTGTCGCTTGATTGTGTAAGTCGTGGTCAAGCCCTAATCGTGGCGTTGTGCTGAGCGTGACCCGATCGTGTTGGACAGCATTATCTACGACTAAGATGCGAATTTGTATGGACTAGGTTTATCTGGGCTGAGGGATTAGGGTGTAATGAAGATTGTTGCTACAATAACTGTGTAATGTTGTGCGAATTGATTGAGCCATATTTATTTTTTTGATGGCACTGCCGCTGAGCAATCAATTCTTGCACGGAGGATTTGTATGGCTTGCAGGTTGTTTCTGTTTGTATAAGTGAGTTTAAATGTAATAAAAAAACTCAGTAAGGGAGAAAGCATTTTGATAAAAAAAAACATTGTTTTTGAGTGTTTTTTTTTTATACAAATAATTTTCCTTTATTAAAATTTAGCGTAAATAATCATGTTGTAGAAACCGGGCAAAACACGGACAAGTCGCTACGTCGCTAGTAGTCTAAGGGTTCTTATGCATGGCGCATGTAACCCGCGCAAGTAAAGATGCGCATGTTGCTCGCGCGGATGCGCGAGCAACATGCGCAACCTACTTGATCAAGCTACCCGCGTGGGTCGTGTATACGGCGCATGTAGCTTGAGCATGTTGAGGCACTTGCGCGGGTTACATGCTCCGTGTACAAGCACCCTAAAGCTTAAGAGATTTTCTTAGCGCTTTCTATCTTGCGCAACAAAACAAATGGCTCAAGAAAAATGTTATCACTTCAGTGCAACCAAACAAGATCGTTAGAACCCAGTTGTACTCTCGCAGTTGAATTAAATGAAGCGGCAACTATTTGTAAACGTTCCTAGCGTAGAGTTGACTGAACAAATTGTTCTTGCAGTAATGTCATGTGTTACCGCACTGTTTTTAGTATGTTTTGACAGGAATATCGTTGTGTTGTGAACTAAATTGTGTTGTATTTTGAAAAGCAATAGCATGATTTCCAAATTACAGTTGAATTCATTTATGAATATTTATGTAAGTGAGAACAGTGTCGTGGGTTCGATCCCCGCACGGAACAAAAATTTATGTAATCTTTGAAGATTACATAAATTTTTGTTCCGTGCGAAACACCCAAACCCGGAAAAACTTGAGTTTTTCCGGGTTTGGGTGTTTGTGTATGTGAATTTCTATGTTTGTAAATGCTTCCCACTACTAGCCCCACACTAGGAATTTTTCCTGTATCATACAGGAAAAATTCCTAGTGTGGGGTAGTCTTTTAAAAGAAGCCCGCTTTTGCGCTGTGAAGCGGAACGAACTGTGTAAGTACTCACTAAAACTCACCCTATTTCTTCGGTCACCCTTTGCGTTTCAGGGTCTCTTTTACGGACGGGCCCGCGACCTCGCCTTAGCGTAAGGTCAAGACTCCACCAAAGCTGTGTCGAGCTGTGCGGAGTCGAGACGTGTTTTGAACAACCAATAGAATTGAGTTATTGACACAGGTCCACTCCGCAACGCAATTCTATTGGTTGTTCAAAACACGTCTCGACTTGCATAGCTTTGGTGGAGTCCTTACCCTAAAAGTTAGCAAAATACAGTATGAAAACCTGAAAACCAACAACTTAACTTCACCCAACACACTAATAGTTCCCCTACATATGACGTAATCACACCGCAAACCGACAAGCCAGTGCTTTGAACTCCCACCCACAAGGAATATGTTAGTGTTGTAGTTCACTGCAGCGCAGTAGAGCCTTGAACCGGGCGGCCATCTTCACTTATTCAGTGCTGACTGTTGTAACAGCTGATTGTCGGAGAATGGTTTTGTTATTGAGAATTATTTATGGTGTCATTGATTATGGGAACACGGTCAGGGCCGGTCGAAGTTATGCTACAGTTGAAGGTTAAACTAAAAACTAGTTAGACTGGCTTTGTTTATTCTTTTCCCTTATTCTTTAAACGTGCCCATCTCAAGAAATGCAGGCCTGAATAGAGAAAATATATTTGACATCATCATCATCATCAGCCGGAAAACGTCCACTGCTAAACATAGGCCTCCTCCTTAGACCGCCACCCGGGTACGTCCTTAAACTGTGTCCAGCCACGGAAGGACGGGCAGCAGCGTCCTTTGTAAAATTTCGGTGTCCCTACTGCGATCCCCAAGCCTCCTGCCAAGCGCGGGGATTATGGCGATCTCCCCCCCCCATTATAATATATTTGTGTGATAGTGTAATTATCGAGGGAGGATATATGCGCTTGAGATTTCCGTTCATTGAACTTTCATTTCAGTTTCGAAAGGAGGTTTTTATAAACAAACATAATTTTGGATAACTCATACATAATGCCAAGCATTTATTGACCCTATTTCAAGCTAAACCGAAGCTATTGCCAACTGGTGTAAGTATCTGCAGATATTTTGTGTTGTCCAATGTTCTTTTTATAGATATTCGGAGGGAATGCCAAGTAGCCTCCGGCTACTACTCTCTGTAACTTTCAGAGTAAGAAGATTGTTACTAGATTGTCTAGTTTCATTAGTTTAAGTGATAAGTTTAGTTGGAACACCATTATCTACGAGTAACTAGTTTTATAAATGCGAAAGGTTTTGAGGATGAATGGATATTTGTAACTCTTTTGTCTCAAAAACTACTTATACAGATTTGGATGAAATGCGGTACGGTGGTTAAAGTTCGGAATAAAACATAGAAAATATTTTATATGATAAAAAATTTACGCGGGCGTATAAATGGACATATTTTCTCTATAACGTGGGTTCGTTTAATAAACATAAACTCACATACGGCGTATCTAGAAATCCAGAACAATCAACTGCAAAACATACAAATATTTATTTCGTGTGGTAATCTAACCAGCGAAACGCAGTGCAGCGGCCAATCGCTTAACCATTTTGCCAACTTTCTTTTATTATTTTTTCCTACTAGTAGGACTACGAGGAAACAACCTTGGTCACAAGCTTTACTTAGACTTGCTGGTTCAACCCACGTCTTATAGACCCTATAAACCTTTGCCCCTCACTCACACACACAGACATACACTCCCTCATTTAGTGTAAATATTTTTATGCAGGAAGAGTTGCACAAGAGACACACAGACGTCGTTTGGGCTAGACTTGGCGGCGCGGCAGGGAGCCAACTTCACCCCCATGTTGTGGGGAGATCAGGGGTCTTAGGCAATGTGGAATATGACTAGGAGTAATAAGAATGATGCATCAATAGGTTGTAAAATGTAGTCTGTCTGTAATAAAGGTACGGTTAGCGCCGGGCTAGCCGCAATCGTGGCTGTAAGGCCCTCTTTTAGGAGTGGCTGGATAGGTCCCACGGCGTCCTCACCTACCGCATGACACAGGTCCTCACCGGACATGGCAGCTTCAGGAGGTACCTGTGTTTTCCGTTGTAAAAAAAACACGATACAGGAAGAAATTCCTAGTGTGGGGCAACGTTTAAAAAAAAAACGAACAATAAACCCCGCACGGGATAAATATTTGTATGATCTGCAAGTTCTTGTTCCGGGTCTGGGTAAGTTTGTTTGTGTGTGTGAGTTTCTATTTTTGAAAACGCACCCACGATACAGGAAGAAATTCCTAGTGTGGGGGGCGGAAACGTGTTTAAAAAAATGATATACATATTACAATTTGGAATGTGTGGCAAAGACTGGAAAAGTTGCCTAAAATTAAGCAGAACCAAAACAGATTCTGTTTTGCGATTTTGGCGGTCTCTCCAGTCCTGTGCCCATAACTCTTAAGCCCATACCAGTCTGTTCCGACTTCCGGTACCTCGGGTTACTTGTCCAAAGATGGCTAGACCGGGACATAACACACCGGATCAACTCATGGATGAAATGGCACAGGTCACCGGAAAAACTTGCGTACGGATGCCCCTCAAGTTAAAGGGGTATACAAATCCGTTTACCTGTCGTATTGTACGGATCGGAATGCTGGGCCTGAAAAAGATTTTGAGAAAATTGCATGTAGCGGAGATGAGATGTTAAGATGGATGTGGAGTGCCAAGAATTGAAAAGTAAGGAATGAGTTTATAAGGGGCAGTTTGAAAGTGGCGCCTATTACAGAAAAAATGAAAGGGAATCGTCTATCTTGGTATGGACATGTGATCAGGAGGGATGACATTCACGTGACTAAGAGAGTGATGAGTAAGAATTTGATGGATGGAGAGGCCAGGAAGGCCAAAGCGAGATGCGTGGATTGTCTAAGGAATGATATGAAAGAAAAAGGAGTAGATGATACTATGACGTCTGATAGGGGAGAATGGAAGAAAAAAACGTGTTGCGCCGACCACAAGTAAAATGGGATAAGGGCAGGAAGATGATGATGACAATAAAACGCATCAAAACTTCAGAGTGGTCATCAGAACCCAGTAATGTGAATTCTAAAAAAGAATCACAGAAATTGGACCAAAATGTTTGCTTTCTAAGTCCATCAACGAAAACACAGGAATTAAATTTTCCGTTAGAAGAAAAAAAAAACAAACCTATTTGAACATAATAATCACTTCTACTAGAATATGAAAAAATAGATACTATTTTACACCTCAGTATTAACTAATTCCCTTAAAAATATGTTAAAAAGTTGCTCAAAGCATTCGCGACCTCTCGTATTGATTTAAGTAACTTACATTCTACAATGTTACTTGGAAAACTGCCAAATCCATCGCAACACAGTATGAAAAAGTAATCTACCAGTATTTTTACAAAACCCTAAAGTTTTAATTGCACTACAACACGAGATTTATACATTTCTGCCGAATTGAAAACTGACAAAAAAAAAAGTTTACGTTTAAAACTCTATGGCTTGGTGTTCTTTTTTTTTTCTACATGGCTTCAGATAATTTTCAATTTGGAGCTAGATTTTCTTTATGGCCTATAAATTTTGATTTTGGTAATATAAACTTCTTTGCGAGACAGTTCTGTGTCGTTAGGAGCGTGTTCAAATAAATGATTATTGAATATCGTAGTGTAGATTTTAAAAGTAATGTTCTATATGTTACGTCAATCTTTTCATCATATCAGCCGTAAGACGTCCACTGCTGAATATAGGCCTCCCCTTTAGACTTCCAGTAGGACCGTATGTAAGCGGCCTGCATCTAGCGTGATCCTGTGGCCTTCATAAGATCGTCTGCCCACCTAGTGGGTGGACGTCCTACGCTGCGCTTGCCGGTGCGTGGTCTCCATTCGAGAACCTTACGGCCCCATCGGCCATCAGTTCTGCGCGCTATATGGCCTGCCCACTGCCATTTCAACTTGCTAATTCGTTGGGCTATGTCGGTTACTTTGGTTCGTCTACGAATCTTTTCATGAATTTACAATGATGACTGATCAGCCTGTCTGTGTACCACTTAAATGGTAAATTGTAATAATTTTGTGTTACTGACTTTTTTGGATGCATTTACAAGCATTTAAACTAACACAGACACAAGATCTAAACCCGGAACTATTACTTGTAGATCCTACAAGCGGGAATCGAATCCGCAACACAAAGCGCATCCGTCAATCGGTCATCCACTGCACAAATAATGGCATATTTTAAGTACCTAATTCTGTATTTCATGTTTAGATATTATATAAACTTTCTATATGTAATTAAACTGCAGTTCATAATCGCATGTTAAACGATATCCCACATCCCAGTACATCCAACCCATTATACTGAAACTAACATTATTCCTGCATATAAACTATGTTCATAATCTTGATATTATTCTAGTGCTTACCTGGAAGCCGTGACGTATGAAGCCTGTAGCAACCTGAGCCCGCTACGAGCTACGGCGTAGCACGGTGCTACGCGCTACGAGCACGCCGTAGTACTCTCTAGGAATAATTGCGAGCTATTTCAAGTGCTCATTTTACGTTGTTATGAGATTTTATGAAAGTTTAGCTTTAGTGGGGAATGTAATATGAATAGTTTTGATGAGAACGACGTTATTAGAAAATATGTTAATTTAAGGGAACGTTTTTAAAGATTAAAAAGGCATTGTTTTCTGACTTAATGTGTATGTTTTCTATCGCTTCGTAGTTATTTCGTGTTTCTCGTGAATCTCACCCATTTGGTAGTATTGTCACTACCAAAAAGTTGAGTTTTCTTTGAAGTTTACCATACTAGCTGCTGTCCTCTACTTCGCTCGCCTCTTGAATATCTTATCATCATCATCATCAGCCGGAAGACGTCCACTGCTGAACATAGGCCTCACCCTTAGACCACCACGCCGAACGACAATTCGCCACTTGCTCCATCGTGCCCGCGACCCTCGATACCCGTCGGTCCACCTAGTGGGAGCCTGCCTACGCTGCGGTCCGGTCCGTGGTCGCCACTCGAGAACTTATCTTCCCCATCGGCTGTCAGTTCTACAAGCGATGTGGCCTGCCCATTGCCACTTCATCTTGCAAATTTTATGAGCTATGTCGGTGACTCTGGTTCTTCGCCGAATATACATGTTCCAGATTTTACCCCGAAAAGAAACTCCGAGCATAGCTCTTTCCATTGCTCGTTGAGTGACTCCTATAACCTATAACCTAATAAGTGAATATCCTATAACCTTCTTTATCTATACCAAAATTCACCAGTTACAGGCAATTCTGAATTACCAAAAAAAAAAAAACTGTAATAGTCAAAGGTCGGTTCAGTCGTTTTGAAGGGATACGGAACATGCATAACAAACATAGGTACAGTCACGAGAAAAAACATGTAAACACTTAACAAAATACAAACACAATTTACTCGTTAAATTCTGGTTTCCACTTTGAAATAAGACCTATTTCTTAATACTTTACTACGCTTTCCAAAAAGAAGTCTAATGAAAAGGCAAACATTTAATCAATATGGTAGTAGAACAACGCTTTTGAATACTGCTTAGTGTAAACATACTATTGCTTGTGACTGTACATACTTTTGCATTTGTTATGACAAAACAAGGATTTAAAAAAAAAATTGTGGAAAATCTCCAATTCAAATATACATAAAATTCAAAACACACTGTACGCCTTTTCTACGTCAAATAACCATACAAATTTTATTACGTCTGCTTTCAGCTTTCAAGTCCGTAAACTTGAATGGTTTCACAATCAAATACAAGCTGTACTCGTATTGGCGAGACGTTGCGAGCCAGTGGACTGTGTTCCCTTTGACGTCAACTGACGTCAGTTTGTATGGAAAATTGTTTGTATTTCAAGTCTAGAAAAACGTTAATATTATTTAAAATAGTATTGGTATTTAACAAATGTAGGTTCATATGTATAGATGGCACTCATGTGATTAAGAGAGTGATGAGTATAAATGTTGATGGATAGAGAGGAAGAGGAAGGCCAAAGAAAAGATGGATGGACTGTACTTAGACAGTCCATCCAATGATATGAAAGAAAAAGGAGTAAATGATACTATGACGTGTGATAGGGGAGAATGGAAGAAAAAAACGTGTTGCGCTGACCCCAAGTACAATGGGATATGGGCAAGAAGATGATGAAGTCCATATGTATAGAAGGGTAGCTATTTGTTAAAGGATGGATAATTTAGCTTGTATATGTGTATGTTTCATGCAAGGCTTAAATAATTATGATAAATTATAATTTATTTACTTATTATTTCACTTATATCACTTAGTAGTTGAGATAACTGATTAATTAGGTGATATTTTTTATTTAAATGAATCATCTGGCTGTTTACATCAGGAGTAAATGAAAATGTTTTTTTTTTAAATCATAATCTATGCAGTTCTACTGCTGGGCTGATACTAAAAAAGTTGGTTAAAAAAACAACCTCCTCCTTTTTTGAAGTCGGTTAAAAATAGTAGAAGTTGGTGTTTCATACCCGACTTCGAAGAAGAAACAGCTTAAACAAATTCATAGATCACTATTTATTATAAAGTGCAGACATTGATTTGTCAAGTCATACGAGGATCATGCAGGTGTCTAAGAAGGGTCTTTTTACAAAAAGAACCACACAGATTTCAGTGGACCTGTCCAGTCACTGCAAACATCTGTCAATTATAGTATATTATGTACACAGACAAGGTAGGTTGTAGCTCGACTACTACTCGACGAAACGGCAAATAATAATCAAATAAATGCCATTTGAGTAGGCCGCATAAATTATTGTATTGGTAGCAGAAAAATCTCATAATGAGGCTTTTTTCCAAACATATTAAATGATTTTATTTCTAAAGAAGTTAAATATTATGGACCATCAAGTGAATTAGTAATGGTTGAGCAGGGTAACTTGTACTTAACCGTAAGATCTCTGGTCAAATAACTTGAACAATGGATACCCTTAAGACCCAAAGTTATACTTGATTGAATAAACTTATTTTAATTAAGGACTACTTGCCATTAATTGAATTCCATTGAGTTCGAAATGGTTAAGTAACCATTGGATATGTATAAAGTTTTAATACACAAACTAAGTTTAGTGGAGCAGTGGCCCAGTGGTATAGGCCCCGAATTACAGTTTGTAGATCGTGGGTTCGAACCCCGCCAGGCGCATTACTTTGTGTAATTTATTTCACATGTCCACTGCTCCCAAACCGGTGAAGGAAAACATCGTGAGGAAACCGGCATGTCCTAGAACCAAAAATTCGAAGACTTGTTACATCTACCAATACGCACTGGGCCCGCGTGGTGGATTATGGGCTACTTCCTCTCACAGAGAGGAGGCCTGAGTCCCAGCAGTGGGAACATTACAGCTGTTGATGATGATGATGAGAGTCTGGCGGTCCCTTCCGCTCCAACCAGGGCTCAAGATTTCATGAATTTAACAACCTTAAAAAAGGACAAAAATTAACCACCAGGATAGAAATTATTCTTAATGTTATCATGAACATTTGTTTTTATGCAAACGGACACGCTAACTTTTCCTACCGCCTGGTCCATTTGTTAATAAAAGCAAATTGATAAAACAAAACATATTCCATACAAGAATACTTCTAAGAGAAACAGCAAAGAAACTCCAACATGTCCTTGAAATATCATACTTTTAATACAACCTCAACACCGGTACACTTGTTCCGTCAGTGTGGAGTGTCTCTAATGTGTTTGCCATGGTCGGGTGTCACCGGCTGCCGGCTCCCACGTCTGAGAGGGGCCTTACTTTGTACAACTCTCGGGTAATATTATAAGCTTTGATTTTCCTTCAAGTATGTCTGAGCTAGGATTTCATGCAGATTTCAGTGTGAATTTCAGCTACTGACTTAACATGTATTAGTTACCTGTTAAGTCAGTAGCTAGAAATTCACTCTTCACTATTGTTAGTGCGAAACTGAGTTAGTTGATGTTGTAAATTACTAAACTGATTTTTATGAGTTTTGATAGAGAAATACGTGGGACCTTGGAGATGGTTTTAAGCTACTTTTTTGCTTTAAATTACTTGAAAGGAGAAACCAGAAGCGGAGAAGAAGAGCGAAGACGTGTGTCGCGAATTCGATTTCTGAACACAACACATTCACGGACTATCCAAATACAAGAAATAAAAACAAAACATTGTTAACATACAAATCTTCTGAATCACATCAACTTATCTTGTGTAAATAAGTACAGTCGACAAAGTTGAATTATGACCCACCGTAAGCTTATTTTCTAACAGAAATTCAAATACAATTACGTCCACATTCGAGTAAACATACATATCCATGGTAACGACTTTGATCTTTGTCAATTTGACGGATTCAAACGATTTTTTGTCAAAATGGGTCATGATTCAATTTTGTCGATTGTACAAAAAAAAACCAAATTGTAATAAATGATATATGATATTTATTCAGTAAATTGGTTTTGGCAAACTCTTTTACACGTCAAAAGACACTATTTTAAACTAGATGAGGCCGGTGTTTCGTACCTGACTACTCTGAGAAGAAACATCCGAAACAAACTCAGAGGTCACAGTCTCTTTTAAAGTCCAGACAATTTTTATTGGTCAAATGTATGAGAACTATGCAGGTGTCTGAGGTGGTCTTTTGAAAAAAGAACCACACAGATTTGAGTGGACCTGTCCAGTCAGTGCAAGCATGTGTCAGTTACCGTGTAGCTCAACTCAAAACACAAGGAGCTCAACGAAACGACGAAGAATACCAAAGAAAGGACATTTGGGTAGGTCGCATAAATAGCTCAAACTGTCAGACAATAAAATTAATCGCAGGAAAATAATAATAAAAAAAGGAGAATAAAATGTAACCCAATTATGTTCTCATATTCACAAGCTAGTATAAACACAAATAAAAAAAAATAACACAAATAAAAAATAAACACAAAAAAAACACAAATAAAAAAATAAACAGACAAAATTAAAATTACAGAGTAATTCATGTCAACAAAATAAGCAAAATAAAATAAAAATAAAATACCAAAAAACAAATGACATAGAAAATGTCAAAATATAAATAAATTACAAAGTAATCATGTCAAGAGAAAAAAAAAAGAAGTAAAAATAAAATAAAATGTCAGCGTGTATATAAAGCAAAACATGTCAAAATAAGTAAATAATTAAAAAAATGTGTAAAAGAAGACATTCAATAATTCTGCATTCCAGACATATTCAATCCATTTTTGTATTAATTTTCCATCTTTCATAACGGGTAAAGGAGTATTCACCTATTTTATTCATAAAACCTTCCCGTTTTGATAGACCGAAAAGTATGTTACGGTAACTGAGCGTAGGTCATTGACCTCAGCACCTACTTCAGATGTTCTCAGATAACTAGACCAATATTTGAGCGCTTTACCTAGACTAAGCACGTTCGTGTTACCTATCCACTATTCGGAAGGGTTGCCATAAATCTGAGGTCATAAAATTAAATGACATTTTGTTTTCACATTAACTTAGCTTGCGTAGACCCAATGACCCGATATTAATTTTAATAGGTCAACAATGTTCAATGCATATAATAACGATGCTATTCAGTACACTTTCCACCATTTATGAACCTATCAACCATTCTCTTCTTGAAAACCTACCCTTACTGTTATAACGCAAGTTAAGTAATCGGGGATCACTAGCATCCTGACCGGATGGTACCAAACGCCTAAAAAAATATGAAGGACATTGACATCAATACCAGATTTTCTCAGATAACTGGCCCAATATTTGAGCACTTTACCTAGACTAAGCACCTTCGTGTTCCTATCCACCACTCGGAAGGGTTGCCATAAATCTGCAAGCGCCATGATGGACGACCAATAACGGAACACAGAGGAATTTTCGCAAACCAACAGTTTTACGTCATGGCCACGCATATATCGGAGAATTATGGATTTGGGATTATGTTTGGTGAATCATGATGTGTTTATGAGCTGTGTTTGATCGTAAAATTATTCTGCTGAGGGTGAATTCGGCCTGACTTGAATTCCTGTAATATGCTTGCTGATTAAGTACGATGTTGGATTTTCAATGCTCAGCTTAGTGAGGAAAGTTCAAGGTAGGCTTATTTACGCTCGGTCGGTAACCTTTTGCCAGGTAAGGGCCACAAAGTGGCAAAATCTAGTAACGGCAGGCAGCAATTTTTATATTAAGAAGGGAAAGAAATTAAACTCGGTTATAAAGGCGTTAACCTTTTTTATAAAAATCAAATAAAATGTCTTCCCGTTTCAATGAGGTAATTTCCGTATAATATAAAAGAAAATTTTAAGGTTTATAAATCCACGGGGCGCATAGAGGTAATTCACGACAGGCGCGTTACTGACGGCTGCTTTACAGCATAAGTTGAAAGTCTATTACGAGCTATTCTGTGAGCCCGTCTTGTCGTAGTCATAATTTTTTAATAACATAGTTGGACTAGATGACAAATTATAATAACATAGTTGGACTAGATGACACACTGTGTCGATTGCTCCCGTTATTTTATTAGTAAATGTTTGTAAAAAGTGAAAGTTATGTGCTTTTTATGCTAATTAATAACATAAAACTAATAGTGCTTTCAAACTTTTGAGTTAAATAGTGACAATTATTATCATTTTGTCTAAATTACCAAATCAAAAACAAATTTGAATAAACAACTACCGACATAACTTTATTGTGAAGTGCGAGTGCGCAGTGAACGACGGAACGCGTAAGCGCCCGTGATTTAGCAGGACTTACGACCTTTTACTCGCGAGCCGCCGATACTAGCTGCGTTCGTCGCGTTGGGCATTTACTAGTGTGCCCCACACGCATTTATTACTGTGAAGTGAGACACTGCGTTGCGGTATTGGTGCTATGTCTACTGCTGCAGATATTGTTACGGTTTGGGGATGCTGCGATGGCGGACTGAATGAAGGAAATTACTTCAACTGCCATACGTGTAAAAAGGCCTACCACAGCACTTGCCTAAAAAATTGCGATGAAGCGCTTCTTTCATCTGACGCTTGGGACTGTCCTCTCTGTTCAATTAAAGCTCCCAGAGTACCAAGAGGCGACGACACGCCTATCCGGTTCAACGCTAATGTTACTGTAAGAGGTGCTAAGAGACAAGCATTGCACTCGCCCCCAAAAACCTGTGAAAGTAGTTTGACTACTGATGAAGTGCGAGACGTTGTAAAGTTCGAATTAGAAGAACAACTAGGCAATATGCTTGCAAAAATTAATGAGACCATAAGCACATTAATCAGCGGAGAACTTCGATCGGTAAGGGAGGAATTGAAAAGTGTAAAAGACGCTATGCATGACAAGATGATCCAAATCACGGAACTTATCACGGATCACAAAGTGGTAAAAGAAAACTTGGAGCAGCTGAAAATCCAAAATAAGTCCATGCAACAAACCATCACCGAACTGGGATCAAGACTGCATCGGGTCGAGCAAGGCTCACAGACGAAAAACACCAATATAAAGACAACTGCTGATGTAACTAAACACCAAGAGTTTATTGACACCACTTCAGAAGTTGACGTCAGTGTTCGCCCCTACGAAGTTACCGCTGCAGAATTCACAACTGAAACGAATTCACAATCAGCTACACTCATCGACTTTTGCCGATCAGATTCCCACGAATGGACCCAGGTAATTAAGAAGCGGAAACGTCACCCCGTGTCAATCCATGGTGCCGCTGGTCCTAATGTGACATCACTAAAAGCTGTCGAATTTCGCAAACATTTGCATCTATGGAACATGGCGTCGACAGCTGACGAAATTCGTCAATATCTCTGCAATTTGTGTGGTACCGACACTTGCACCGTCGAGGAACTCACTCCGAAAGGTAATTATAAGTCTTTTAAAATCGGTGTGCCGATTGTCTATTATGAGAAGTGCTATTCGGCAGACGTTTGGCCAGTAAATGCCAGAGTTAAGCCTTGGGTCTACTATAAGAAACAGGCACCTATGAGCAAAGAACAGGAAAAGGCAGGTACAGTGCCTGACGGAACTGGAAATCTTCGCCATACATTTCGCGACAAAGGCTCCGCAGGGAACCGGGAAATGCAAAAACCTTAACTTGTTATATCAAAATGTCCGCGGCCTTAAAACAAAGCTAACGCAATGGCGCCACAACACAACAATAGCTGATCAACACCTAATAGCAGCAACTGAGACGTTCCTTGATGCCTCGGTGGAAGATTCTGAGCTCATTAGCGGAGACTGGAGTATTTTACGCCGTGACAGATCCACACCTTGTGGAGGAGTATTGCTTATGGCACGTGCACCCATTGTGATGCGCCGCCACCCTGAGCTTGAGACAGGCTGTGGTGAGGATCTGTGGGCAAGTTTTCAGTGGTACGGACGCTCCGTTTATGTATGCGTTATCTATATAAAACCGAGTGCTACAGACGATACTTATATGGAATGGTTTACTAAAGTTGAAAGTTTTGTTAATGACCTAAAAGGAACCATTTTTATATTAGGTGATTTAAATCTGAACAGTGCTTCTGTAAATATAAATCATTATTATTGTTATTTTCAAACTTTTTGTAATTTGTGTGATATGAATGTTGTGAGGAATGTGTATGGCGGTATGCTAGACGTGGTATTGGTTCAGGAGAGCGCAAGTCTAAGTAAGATTTCAGTAATATCTACGGAAGGTCTAGTGCCGATTGATGCATACCATCCACCGCTGGATGTACAGGCAGAGTTGCAGTCATCTGGACAGTCCGACAAAATGGAACCCAGCAACATTGACCGCGCCAGGGATTGGAACTTTAAAAAATGTAATCGTACACAACTTTTTGATTTGCTGTCTAGGGTAACTTGGGATACGATTATTTCTTCTGCTGACGTCCGCACTAGTACTAGTAACTTTTATGACGTAATTTACAGCTTGTTCGACATCTGTGTACCTAAAAAACGTCGGAATAACAAATTAAGTAGGAGATACCCTGCTTGGTTTACTTACGATATCATCAAAGATGTACAGGCGAAAGTCAGGTTGCATTCAAAATGGAAACGTACTAAGTGTGAACGAACGTACAAGTTGTTTTCTGACCTCAGGTCCAGTTTGAAAAAACGTATATTAACTGAGCACAAGTTGTATGTAAGACATATAGAGAACAATATAAAGAAAAATCCAAATGCATTTTGGCAGTATATTACTAACCTGCGCTCAAAAGGGGGCTTTGAACCTGATATAGTCTTTAAAGGAAAAACTTGTAGTGGCATTGCTGCCGCCGAAGCTTTTGCTGAGTATTTTGCAAGTGTTTTTCACACTGAGGTACCAAACCTTGACACTGAAAACCTAATAAGTACGTGCAGTACCAGAGCACACAACTATATCAACATATTGAATTTTTCGGATTGTGATGTGGAGTCAGGAATCAACAGATTGAAACTTAATAGTTCTATAGGGCCGGATAATATACCGCCTTGGTTTGTAAAACAGGGGAAAAAATTTATCGTCCAACCTCTAAATCACATTTTTAATTTAGCATTGAATACTGGAGAATACCCACCACAATGGAAACTATCACGTGTTACCCCTATTCCAAAAACTAGTAACAAATCATCCGTCGAGGGGTATCGCCCAATAGCTATACTGTCATCTTTAGCAAAGGTTTTAGAGAATGTCTTGCATGAAAAAATATATCGACAAGTGAAGCAATATCTTTGTGACGAACAACATGGCTTCCGCCCCCAAAGATCAGTCAATACCAATCTGTTGACTCTTGTCGACTTTATCTCACGCACTCTTGATCGTGGTGGTCAAGTAGATGTCCTCTACTTTGACTTCCGCAAAGCATTCGACAGAGTAAACAATGACATCCTAATTTCAAAACTAAGTGCCATGGGTGTTGCTCCAGGGCTCCTGCGTTTTCTTGCGGATTATTTACGCGATCGACAGCAATTCGTGAGACTGGGTCTTTATGAGTCCCGTCCTTACCATACTCGTTCAGGAGTCAGTCAAGGTTCAGTACTTGGACCTCTCTTTTTTAACTTAATGATTAATGACCTACCTGCAGTGATTCGAAGGGCCAATTGCCTTCTGTATGCTGACGACTTAAAACTCTTTTACGAGATCAAATCTGAAGAAGATTGCATCGCTCTTCAATCAGATGTAGATGCAGTATACAGGTGGAGCGTAGGAAATAAAATGGAGTTTAATGCTGCCAAATGTCACGTCATGACTTTTGGTCGAATGCGACACCCAATAAAATTCACGTACAAATTAGACAGCAATGCTATTATAAGAACTGATTCAATGAAAGACCTGGGAGTCGCATTTGACCAAAAGCTCACTTTTCATGAACATATCATATCTGTTTCCAAAGAGTCTTATAAACGCCTGGGTTTTGTATTAAGGAACTGCCGGGATTTCCAAAGTGCTCATGTTATTAAACTCATTTTTGGGACCTTAGTTCGAAGCAAACTTGAGTCCAGTGCATGTGTATGGAATCCGTACGAGAAGAAGTATGCGCTTATGTTGGAGAAAGTCCAAAAAGCTTTTCTAAGATATTTTTATAAAAAGTTGTATGGGTATTATCCTTACTTATATCCAACGAAATTTCTGTTGGGGTCTTTAGGTTTCAACTCTTTGGAGGTGAGACGGTCGTTTGATCAGATGATTGTAACATGCAAGGTTTTATTGGGAAAAATTGATGCACCGGATCTCCACGATCAAGTCTGTAGGTTGTTTGTGCCAAATAACTATTGTCGTGGTAGACGGCACAGATTGCTGGCGGTTCCATCGTGCCGTACCGTTGCTCGGTCAAACTCCCCTCTACCCAGATCACTAAGAGATCTCAATGCTCTCCTGGACTCAAACCCAGATTTTGATTTATTTGCGGATGAATGGAAGTTGTTATTGTCGGAATGTTTGTCTTTTTGTGAGAAGAATGCATGAAAGTATGTATGTGTATGGTAAAAATTGTTAAAATGTATATAATGTAACATGATTAAATAGTATAATTGGCTTCGGCCGTTCTATTTAATGTAAAAAATAAAAATAAATAAATAATGGATGGCATAGCCGACAGTGATTTTTTTTTACGTGTTAAATCATCAAATAAGTCAAACCACCTAGGGCGGGACCGGAGGGACTATCAAACTTGTACTGACTAATTTCCATTCCATGGTGTTCTTCAATAACCCTTTACGTTTCGGGATTTCGGTTACCTGATAAAACAGTCCCGCGACCCCGGCAGGCTTTGGTCCTCTAAGGGAGGCCCCATCAGATATAGCTGAAAAAAAACAATCATCAAACTTGGTAAATGCTGTCAAACCCTTAAAACTATTTGACAGTTGACGGTGTTCTCGAAGTTTACCATAGTGTAGTTTTTTTTTTTTGCATTATTTGATACACCCGACTCTGTCTAAATAAATCTGTCCTTAGAGACTAAAACCGATGAAAGTTGTCGAGAAGTTTTCACTGTGTGTATAATGATAGGTACTCGTAACATAATATAGCCTTAAAAGAAACTTCTTTCAAGTTTTAAAGTTGGTGGAGTTCTGAACAAAAAATAAGCTCAGAATTCCTTAGTTTATCATAAAATAAAGATAAAAAAGTATTATCTTCTCTCTGAAGGCTGACGATGCTTAGTCAACTAATAAATCTGGCTATACTTTTAGAATAAATATTAGCCGGCTTCTCGCCGGTATGACGATATGTGAGAACAAACCTAAAACACGCTGACATTTTATTTTATTTTTACTTCTTTTTTTTTTCTCTTGACATGATTACTTTGTAATTTATTTATATTTTTACATATTTTGACATTTTCTATGTCATTTGTTTTTTGGTATTTTATTTTTATTTTATTTTGCTTATTTTGTTGACATGAATTACTCTGTAATTTTAATTTTGTCTGTTTTTTTTTATTTGTGTTTTTTTTGTGTTTATTTTTTATTTGTGTTATTTTTTTTTATTTGTGTTTATACTAGCTTGTGAATATGAGAACATAATTGGGTTACATTTTATTCTCCTTTTTTTATTATTATTTTCCTGCGATTAATTTTATTGTCTGACAGTTTGAGCTATTTATGCGACCTACCCAAATGTCCTTTCTTTGGTATTCTTCGTCGTTTCGTTGAGCTCCTTGTGTTTTGAGTTGAGCTACACGGTAACTGACACATGCTTGCACTGACTGGACAGGTCCACTCAAATCTGTGTGGTTCTTTTTTCAAAAGACCACCTCAGACACCTGCATAGTTCTCATACATTTGACCAATAAAAATTGTCTGGACTTTAAAAGAGACTGTGACCTCTGAGTTTGTTTCGGATGTTTCTTCTCAGAGTAGTCAGGTACGAAACACCGGCCTCATCTAGTTTAAAATAGTGTCTTTTGACGTGTAAAAGAGTTTGCCAAAACCAATTTACTGAATAAATATCATATATCATTTATTACAATTTGTTTTTTTTTTGTACAATCGACAAAATTGAACCATGACCCATTTTGACAAATCGTTTGAATCCGTCAAATTGACAAAGATCAAAGTCGTTACCATGGATATGTATGTTTACTCGAATGTGGACGTAATTGTATTTGAATTTCTGTTAGAAAATAAGCTTACGGTGGGTCATAATTCAACTTTGTCGACTGTACTTATTTACACAAGATAAGTTGATGTGATTCAGAAGATTTGTATGTTAACAATGTTTTGTTTTTTATTTCCTGTATTTGGATAGTCCGTGATACAAAAAATAATAACACAGAAAGCTAGTTATCTGATCTTCTATTTTATTCAATAACTTCTTTTTTGGCAGCAAGTTTAAAATTATTTAAAAATGAAAATGTTTCAGGCTTTACCACAGTCGAGTAAAAAAACAGTATTAAACATTTTTGAACGTGCATATACCTCTCTTTATTAGGTCTACCGCATTCGAATAAAGTACACTACTAAACAGTTTTAGACGTGGGACAATTTACCACTAAACAAACAGAATTTCTTTATTTTTCAGTCCTAAATGTATTTACCACAGACCATTCTGATGTTACAGTGCCTAACAGAAGCCATTACGTAGGTTAGGAGTCTGTAACGTGGGATAATATTCACAAGAGAACAATAAAACCACGGCAGGTATCTAAGTACCGCAATTTACAAGTCCCTCACGACACATTCTGGCAAAAAGGAACAGAAGTAAAGGCAGAAACATTGATTTCTTGAGAGTACAATGTCATAAGTCAATGTGGATGGCAACTGGGGAACAAATGGCGCTAGTATAGCTTGTTCCAAGCATCGTCATTGGTTCAAATCAGTTCAAATCTTAAAGGTACTTCAAAATAGTACTACGTCATTGGTCGGATTAAGACTAAGCCATGGTGGCGCCATCTGCAATTAGCTTTAATTTGCCTTCCCCATTGTTTTATTTTATTTTCGTTTTATAGGCTTTTTTTAAATATTTTAGTGTTTGGTTATCTACAACGTTAAGTGATGCACTTGGTGGGTAAGTTTACCTTGCCTCTCGGGACCGTCTTAATAAGTTACCACGCGTCTGGAACGCAAACAGCGTGGCGTGTGAAAGAACATATTGGTTTTCAGTCAATAAGAGTCTGAAAACTCGTTCCTCTTTTACCCAGGGCGAGATTGTAAAGGCAGGATGAGAAAATTAGTCTTCTTCATGACAAAATTTATTGTATTCGACAACGAAATTACGCTGTACTAAATTATAGAGCAGTGGACGCCCAGTGGTATCGGCCCCGACTTACGAGTTGTAGGTCTTGGGTTCGAATCCAGGCAGGCGCATTACTTTGTGTAATTTATTTCATCGCCAATGCTCTCAAAACGGTGAAGGAAAACATCGTGAGGAAACCGGCATGTCCTAGAACCAAAAATTCGAAGACATGTGACATTCACCAATCCGCACTGGGCCCGCGTGGTGGATTATGGCCCACCCCTCTCACTGAGAGGAGGCCTGTGTCCCAGCAGTGGGAACATTAATAGGCTGATGATGATGATGATGAAATTATAAAGCTGAATAGTTTGTTTGATTAACGTGGAAAATCTCAGGAACTACTGGATGGAATTGTAAAATTCTTTTCGGGTTGGATAGCCTATTTATTGAAAAAGGCTATATAGCGTCATGCTAAGATCAATAGGAGCAGCGGACGGAAACCCGAAAATAAATAACAATAATAACTGAGAAGCAGGAAATCCACTTTCCTCCTAATCATTACTAAGGCTTTTCGTTTACCTGACCAAAATCTTCCCAATCGTTTGACCAGCAATGCGGCTAAACAGACCTTATTTATTTTATAAGCATCTCAAAACAATGCCACAGCACGTCCCTGGATAATAAACTCATTGGTATGCAATAAGGAGGCGCGCTTGGAATTCGTAATGGTGGAGTGGTTAGCCGCAGTAGTGACCGGGTTTGTGGCCCGGCCGCTTATTTATTTCAGGTGAGGTTTGGGTGGTCAGCTTTACGAAATATAGGCCGTTTTAGGGATCTCTTCTTTATTTATTTAGTTAAAATTTCATTCAATGTAGAAGAAGATATAGTTGATTTAAGAGGATCGTTTACCGAGCGCTCGTCCATACTAAAAGAGAAAATGTTTTCCTACCCCTAAATGTTTTCCTATCAAAATGATTTTTTAGAATGCATCTGACACAGTAAAAAACTAGGTTTATAGGTTTTCTTTTTTTCAAAAGTAACTCTTTGGCGCCTGTTACTTTCAAACTATTATAAATATCTATCATATATTTTTGTATATTAATCAAAATTGATATTGATGGCTTAGGCCAAAACAAGCAAACTGAGTCGCAAAATAATCCAACCGTAACTTACGCTTTGCAAACTTCATTTTAAGAGCTCAGAAAATTATAGGTACAGTTTTAAAATCTTGTATAACGAGTAAAGTTTCATCAACCTTTTATAAAAAGCTCAAAGAAAAATTAATTTAATAAAGTGTACGGCGAAAAGGTACGGTTTACATAACAAGTGTTTATATTTACTTCGACGGTACCGCCAGCAGAGAAATGATAAGCTAACAAAGAGTACGGATAGCAAAAAAATATCATCCTTTTGTACTTTATTTTTTGTTCATCATAGTGTTTGTTTAGGAAAGTAAATAAAAAGGACTTCCATTGTCTGATGTTTAACAAGAAAATTTACAGAATTTTTAATCTAGTCCAAGAAATAAATAACTTTTAGTTTATGACACTAAACTGCCTCGTTGGTCTAGTCGTTGTTACCGCGACTGTGGAGAATGAGGTCTCGGATTCGATAGCGAGTTTCCTCCGTGCCACGGAAAGCACGTAAGTCCTTGATCCCGGCTGTCATTTGTAGATCTTTGACAGTTACTGGTGAAGCGTTTAAGTGGAAATGATTTTAAATTTTTTATGGGATGCGGGTGGATCGCCTGTTGAGTCCCGGAAAGGCTAATAGGATTGGCACTAACCTTTGGTCTTCTCTGCGCTGGTCTTGGAGTCTAGCCTGGAGCTGGTTTCTGGCGACCGAGCGTGAACTACCGGGGCCCCGGAGCCGATCTAATTTTTATTATAGCGAGCGGTGCGGTGCGGTTGGCGCTAAGTAGTATACTGAATGTTGGAGAGCTCACGCGCAATGAGAAAAAACGGTTATACTGTCCTTGTATCGATTGAAGGACGCGTCTTCTGTTTAACCAATAGCCGATCCCTTTTGCCAGAAAGAGACAACAACATATTGGCGTAAACAGTTACTGTTAGTCAGAAACTCTAAAGTCTGACAACCATGACTCACCCTTATTTAAGATCTAGCATGCATGTATTATTTCTAATTCTGTGTGTATACACATGTTTAAGCAAATAAAAAATTACATTCTCTTCTATACCAGTCTTACCATGGGGTATCGTATTACCCAGTTACTGAGTTGTGGAGGTCCGACAGGCAGTTGCTCCATGTAAAATACTGATATTCAGCTGCACCTGGTTTGACTAGAAGCCGATTCAACATAGTTGGGAAAAGGTAGGCAGATAATGATATATGAAATCTTAAATCCTTCCTCATAGTTTCCTTTTTACTCAGACTTCGCTCGGAGAAAACTTTTGAAAGTTCATCTGGTAATTTTTGAGTTTATTCCTTTCCGACAGAAATGCAGCAAAAATACAAAAAAAATACACTTCTCATCAAAAAAATCGAAACACTTTCGTTTTTATTGTTTTTGTCCTAATTTTTTACAAAAGAGAATTAATTCCATGAAAAAAAAACATTACTGTGTAGCTGGCAGTTTGGTCATTACAGTAAGAAGAAAAAAATCAAAATTCGAAATAATTTCATTTGTTTATCCTATAAATGAAATTAATCACTGTTTTGAGACAAATGTGTATTTAGGGTTGGAGTACGTTTCTCGTTTAAAAACTAAAAATTAGCGCTTGTCTTTAAACTTTCTGTTTCTTATTTCATTTACTGTGACTTTGGGACGTCTGAAAAACTTTTTTTTCTAAAACATATGGATACTTCGCCCGCAGAAGCCGCCCAAGTGGTGGCATTGCTGGATTCTGGACTTATAGAATTATAATTAATTATAATTAATTATTAATTAGACTTATTCTATTAGTCAGCGTGTTGTGGCTGCAAGATTGCATCTAAGCTTATCATCTGTTCATAGAGTCTACAAACGCTATCGGGAGACTGGTTCGTTCACGCGCCGTTCAGGATCTGGCAGGAATCGGGTCACTTCTGAGCGAGATGATCGATTTATTGTAACAACTTCTTTACGAAATCGACGCCTTAACGCTTTTCAACTGCAGCAGCAGCTTCGCGTTGTACGAAGAGTAGCTGTAAGTGACTCTACAATAAGAAAAAGGTTGAAGGAACGCGGATTGGCACCGCATAACCCAGCGAATGGGCCGAAATTAACTGCAGACCATCGAAGAGCGCGCCTTAACTTTGCACGCGAGCACCTAACTTGGTCATACCTTCAGTGGAGCAAAGTACTGTTTTCTGATGAGTGTAAAATTATGCTGTATGGTAACGACGGAAGGAACAAGGTCTACAGAAGAGATGGAGAACGCTTTGCACAATGCTGCATTGAAGAAAAGGTCAGCTATGGTGGCGGTTCGTGGACGGTTTGGGGAGGAATCAGCGCCGACGGTAAGACAGAACTTGCCTTTGTGTCTGGGCCACGGCTGCCTGCACTAAACTCTCATCGGTACATCGAACAGTGTCTTGAACCTCATGTGATGCCCTATGCACATTTTATTGGCAACGACTTCATATTCATGCACGACAATGCTAGAGCTCACACCGCGGGCGTCGTACGAGATTATCTTACCGAAGTCGGTATCTCCATTATGGTATGGCCAGCAAGAAGCCCGGACATGAATCCCATTGAACATCTATGGGATGAATTAAAGAGACGAATTCGAGCAAGAGATCCAGCCCCAGAAACACTTAGCCAGCTGCAAAATGCAATCCAAGAGGAATGGGATAATATACCACAACATGTGATCGTGACTCTCATCCGATCGATGAAGAACCGTATGGAAGCAGTAATAAGAGCTCGCGGAGGGAATACAAGTTATTAAATAAACGTTTCTTACATTTTTTTTTTCATTTACGCGTGTTGTTTTACCCATTTCCTTCATATTCCATACAGGGTAAAAATTACTCATTATACAAAATACGAAACCTATGAAGACTTAATTTGAATTTAGAACATTAACATTAGGATTTAAAAACCTCATACTACTCACTATTAAATGACATTTTACATTTATTCCTAAATATACACATTTTTCTGATAATCCTTATCAAATCATAAACTGCGAGGTGTTTCGATTTTTTTGATGAGAAGTGTATGTAGTGATACAGTAAATCCACCTCAAATCTTTCAACTAAAATAATTACTAACATCAAATCAATTTCCCCCTAACTTCCCGTGACCCAGTTTTCAAGGGATGTACGCAGTTTCCGCAGGAATTAATCAAATTAGTCGCTAAACCTAGATCATTAAGACGCAAACTGTTCAAGTTAACATGTCAAGTTATAGTTATCTTAATTAAGTATGTTACGGGTTCTCGCTTAAGTTCAAGTTGAGTCTGAGTGTGAACTTGAAGTGGAGTTATTCGTTTTATTGATTTTGAAGTTTGGTTTTGTGAAATTTATCTTTGATGCCCGTGTTAGAAATATGGTGTGTATGTAATAAACAGACAAGCAATATATAGGTACTTATCTAATTATATAATCAAGGAGGTTAAGTACTTCTACCGTTGCCACAAAACTAAGAACACCAATGTCAGCTGTAAATTAAGGTAATTTTCCAATTAGCTAAATATCACAAAGGTGAGATAAAAGGGACAAAGATATTCATGATTAGTTTCCTTTCTAAAACATTAATCTTTCTGCTTGCTTTCACAAAGTCCAATCAACTTACAAAGACTGATTAAATGGAGAAATCTGCATAGTCACAAGTCCGTAATGCAATGTTGAAGGAGCGCGCCGTCTCTTTCACTCCTTAACTTAGATTAACGTGCTTAGTACTTAGAGCTGAGATCTTTGCTTACTTGTAGCTTAGACTAGGAAATCAATACATAAGCAATTGGATAGAACTTTGTTTCAGTGGTTTATTAGAAGGAGGATTCATTTGATTAAATTGCCATGATAAAAAACTGTTCCTTTGGGAGCGGAGCCTTTGCGTTCCAGGGTTAATTTAATACAGTTCCGCGAGCCCGCTACTTCATCAATCAAAATAAAAGATGCTGTAAAACTGGCCAAAAGCCTTGTCACACTCTATTTAATTAACAGCCACATTGCTCGTAGAACTGACAACCGATGGGGAAAAAAAGTTCTCGAGTGGCAACCACGGACCGGAAAACGCAGCGTAGGCAGGCCTCCCTCTAGGTGGACCGACGACATCGTGAGTGTTAGAACTTAAATAGCTAAATAACATACCTTGCAAATGACTTCAAAGTTTTTTACCTAAGGTTAGTAAAGTTCTAACATTTAGGAGAGTTATTAAATGTTGAGGTAACATTATGACCCCAAGTGAGGCGTGGGATCGACCGCCATTTTGAATTCAAGTTAATTAATCCTGACGATAAGATCTGAAGACCTTAGCATCTAGACGTGCTTAGCTTACAGTTTGGTCTAGACTTTAACGTTGGTTTCAAGGTTCAATTATTAGACTGCACGATAAGTCCATTTTAATAAGTTTACATCGCTTTTTCTCCACTGCTCAACTGACATACATACTATATTTAAATGCTAAAATTAAAACTAAAATATTTACAAAAAAATAATAAGTCAAATATTTACAGGGCGTCAAGAATTGGTACGTTTGTCGCAATGGTTGAACGATCGCCTGCTGCGCAGAATGTCACGGGTACGAACTCCGCACAAATTATAGTATACTGCTATGACCTATAATTTAATTTTTTAATTTCATTACGATACTCTATGGTATAAAGTATGTCATTATAAACTCGTTTTGAGTTTTGTATTTCGAAGTTTACGATATGAGAGTAGATAAATTATTGTTCCGGTCTGGGTGTGTGTCAGTTTGAAATGCAAACACACCCACGATACAGGAGACATTCCAAATGCCTGATAAATCTATTATTTTTATATTGTTTGCATAATAAAGAGTATTCTACCTATCTATTTTTCGTTAGATGAATAGATAGATGGAATACTCTTCTTTCTTACTCTGCCAATACTCGTATAATATCCTTTCATTAAAAGTAAAAAAAAATACTCCGCGCGAATTGGCCATTTCGGATCTCTTTATCTTTGTATGGAATTTAAACTTACTCGTTTATTTATCCACTAAAACAAGTCTTATCCCTTACGTGAATATTGACAAGTAGGTATAATGTTAAATACTTATCTCACCCGATTTCGGACGAGCTCGTAAAACAAGCCGGCTTAAAAGTTTAGCGGACCCTCGACAGTCGAGCGCCTGTTTACAAGCTGTATCTAGGGATACGAAAATTGTTGTGGATATTACGCTGTAAACTAATGAAATGAAGTGTAAATTAACTCCAACCTTAGGCAGTGCTTTACTTAGGTTTGATGCGTGAATATATTATCTTGAGAAAAATGCAAGAGGTAAGGTATTTTGGTGTTGAAATGAAGTTGGTTGGATGACTGTTGGTAAATATTGTCGTAAAACTGATTTAATCCTAACATTTTAAATGTGAAAGTAAGTTTGTTTAGGTAACAAAACAATTTTTACCTCACACACAATACAGTTTTAATTTCACAGGACTACACACAACACACTAGGATATTAGGTTTCAAAGTGAGTAAGTGTAAGTTTAAGTTTCAAATCCCTGCTTAGAAATAAAGGGGCGTTATCACCCATAACCAATATAACCATACTGAAAACAACATAGAAATACCAATAAATAACATTTTATTACAAAACTGCCATACAACTTAAAATAATCTCCTCAATTTCACATAACTACCAACATACTGAATTAAAAACGATCAATTTCTCAGAGAAAAATAAGTAGAAGTTTTGAAAACTTTTCCGGGGAAAAATCCAGCGGAGACATTAAGAGAGTTCAATATGAAGTCATAACTAGTAGTTGGCTGTACCAGGCTTGTATGAGGTATCAGAACGTGGTTCTATTAATATTTAACATGATAATGTTCTGCTTGCCTACCGTACATACGCTTTCCAGTCTTCTTGAGTGCTAAATTTTCCTCGGGCGAAGTTGCTTGGTGCAAGTTGGGAGCGGAAGAGTTTGTGAGGGCACGAATTCTACTAATATTATAAACGTGAAAGTTTGTTTGGACGGATGGATGTTTGTTACTATTTAACGCAAAACCTGAACAGATTTAAATGACCTTTAGTTTTGGTGACACAGCTTATAAGCTGGATAAGAACATGGGATTTTATACCGATTTACTCACGGGATAATTTTCGAGTCGTAATGTGAAACCGCTTTTAACAGCTAGTTGTAAATAAATCAAGATTTGAGTTTTTTTTTTAATCTTAGATTCTTTGATTATATTTAAAACTTTATTTTATTTATTTTTTATGTTTGTGATGTATTTGCTCTTGACTCCGGTCCAGGTCAAAGGTGACTGAAACAAAGCATACAATACGATGGAGCGAGTTTACCCAGAAAGAAGCCTCTAACTTTGAAGAGATTTGGATTGTACGCGTTTGGGAACACTGACGCAGGAAGTGAGTTCCACTTCTTTGCTGTGCGTAATAAGAAGGAAGATTGAAAGCTTATGGTGAGAATTGATATAACTAACTCCTAGACTAGATTGGATGATTCTTAGTTTAGTACATTGAGTTAATTCGTTGAGCTCCTTCAGTTATGAGTCGAGCTCCACGGTAACTGATAAATGCTTGTACTGACTGGCCAGGTCAACTCGAATTTGCGTGGATTTTTTCTTCAAAAGACCATTTCAGACATTAACCTGCATGGTCCTTGATCTACAATTACAATTTCTGGATTTTGTAAAGCCGGATTTACATTACGAAAGTAGTTGCATGAAAGAACTTTCATGACACTAATTTCACCAGTAATTTCACGTGTAAACGTTCAGTTTTACAATGCATGCATTACTTTCGTGACACTGAATTACTTTCGTGCTATGCGCATATTTTTTGTGAAACTAGTTTCATGCAACTACTTTCATCATGTAAATACGACGCGAAAGTACTGTCGCGACAGCACTTGCGCTGAGAGGACGTGTGGTATTTGAAATTAAAATGATTTTTTCCCTTACGAAAGTAACTTGCATAGCTTTTAGGATCATCTGCTAATTCAGAGATTAACTGTGTTGCACCCAGATGCCTTTTTTCAAGTTTTTGCCGCGAGTAATTCCATAATGGGACTAGACAATGGAACTAAAGACGTTGGTGGATTTATCAACGTCTTTTTACCCGAGATAAATTTTATATTTATTTTATCATTTCTACAACGACGCTTTGCATCATAAATGAAATACAGCTTTGATACAGGGCCAGTATCTCCGCGATACTGATAATTTCACGACACTAAAATTTAAACGAAAGTTCTTTCACATGTGCTGAAACTAGTTTTATCATGCATGACACTACTTTCGTAATGTAAATGCGGCTTAAGAGACTGTTAATTTAAAGGAAAAACATAACTAGTAATTTCTAATGCATATACAATAAGTGCTTTTTCAACTTTCCAAAAATAAACACCGTAAATACTTCAAGTACGCCGTAATGTAACAAAGCCTCTGATTTTGGCCTGGCACAAAAACATAAATCTTCGTTGCAAGAAAATATGAAATTAATTGCACTTGCTTTCCGCTTATAACTTGGGTCGGTACCAGAGGCTAGGCGTGTCTAAGTAATTCGCAAAAGTAAAATGTCGTCGGCTCGTAGGGGATAGTACACTTAATTATGATTTACGAAGTTTGTTTTTTAGGTCGCTCCCTAATTGAATGTAGGTATCCTGTATGTGCATGGCACAGGAGTGTGGTTGTTCTTTTCTTCAAAAAGGGTGACAACACCTTGTTGAAGAACTACAGGCCAATCTCACTTCTGAGCCATGTATACAAGCTGTTCTCAAGAGTCATTACGAACCGTCTCGAACGCAGGTTTGATGACTTCCAGCCTCCCGAACAAGCCGGTTTCCGAAAAGGTTTTAGTACTATAGACCACATACACACGCTCCGCCAGATTATACAGAAGACAGAGGAGTATAATCGGCCATTGTGTTTAGCGTTTGTGGACTATGAAAAAGCCTTCGATTCAATCGAAACCTGGGCAGTATTGCAGTCCCTCCAACGATGTCATATCGACTATAGGTATATCGAAGTGTTGAAGTGTTTGTATAGAAACGCCACCATGTCCATCCGACTTCAGGAAGAGAGCACGAAACCAATCCAATTGCAGAAAGGCGTGAGACAGGGAGACGTTATTTCTCCGAAACTGTTCACGAACGCGTTGGAGGACGTTTTCAAACTCTTAGAATGGAACGGATTCGGCATCAACATCAATGGCGAATACATCACTCACCTTCGTTTTGCCGATGATATAGTCATCATGGCAGAATCGTTGCAGCACCTCAATGCTATGCTCAGCGACCTCAGTATCGTTTCCCAACGGGTCGGCCTTAAAATGAACATGGACAAGACGAAAGTCATGTCGAATGTCCATGTGGCACCCGTACCGGTTGTTGTTGGGAGCGATACTCTCGAAGTTGTAGACCATTATACTTACCTTGGACAGATTGTTCAGTTAGGTAGGTCCAACTTCGAGAAAGAGGTCGCCCGAAGAATCCAACTCGGATGGGCAGCGTTTGGGAAGCTACGTGATATCTTCTCATCGAGAATCCCACAGTGTCTCAAGACAAGGGTGTTTGACCAGTGTGTGTTGCCAGTGATGATATATGGCTCCGAAACGTGGTCCTTGACTGCTGGCCTCTTAAAGAGACTAAGAGTCACTCAACGAGCAATGGAGAGAGCTATGCTCGGAGTTTCTTTGCGGGATAAAATCCGGAACATGGATATTCGGCGAAGAACCAAAGTCACCGACATAGCTCATAAAATTTGCAAGTTGAAGTGGCAATGGGCAGGCCACATCGCTCGTAGAACTGACAACCGATGGGGAAGAAAAGTTCTCGAGTGGCGACCACGGACCGGAAAACGCAGCGTAGGCAGGCCTCCCACTAGGTGGACCGACGACATCGTGAGGGTCGCGGGCAGCCGATGGATGCAAGTGGCGAATTGTCGTTCGGCGTGGCGGTCTAAGGGGGAGGCCTATGTTCAGCAGTGGACTTCCTCCAGCTGTTGATGATGATGATGATGATCCTAAAATAAAATTTTTGGAGGCTCTCTTTATTCAACGGTGCGTTCAGATTTCAGGATTACATGCGAGTTATGGGTCGTGGGTTGAAACCGAGCTAGACGTCTTGATTTGTGCAATTTATTTCATCACTACTGTTGTCAAAACGGTGAAAGAAAATATCGTGAGGAAACTGCAGAAACATAATCATCATCATCAGCCTATTAAGATTGCACTGTTGGGACATAGGCCTCCTCTCTGTGAGAAGCAGTGAGTCATCATCCAACACGCAGGCCCTGTGCGGGATGATAGACGTCACATGTCTTCGAATAAAATTCTATTCAGTGCCGGTTTCCTCAAGCTGTTTTTCGATCAACGTTTTGACTACAGTGGTGATAAATTATAATTACTTATAACACAAAGTAATCCCCGGCCTGGGTACGAACCCACGATCTATAACACATAAATGGACGCTGATACCAATAAGCCACCACTGCTCTCCTAGAATTAGATTTGGAATGAATATGACATTTAAATTTAATTATGCAAATTATTTAAAGTTGCCAGAAAAAATGATTTTTTTTATGAAAACGATTGAATTTTCAAAGTATATCAATTCAATGACCTGTAACAAGTTTAAATTCAAATTATTGTATTTGGTTTCCAAAATGTTGAACAAGTAACAACAGTTAACGGTTTGTGGTTTTCCGATTGCTGCAATCTGCAAACACCAGCGAGCTCGGGGAAATTATTTAATGTAACACCTAGGTATTCTAGGTAGGGCAGGCCATTGTATTTATATTTTGTTTCTGATATCCCGAATTGGTGAATCAATGTAACCAACATTGATCGAGTAGGACAGCATCAGCTACCTAAGATTTCTACATGTAAGGGAAATTATAATCCAAATCAATTTAATTAAAAAATATTGTAGAACTATGACGACATGTAGGTACCTACAACACAGACGACTGTGATATAAAATTATATCAAACTAAATTTGGCCTGCGATATCACTCGCCCCCGTTATTTATAAAAGTAGCCTAATAGGCAGCTTTTCCGTCGCCAGGATATATTTATCTCTTTACCAAGATTAATTAAAATCAGTTGAGCTTTTGAGGCGAGAAAGTGTTATAGAAAATCACACTATTATAATTTTTGCTATTAATTTTTAAGTGACTTTTTTTTTAAGAAATCAATTATTATTAAAACAATTTTTTACATTTTAATAATATTCTATGCAAAAATTATATACTATATTCAATTTCCAGCCCTTAATAACAAGAACGCCGTTCCTCACGTTACGAGACTCAATCGAGGGAGACGATGTCTAATGGTGCGTACGTATCGAGTTAGCGACAGTTAGCTCAACGCTTAGGTATTTTGCTTGAAGTTTTTGGCTGAGGGATTTTGGTGAAAAAGAATAGATTAAATAAATATGTAAAATGTAATTATAAAACCTATACTATACTTAGTTTCTTAGATTGATAATACTCGTTTCCCATCTAAAATTTAACTCAATTGTATGTTTGTATATCTACTCGTGTCTATGAGAAATAATGTTAGTGTCCTTTTCGCAAAACTTATATGGTAAAATATACTTGTACTTTATAAACATATACTTGTACTCGATTAAAAAAATCGGTATATTTACGTAACGTTAACTTCAGCCACAACTCTACTCTTTTTCAGTCGGGGTTTTTTAGTTTTTTTTATTTCAAACCTAACCCTACATTTACCAAAATGTGGTCCGCAAAGGACAAAACATTATCTTTAAAGCCATTACTCCAGGATTTACTTCCAAATGTGTGAAGAGAAAGTGGTGTAAATAATCCTTAATGTTCCATACACTTACTAGCGTCGTTCGTCGTTAAGTTGAAAAGGAAACGTTATCATTTATTCTAAGTAGGGTTGCCATCCGTGCGGGTTTTCACGGATTTGTCCTAGTTAGTAGAGAGGCGTCCCGGAGAGGCAACGACTCTTTTGAGCGGCTTGCTGTTGTCCTGGGGAAAGTAGAAGGCACGAGAGCACGCGGCAGGTCACCCATGCGATGGACTGACCAGATCTAGTCTGCTGTAGGTGGTCCGCTACATGAGTGCACAAGAATTACAGCCGACAGGGAGGGATGGCGGCGCATTTTGAGGCGAATTATGGCAGCACGATGTCTCGCTGCAACATGCTGACCACGACCACTCTGTCAAGAGTGAATCGACGAAGAAGAAGTAGAAGGGGGCTTCATTTGTAGTCTGGGCTTAAAAATTTAAAGTCGCCGATCGCAACACACGCACATTTCACGGTCCCCCCACCCCTCCCGACGCCGTTGCCACGGTGCGCACTTCGACTCATGTCCCAGTTCTGGACTCTAAACTCCGGGGTTTTCCCGCGCCTTGTCCTGGTTTCCAAACAAAGATGGCAACCCTAATTTTGAGGGACTGCCTGAGGGATAAAAAGTGGTGCGACGATGTGGAGTAGGTCTCTAGTGGCTGATGTCATTAGTGTTTTAGGGTTAGGTTTCTTTGATAACTGGTTCTAATTTAAGCAGTTATTGTTTGAAAATCTATGAATGTGTGTCTAGAGATGAGTATTGGGCTTAGACTAGGTATTTGTGATGTACATCAGGCCATATAGCACGCAGAACGAGGCTTTACCACGAGCTCTTCACGAATCCAGTTTAGACTGTGGGAAAGAAATGCGCTAGACGACTTGCATAGCTTTGTCTCTTTCCTCCAGCCTAATCTGAGCTCATGGTAAGGCCTCTCATGGCCGATGGGGCGTAAGGTTCTCGAATGGAGACCAAGCACCGGCAAGGGCACCGTAGGACGTGCACCCACTAGGTGGGCAGACGATTTTATGAAGACCACAGGATCACGCTGGAGGCAAGCCGCTTCCAACCGGTCCTATTGGAAGTCTATAGGGAAGGTCTATGCTCAGCAGTGGACGTCTTACAGCTGATATGATGATGATGATTTGTCGTATAAAATATTCACTGTTTACAAGTTTATAAACATTAAAAATTTAGGGCATTTCGTAGGCAAATAGTCTTTTTACAATCTGAGCTCCAAAATAGAACAAAAACAGTCCTACACCAGTTTAAAAGCCAAGAACCGACTGATGAACAACTTTGGTGACCGCAATTCACCTCATCATCATCAGCCTATAATGTTCCCACTGCTGGGACACAGGCCTCCTCTCTGTGAGAGGGACTGGGCCATAATCCACCACGCGGGCCCAGTGCAGGTTGGTCCGCAATTCACCTGGGAGATATGTTTCCGAGGTGAATTTAAGACACCAATGTATAATAAACCGAATAATTTGGTTTGGTCAGTAAGAGCCTGACAGTTCTTACATCTTTACAGTCAGAGTGACCTTAATAGATGATGACTGTGACTGACGGACTGTGAATGATACATCCTTAAAAAAAGTTAAGAATTTTTTGCTGCAAAGGCGCCAATAACTATTTCAGCCAACATACTCGTAAGTATTTTTTTCTAACCTACTGAGCACAAAAGTACCACCTCCACAAAAAAAAAAAAAAAATATCCAACTATAAATTAACGAGACCCATTAACTTTCTCATGCCATTGATTGTGTTAACCCTCGCCACATTACCTGCTACGCACTACATCTGTGTTTGAGCCTGAACATGTTATACGTCTGTTATGTTAGGGGCAGGTAAGACCCCTGCCAGGTTAGGGTTAATCTTGAGGTATAATCTGGAATGGTTAGATTGTAAAATGTCCTGATTTCATGTTCAAAATGTAACGTTTTTCGTGTAGCGACTTTTTATGAATGTCGAATGCGCCCCGCACGAAATTTAATGTTTTTCTTGGAAATGTTCAGTTGTTTTACCTAGGAATCGAATAAAGGGGATATTTATTTTTTCTTTTTTTCTTTCAATTCTCAGTGGCAATTTACAAGAAACAATCACTTAAAAAATCTACAAAACTTTCACCAGAATACAGAAACAGTATTTTTTCTTGTATAACATTAGTTATAATTGACAAAAGTATATTGGTTTTAAAATTCACTAAACTTCACGACTAGATTTTTGTTTTATTGTGTTTAGTTTGTCACGTTTGTCAACATGCATTGTCTTTGTCAATACTCAATGATTTAAAAAAAAACGAGTCCATTGTTTTTCAATTCTCTAAATAATGGGTTAGATAGATCTGCAAATGATTGATGCTGTCATCATGCTATTGAAACGTATTAGTTTTCATTATATGTATGTTATTCAAATCGAAATCTACATTTTTTTTTTTCGAATTTCTTTATAATTTTAATCAGCCATTAGCTGATTGTCGATAAAATCCCTTTTCAAATGTATTACGGGCATGTCTGTCTGAATTTTGTAAGTATATTTTAGGTACTGCTAGATTTAATTATTATATAACCTTAAAAAAAATAACCATTAAAAATAACAAAGTCCGTAAAATATAATTTCTTTCGGAAGTCAGTGGCTATGTAGTTAATTTTGAAGTCAATATAATTTTATTTTTTCTTTTTTCAGTTCAAATATTCATCCCAAATTATTGTCATAGGTCCTATACATAATACATAATTTTCTTACATGCGCACAAGAATTTAGTAATCCGCAGTAACGTAAATAGGTAAATCGTCCAAGTAAACAATTAACGAAAAATACCTACTCATGAAATAAAAGCAAAAACACTGAATGATTTTTTAAAATCTCGCCTGTATATCAATCCAGTTCATAAACTATCTGTGTACCAGCTTTCGTGTGAAAGATTAACAAATATACATCCATCCTTTATGATAAGTGTGACTAAAAACACACGTGAAATATAATTCTAGTGTACAAATGAAAGTGTTTGTAGAGGAAAAATTGTGAGCGACGCACTGAAATAAAACCACGTTGAAAAACACATTTCATTTCTTTAGAATTCCGTTGCCAGCGAGTTTTGATGAAAAACGCATTTCACTCTTTTCATCTATTTTTAAATCGCAGTTAACAGTGAACGAAGGTTTTTCAAATGTCAGAATTTGATGTCTAGAATTCTCATAATTTATAGCAAGGAGAGATTGAAGGCCTATTAAAGTGAAGAAGATATTTATGTTAGTAATCATTTTCGAGTGAAACCCCATTTCAATTTAGGAACTTACCAAAAATGAAGGGCAAGCATCTACCTTAGCGCTTGTCGTTGGTCATCGAACGTTTTGTCATGATAATTTATTACGAAAAAATCTTTTCGAAGTTTTTAGTTGAGCTGCGTAAAAGCCTCTAAACAAATAGGTAGGGTTCAAAACAAGCGAAATGAAGGCGATCTTTGACTTTGGACTCTTTTGCCCGATTGGTCAGTGAATGAATTAAAAAAAAAGGATGTTTTATTGAATCAACTAGCACTTTGCCCGCGACTTCGTCTGCGCGTGTTTCTAACTTCGAACTCAGTGATTTAATTCCCGCTCACCCTCCTTATAAGAAAATCTAAAAACTCAATACAAACAAACAATCAATCTTATTAGACAAACTTTTTCCGATATTCACCCCGTTAGGGGTTGATTTATGAAATATAAATAGGAAAATACGTATCCTTTATTCGATTGAGAGATAATTAATATGTCCAGTTTTGAATTTATCGAAGCAAGTAATAAAATCCTTGGTTCCCTTAAAACTTTAATCATCCCTTTTCACCAGATTTAGGGAGTGATTTTCGGAAAACCAAAATGGAGGGTAGTTTTAAAAAAAGTAATATGTCCATTTTTTTATTTACTTATACTCATATTCGTACCAAGTTTCAAGTTTATAAACCCAAGAAATAAGATTTTACATACAAAGGTTTTCACCCCTTTGCACCCCCTTAGAGGGAGATTTTTGCAAAATCCTTTCATAATGCTCATCTACATTATAAATTGTAACTACCATCCAAAATTCAGGTTCTACGTTAAGTGTTTAATATTCCCCCCTTAAAACTTGAATACCCCGTCTTTCACCAACTTTATTTTCGAAAAATCCAAAAACACGTGTTTGATTAATTCTTATGTAGTATATAAAATGTGCATCTGGACTGAGAGCCCGTTTTTTTTTATTGTTGGATCAACTTGAAACTTACAGAGGTTTTAGTTAAAAATAGTAAAAATTCAATGCCGCAAAGCATAAATTTCTTAAACGTGAAACAAAGCTGTTATGTGCAAATATCTATGGCCCTCAGTTCAGACGCTCGCTAAAAACGGATTAACATAAATCTCAGAAAGTACTACCTCTGTGATAATAATTTTTATTTTATATTTTAATAAAGAATTTCTTAAAGATTTTAAGAAATTTTAAAATTCCTAGAATATGGCATTACTGATTTATAGCAGTTTTACTTAGGGCTCTCAGTCCAGACGTTTATGAACTGAGAGCCCCACTTACAACATAGCTTTAAAGTGAAGAAATACATACATTTGCTTCTTTTACCATAAAGTTAACACCCCAATGAATTTCTTAAAAAGAAATAACGACATAGGAAGTAACTGTTGAAAGGTAAATTACAATTGAATTTTCGGATAACGTCTGAACTGAGAGCCCTTATATTTTCGGTTTTATCGGCTATTTGCGGGCTCCGAGTTTGAAATAAATTAGCTGAAAAGTTTTAAGAAATTTTTAAGTAAAACTTAACATACGGCTTTTTCTTCTAAATGCTATACTTACCGAGAAAAACCATTTTTTGATTTTTCAATCGAACAATTTTTGTAAGGTAACCATGATTAAAAATCTCAAACGTCAGTTATTTTCAAAGATGGCAGCACATGTGTGGTTGCACAAATTTAATCTTCATAAAATTATGTGTGACGTCTTAGTGCTCGCCCGCGGCGATGATGCAGCGCGGCGCCCGCTGTACTACGTCGCGCTGCGTTGCAAAAGGTGTATCTTTTGTTTTTTATTATAGAGTTACATTTTTAATAACTCTAATGAAATGTGCGCGCAGCGTCACGTCTCGGTCTGAGCTGATAATATTGAATGTATGAAATCGCCGCTCGTGGCCACCTGAAGTGACTAAGGCGGGCCTAGCTCGATGGCTACAAGCGATTTTGCAAGCCTAGGTGTTGCTCGGGCACGCCGCAATTGCGGCGGTAAGACCCCTCTTTGAGGAGTGGCTGGAGAGAAGTCATGGCGTCCTGACCTACCGCTTGACGCAGGTCCTCACCGGACACGGAACTTTCGGGAGGTACCTGTGTCTGATGCGAAAGGAGGAGACGCCTGGGTGTCACCACTGCGAAGATCGCCCGGAGGACACGGTGGAGCATACGGTGCAAGACTGCCCAGCTTGGGCGGAGCACCGACGTGTCCTCACGGCTGCGATAGGCGGAGACGTCTCGCACCCAGCATTGGTCGCGGCCATGCTCGAGACGGAGTGGGAAGCGGTCTGCTCCTTCTGCGAGGCAGTAATGCTCGTGGGAGGAGGCGGGCCGCGAGCGAGAGAGGACAGCGTCCTCCCTCCGCCCCAGCCGCAGTGGTAGACGCCCACGGCGAGGGATGTCGCTTGATGATCTCCGGCCACCGTAGGCGCGGGCATGCGGGCAGCGAGTAAAGGCAACTCGCTGCCCGACCAAGGACCATGGCCGGGTCAACGGCGCGTTGTGTCCCACGCGCGCCTCAAGAGCGTCAGCATAATGACGGGGCCCCCCTAGCCAGAGGGCCAAACCCTGCCGGGGTCGCGGGATTATTCCTTACCGTGACCCCGGAACATAACCTTATGAAGGAGCCCCGTGGATTTTAGTCAGTAGAAGTCTGACAGTCCCTCCTGCCCTTTGGAGGCGCGCTTGAGGATTTTACCACGCTAAAAAAAAAATATAAAAAAAAGCAACAAAGGGGGGGTGGCAGGAGTATCAAACCATTTCGGTCTTAGTTAAAATTAATAAATGTATTATTTTTTCAAAGTTTCTATTTATTTTTCAAAGTAGGCTGATAGGCCTTTTAAACTGCCAGTACAAATAAGTAGTTGCTCTGCTGCTGCGGAGCAAACTTCCCAGGAACACATTAATCTGTTTTTGGTTAGAAAAACCTGAATTTATACAGCGCCGTGAATTAGAGCGATCCCTCGCTTCCTTCCACCCTGTAGATATATAAGACGTACATATATTACTCCGGTCCGAAATAAATAATTGATAATAATAAAAGCCTGCCGGAGTCGCGGGACTGTCTTACTCGTATCAGGTAACCGTGGACCCGGAACGTAAAGGGATATTGATGGACACCGTGGATTTTTGTCAGTACAAGTCTGAAACAGACTTTTGAGATTTTTAAATCATGGTTACCCTACAAAACTTGTTCGCATGAAAAACTAAAAAATGGTTTTTCTCGTAAAGTACAGCATTATGAAGAAAAAACCGTATGTTAAGTTTTACTTAAAAATTTCTTAAAACTTTTCAGCTAATTTATTTCAAACTCGGAGCCCGCAAATAGCCGATAAAACCTAAAATATAAGGGCTCTCAGTTCAGACGTTAACCGAAAATTCAATTGTAATTTACCTTTCAACAGTTACTTCCTATGTCGTTATTTCTTTTTAAGAAATTCATTGGGGTGTTTAACTTTATGGTAAAAGAAGCAAATGTATGTATTTCTTCATTTAAAGCTGTTTCAGTGGGGCTCTCAGTTCATAAACGTCTGGACTGAGAGCCCTAAGTAAAACTGCTATAAATCAGTAATCCCATATTCTAGGGGTTTGAAAATTCTTAAAATCTTTAAGAAGTTCTTTATTAAAATATAAAATAAAAATTATTATCACAGAGGTAGTACTTTCTGAGATTTATGTTAAGCCGTTTTTAGCGAGCGTCTGAACTGAGGGCCATAGATATTTGCCCATAACAGCTTTGTTTCACGTTTAAGAAATTTATGCTTTGCGGCATTGAATTTTTACTATTTTTAACTAAAACCCCTGTAAGTTTCAAGTTGATCCAACAATAAAAAAAAAACGGGCTCTCAGTCCAGATGCACATGTATATAAATACTGATTTTCAAATTCATCAGATCACGCGTTATGATTTTCCCATACAAACTTTAACAACCCCTAGAATACCAATGGAGGGTAGTTTTAAAAAAATAGTGTTGCTAATTTTATTTATCTACTAATGCTCTTATTCGTGGTAAGTTTCAAGTTTATAAACCCAAGGAATAAGATTTTTCATACAAAAGTTTTCACCCCTTTTCACCCCCTTAGAGGAGGATTTTCGCAAAATCCCGTCTTATTGCCAATCTACATGGTAGACTGCAAATGCTTTCCAAAATTCAAGTTTCTGCGTTAAGCGGTTTCGGCTGTAGTCATGTCAAAAGAAAAACCCCTGTTCTTTTATATATATAGATAAACTGATAAAATGTAGTACGTCAAACATCAACATAGAAAAAAATGTATTCAAAAATCGAACACGTCAAATCTGCGAGGTGCAAATAAAAAAAAAGCACACCACAAATTGCATTATAATGGTGGTGGGCCATAAACCGGCCAATGAGCGTGTTTGGAAATCAGCTGTAGAGGAAATCGCGTGTTGCCGCACTGCGACGGGCGATCGATACGACCGCGGCCGCTAGCACGCACTGCCCATTACCGACGAAGGAAGACGGCTACCTTCGTAAATCGGTCGGGTTATGTGTCTTAGATAAGGAACTGAAGAGATCTGACTGTGCTTTGATTTTTTGTAGATGAAAATTGGTATGTGTTTAATTGGTTTTGACATTTTATGAAAGAGAACGTCGTCGTTCGCTGGTTTTGGAAAAGAGTACTTGGAAGGACATGGAAGAGGTTGGCAAGCAATTATGGGACAAAATCGGCTAACAAAAAAAAAAAAAAAAATAACTGCATAATTATATTCATTTTGGGTTTTTTACACTACCTAATAATAATTTACACTAATAATATTTTTTACACTAAATAAAATGGGATACCTTTATCCCAGGAAGATAATGACGCAAATGGCAAGTTAAAATATAATTTTGTTTTTAATAAAAGCTAATTTATTCACCCTACATATTTTAAAAGCGCATGCTGATGTCATAACATTTTGTAGCAAACCACAAAAATATTCCGCCACCGCAAAATGCCAAAAATTTCTCTCTGTTTCCCTCACATTGCATCGTTCACATATTCGAGCCCATAGTTGTTTCCTCTTTCCGTTGTCACCCGAAACTCTTCCTGTATGAAACAGCCAAACAACCGTTTTATCGTTTATTGTGCCCTTTTAGTGTTTGAATGACATTGTCGGGGTTGATAATAAGTTTTGAAAATATTAACTGGTAGATCCGTAAAAAACTATTGGTACATACATAAAGAATCCTATGTGATATTTTTCATATAGTTTATGAATCAGTTGTGTACAAGATTGCATCTAAATCTATTTTATAGTTTTTGCGTAAAATAGTAAAAAATACCTTATATAGGCCCGGCACAGTCAAGATTGCTTGTTTAAAATAGAGAGTGACCTCTGAATTTGTTCAAAATATAATTTCTCGAACTCATCCAGTTTATAGTCATTCATTTTCACTCGTAAAACCAAGTTAGAGAATTAAAAACATTTAATTTATTTTCGAAAAAAAAGAATGGCTTTTTAAACTATGGCCGCATGCAAAAAGAATTTGGCGCGCTGTCTATTTTATTTTATAATCTATGGTTCATACAAATTCAAATTTGGAAGGCGCTTGGAATGGCGACTTGGCGCGGTGGAAGTTAATTGGGCTCTTTATATGGGAACGATTGTTTCTAGTTTGTTTTAGGTTGTAATTTATATTTTCTCTTATTGTTTTTGGGTTTGTTTCTTGTTTCAGATGTCGGTAGAGGTTGGGCTTATATTGTTGGTTAGAGGAATTAAGATTTAATGTGGGTAATGAACGTTTGTTTGACTTTTGATTAATACACAGTTATGTTAGTTTTACTGTAATTTTGGGAGTTCAAATGTACAAACGCCTGTAAGTCAACCTAACCTAATCTGACAAATTTTACCCATCGAACATTAACCTTCCATTATTGTGATAAGGTTGAAAATCTAGTAAAGTTTGACAGATTGAGGTAGGTTGATGTGTTTTTTTTATACCGTGCCAAAATCATCAACAGAGTCCTTCCACCCAGGGTAGGGCGGGAGGGACTGTCAGACTTGAACTGACTAAAATCCACGGTGTCCTTCAATAGCCCTTTATGTTCCGGGGTCACTATAATGAGATAAGGCCCGCGACCCCGGCAGTCTTTGGCCCTCTAAAGGCCCCGTCATCATGCTGATACTCTTTGAGGCGCGCGTGGAACACAACGCGCCGTCGACCCGGCCATGGTCCATGGTCGGACAGCGAGTCGTCCATTACTCGGCGCCTACGGTGGCCGGAGATCGTCTGCTGACGTCCGAGGCCGTGGGCGTCAACCACTGCGGCTAGGGAGTGTACATTCACAAATATTTTGATATTGACGTAACATTTATTTTTTTTGTATCTTGTATCGACAAATTTTTAACTACTTAAATATTTCTTTGAGCCAGTACCCTTAGCACGAATTTTCACTATTTTACTTTACAGCGTCTTTCCAGTATTTACAGCGTTTTTGTATGAAATAATGGAAAAGCGCCTCTGGTGTGCGAAAAAATAACTTATTTCTTCCTTGAGAATTTGTCAATTTGAAATGGTCAAAGCACCTACCAGTTTACTTTACGTTTCAAATACTGAAAATGCATGCTAAGGGTACTGATCACGAATGAATGATTACGGTATTAATACATAATGATATTTATCATGACCTAAATTAGGATACAGAATAGGCTTTTTAGTCCACATAGCATACTACATCATAATTTACAACCGCAAAACGAGTAAACCTTCGAGAAAAATCTAGTTTTTCCAATAAAGATGTTGGGACACCAGCAAGAAAAAAACCCAAGTCCTTTATTAAACCGCTTCGTTCAAAAGGGAGCGATTACTATTTGTTCTCTCTCAGCACTTCTTCAGGTAGTTTTTGTGAGCAATTTTACGGTCTGTGGTGTTGTTCTACCTTGAACTGTGTGTCGTAACTATGGCTGCGTAAGAAACGGCAGTTTGATAATTGGTTGATTAGGTATTATTGCGGGTTTGATAAAAAAGTGATGTTTCAAAACGAGGCATTCCATAGGCACCCGATGATTTGGCACCTGAGACGATAGCACCTGATGTATTCCACATACGGCACCATTAGTGAAATAGTTTATTATCTAGCATTTTATTATTTTAGGCACCTACGTATTTTTGTTCTTTTGTTGTTGTGTGTGTTGTGTTTTGTTCCTTCTACGTATTTTTTTTTAAGAAACAAAATAACAAAAGTGATTTAAACTACCTAGAAGAGAGTTAAATAAAGTATCCTACTTTGTGCACCTGCCAAAATATACGTATGTGGAATACATCAGGTGCCATTCGCTCAGGTGCTATTTTAGTGGATGCCGAATAAAAAAAGAAGTGACAGATGTTTGACCTCTAACCTGCAAAATGTTACAATAACCCTTCGCTTGACAAAACAAAATTATACTCTTTACACAATGAATGCACTCCCCGAGGAAATAAACTCTGCAAAGTACTGAAAAATGTAAAAAAGAAAATGAATGAAATAGTTCAACTTCTAGAGGGTTATGTAACCCTGGTAACTAACTAAGGTATAAAAATGTAACATTATAAAGTATTCGCAACGTTCCACCTGTGTGCCCCACAGCCCCGCGCTCGCCCCTACGCCCGTCCCCGCAGCTCCTCTAAGCAAAGCTGCACGAATTTCTCGCCCTGTCCAGCTGCCAGCTTCCGCAGCTTTGACGAAACCCTTACAAAAGGGTTCTGCCGCCGTTCCTGCGAGTACCCCAGATGTACCCCCCGCGAGGCCCGTGTCTGTAAAGGCAATAGACCGGGCTGTTGATGACGGCTTCGTGACGGTGCAACGGAAGAAGCGCCGGCAGCGAAGCAGTAAGAACCGTTGCGGCAATGCTCCTATGGAGCCTGACGTGAAGATACGTGCAGCAAAACCGAACACTCCGGTGTACATCTCGCGCCTCCACTACACCACTGAGGCAGAGGACATCGTTGAGTACGTGCGCCGAAAGTTGAACTACACGGCAAGGGTGCACCTGTTGGAGTCGCGCCGGAACGTCAATTTCAAGGCGTTTGTAGTGCGCATTCCGACGTGCTACCTCAACCTAGTGTTAGAAGAAAGCTTTTGGCCCCAGAACGTGGTGTTCCGTCGCTTCCGCGGACCTATTCCACACGACGGCACAAAGTCAGTGCAATGCTAGTGAAGTGTTACTAATATAGTTTTAAGTTTTATTTACTAACACTTATTGTATTGAATACTTATGTATTAGTTTATTATTACTTATAAGATTATGTTTGTGTATTTTATCTATGGGCCTTCGTTGCCTGATGACAAATAAATAAATAAAATTATAAGTTGCAATGACGCGTATTTATTGTACAACTAGTATACTCTCGCGGCTTTGCCCGCGTAGACTTTGGTACCCATAGGATCGTCTTACGGGGGTCAAAATTCCGTTTCGTATTTTATTTTCTGAGTAATATAGTAACAAAAACTTATCTATACATCCTGATAAACTTTCGCATTTATAATGGTAGTACAGTCAGCTGCAGGGGAATGTCATCCCCTTTGGTAGTGATGGCATTAAGAAAAGGGGCGAGTTTTCTCTAAACTTCTATGCCTAACAAGTTGATTCATCATCATCATCATCAGCTTTCTTCATTATTCTCTGCCGTAAGTCAATAATGGCCCCATTATCCGTAAAATTTAAATTTTCTTAATAGCGAAGCAACGGTTATCCTACAACAAAAACGACGACTAAGGCCCGGCGCGGCGCTCACTATCGGCATCGGCACGGATCGGATGAGGATTTTAGGTTATCACCTAGGTACAATGAATACATCAACACAGGAGTTTATTTTCGAGTAGCGGGCGAAGTCGCTGGCAACAGTCGGTACTCCAAAATGCAGTGGAAAACCTCAACAGACAATATACTACCAAACAAACAGTGACAAATTATTGTCACCCCAATAAAGCGTTCATATCGACAATAAATTAATTCATATCCAATACTCGAGGCGTGAATTTTCAAATGAGTAGTCGAGTATAATATTATACATGTCGAATTGAGTTGGCAAGCTCGGGATGATGAGGCGAAATCAGATGGAAGCTGTAATTTGATTGGCGAATGTTTTTGGATGAGTGTGCATGTGTTGTATGGATGTGGGTTGTATGGTCATTTAGAACTGGGCTTATATTTGGTGTAATCAACCTTTTTGATTGATACGGAATTTGTACAGACAGCACATACACCTATCGAAATCTGTGTTTTAGGTACCGATAAAAAAAAATAGGTTCTCAGTTCAACCTGTATGTATGTATGTTATTATTTTGCGCGATTATCTCGCGTTGGGGGTTGAACCGATTTTGATGCGGTTTTCAGAAAAATGTTTGTTACTTTCTGAAGATAAGAAATATTAGTATTTTTCGTTACAACGTATGTAACAAAAACGGATATCCCGTGAAGTTGCTCGCATGGATTTATTTTACATGGATTGCAGATTTTCAAAGACGCCGATTATACGAAGTTGAATTTTTTGTTGAATATCAAGAAAGGTAAAAGAAATACTACTAATAACGGATTTCCAAAATGACTAGCTTAAAAACAGTGCTGCGCTGGTGTATTTATGCTTTACGTTTACATATTTTTTATTTGAGTTGGGTTTGCTTTTAACTCTAGTTAAGGTTAGAGGTAGCAGAGATCAGTCGACGTTTCTTTCTTTCTTCTTTCAAGAAATAAACCAATGGAGTATTTCAGGATCCTAGCAGGTGTTTCTCTGTAGTTTCTGCTACCCTCATGCAGGGATAAGGGCTTGACTTGTTTATGTATATAGGGAAAATCAATTGATAAATCAATTTTCATTTCTCTTTCTCGAAAAGCTAATTATTAACTTTTAATTAATTGCTTCAAAACAACTGAGCTTAGGGATTTCACCCCACGAAGCAAGTTACATACAACATAATCAATAACCAGTGCGGTTAGAGTAACCAACCCGATAACCGCAGAGCGCTCGTAAGCCACTAACAGTCATGCAGCAACCGCCAACCATAAGTAACCCTTGACCAATGCTCCGCCACATAAGGGATTGACCATAGACTAGAGGAATACGTGGTCTAAACACTGCAGAGTCAAAGACAAGCACTTTTGAACGTCGAATATTAAAATTAAAGAAATGGGATGGGAATGGGATTGATTCTACACTCATTCGCAAAGGTAGGTTTGTATGGAGAAAATGAAATTTGTGAAATTTTGTTTCTTTTATTGTTTTTGTGTGAAAATCCTAATGTGGTTCACATAATACATCTTTTAACTATGTTTCAAAGGGATAGCTCTTACACTTTTGAAAAAAGAGAGAGAGACATGACGAATCTATAAGAGTTCTGTTTTTTGCCATTTGGCTACGGAACCCTTATAAAAAACTTGCATTTCTTTGTACTCCAAAATACGTGAAAGAAGGAAAAAGGAAGGAGCCTTGTCCCGACAGTAGGGACCTATTCAGTGTATTTAAAAATATTTTCTAATTATTTGTGTATGTAAATAGCGTGCATAGGTACTTTCACTAAAATATTTTCCAGTACGTAAAACGAGCAACAAAATAGCAATAATCCGCAGCACGCCATTCGATGATATTCACCTGATAACATACTTGATCCATTTTCTAAAATCTTTTGCTTGCAAATGTAATTATAACGCATCCTTCACACATTGGCTAAATGTAGAACATTAAGGCAACAAAATAAGGGACTGGGATAAGAAGTGTGCATGCACAGAGTATTAAAGTATTTTCTATGTGGCCCGCCCTTAGACTTTCGTTTATCATTATGAAAAGTGCTGGATTGAAATTAGACTTAGATTTTGAGTCGCGGGTTTGTCTATACCGGTTGACGTGACCCCGAATGTTAAGCAACATTGAAGGAACATCGTGGATTTTAATTAGCACGAGTCTGACAGTCCCTTATCCCAGGATAGGAGGAAAAAAACATTTACAAAAAAGAGAAAATCCATTTTCCTGCTCAAATCCAAATCGTCTAGGACCTACCGCAATACCAACCTCGTTAAGCCAACTTGTAGAGGCACCATTACACTCGCTGGCGTAGATTTCCATATTCGCACAGCTCGCTCAGCCGTAACGCGTGTTTAATTATCTGTGGCACCACAGGTTATAAAGAAAAATAGTTAAGCCGTAGTTTTGTATGCTAAATATGTAGGTATTTAGGCGTATCGTCACTGCTGTTACTAAAAACGTTTTTTTTTCGCTATAATTTCAGAATTGATCTATTGATGCTCCTGATAAAGTTATTGTAGCGCCAAAAGAGCCAACTATGACATTATTATATATGGTAACATTTATTTTTGTCTCACTCTTTGTGGGCTGGGCAAAAGCCTCAGTTTTTCCCAGTATTCCGTCTTCTCCAGATCATTAAAAAAATGGTTAATTTATTTCTTAAATAATCGGGTTTAGTTATACTTTCCATAGAAATCTTAACATATGTACACTAGGTATTTTACGAGTAAATCTACTATGTAAAAATAATTCGGGTTTTCCTTCCTGACGCTATAACTTCAGAACGCACGAACCGATTTCCACGGTTTTGCATTCGTTGGAAAGGTCTCGGGCTCCGTGAGGTTTATAGCAAACAAAGAAAAAGATGAAGCCATCTGGTGGCGAAACGGAGTTTGCCGGGTTTGCTAGTTTCATATACTTAGTTATCTGTGTAATCAAAAAAAGATGGAGTTAATATAATCGTATTTCAGTCTCATTTTCTTTTCTTGTTGGGTCAAACATGACATGTGTATCCTTATCTCATTTTTAAAAGCATTAACCGCCTTGTCTATACCATTACCTGTCTACGAGATAAGCCGATGAAAATATGCGATCTGCTATCAATGGTCATTTTTATTATTCGGATGACAGCGCGGGAGTATTATCAAACAGATTTAAATTGACTCTTTCCAATATTTTAAATTATTTGTGATCGGAAATGCAGCTGGATGTTGATTGCAGGTGAATCGGAAATGGGTCAGTGATTTTTTTTGCAGGTTTTGCGCGAAATGTGAGCCTTTTTTCAGGTTTTTAAAGCCTACGATAGCAGAAATGCATGGAAGTGAGGTTTAGCCTGATTGAAAGTGTTCGTAACTGCATCAAGCGAGCTTTCAAGTTTTGACGATTAAGAAAAAGGCATGTTACATTTTTTTTAAGAAACATTGTCCCACGCTTGGATTTTCTTCCTGACCCGAAACAACTACTTGTAGATTTTTTTTTGTTCTTCGATTATCCACAATCAGTATAATACTACTAACTATTATCTATAACAAACTAACTACTTGTAGATAATACAAATATTTGCTCCGTGCGGGAATCGAACGTGTGTCCGCGTGTCCCGGACGCAGCGCAGCAGTCCAGTCGCACAGCCATTGCGCTAACCGTGCCGTCAAAATAATTTCATGATCTAAAAAAAAAGAAACCCTCAGTCTGATAACTATGCGACAGCGATCAAAGTCAAACTGTGATGGAGTCACATTACGACGGCAACGTGATGGACGCAGAAGATTAACAAGATAATTAAATCATTTACCCATTTTCAACTATGTTTGGGTCGGCTTCCAGTCAAACCGGAAGCGCCTTGTCTATACCATTACCTGTCTACGAGAGCTGATGAAAATATGCGATCTGTTATCTATGGTCATTTTTATTATTCGGATGACAGCGCGGGAGTATTATCAAACATTGACTCTTTCCAATATTTTAAATTAATTGTGATCAGAAATGCAGCTGGATGTTGATTGCAGGTGAATCGGAAACGGGTCAGTGATTTTTTTGCAGGTTTGCGTAAAATGTGAGCCTTTTTTCAAATTTTTAAAGCCTACGATAATGGACAATTGCATTGAAGTGATTTTTAGCCAAACATAATTTTCAAGTGATATTGAAAGTGAAAAATGACGTTTTACCGTCATCATAGTCGGCATCAAGCGAGCTTTCATGTTTTGTCGATTAAGAAAAAGGCATGTTACATTTTTTTTAAGAAACATTGTCCCACGCTTGGAAGTTCTTTCTGTATCTTGGGTGCGTTTACCACCATGCTAAAGTCACGATAGCACTACTTTTAGACCCAAATTACTACTTGTAGATAATACAAACCATATGCTAATAATGCGGTCATCTCTGAATCTCTTGAGCATGCTCGAAACTCATGGATAATCTTATTTAGCTCCATGACTGTTAAAACTGAGACCGAGAGAGCATGCTTATGCAGTAGCATATGCTTATTGCTAGCAAACGCTAGCAAATATTAAACTATTCATAAGCATGCTCGAATGAAGCATTCTCATAAGCATACTCTTTTAGAATGCTAGTTTAAAGAATGTGTACCTATCAGTACCTTAATGTTCGATCGGTAAAATTTGACAGATTCGTGTTGGTTGATGTGCTGCACAACCTCTTAACGAGGCCACCTCCCCACATTTTAATAAGAATCTACCTAGTTTCTAAGTTTCCCGTGACATTAATAAGATTCAAGATGTCTTCGTCTCGGTGGCATAGTGACAAGTACTTGTAAATTGTCACAATTCGCTGCCACACTGGGATGTTGGAGTTACGAGAACTGACTAGAAATGTAATCTACTTTAGTAAAGAGATAGACTTATCTGATGGATAATGGGAAGAGTAAAAAGTCGTCATAAATTTGAGATAAAAATAGGAAGTTTTTAACTTCTTGAATTCTTCTTTTGGTTATGAGTTTATAAAAATTGTTAGTAAAGAAAAATTTTGTGTGTAAATCAGGACTTTGCTTATCATAACATCACGCCTGTAATTTACAAAGTTTTAGGCAGATAGGAATGTACAAAGGTATGACCACTTCGTCAGATATATTTAAGTGTCATGCAAGAGGCCCTTATTGTATAGGTATAGGGTCCGTAGCTGCTATTCAGAAATGACTGACAAAAATCCACTAATACTTGATTTCCGACTTGGGAATCGAACCTAACTTAAAAGGAAACAGCAAGGGCTGGAGAATTGAAAAATAGGTATTTGTAAAATCAATTGCTGTCGCACAGTGCCCACAACAGAGTTACAAAGCGCGAAGGAGACAACTGCAGCTTGGACCGAAAATACCTTAAAAATGGCACAAAATCAACGATTCGTAGTCCCCTGATTACTCCTCCTAAAACTGTAACCGGTTTGACTACTTTTTTTTTAAAAAATTAAGAAAGGCATTGGCCGTGTTCCTATGTGAAGGGTTTCCAAATTTTTATAAATCTCGTATTTGTTTTATCTGATTATTTGCAACCACAGCTTAAAATCTGGTTCCATTTTTTTTTTAGGATTTTGAATGTTCATATGTGTTAATTTCATAATTTAATATTTTATGCCATGTAAACTCCGTTCTGATGATGAACATAGAGACACGCCAATAGCCTTGGTCATAGATTTTTTGTAAAAAATTTATTGCTTTTATCTACTGGCATTATCCAGGGAAAAATTGGGGGACTACGTTCGTATGGACAAAACGGCCGTGCTGTTTCCTGCGCTTAATGCTCAGCAGACATAGCTGCTTAGAACGACGAGATGTATGTCTCTTACGATAATATTTGTATTCTTCTAAGCGATAAAGCTATTGTGCGCAAACATACAGGCAAAGCGAATGCAATGACGGCTGTGAAAGCTAAATAAATTTTATTTGTAATGTATGGAGTTATTTGAATCCAGTCAGTCATTTACGTGGTTTTTTTATTAAGCGAAAGCGATCCGATAGTGTGTTATTTTGTGTTTTGTGGCTTCAAACAATTTCATACATTACAAACAAAAAACGCCTTACTTCGCCAAAGTGTCGCCACCCTATCACAATTTTTTTTTGACTATAGCTTTAAAGCCCCTGTTTGAGTGATATAATGCTATAAATTACAATTACAATTATCTAGATAATATCTACACACTGCATCTTAATTATAATAACTTGACACTAAATCAGTTTGACGGGTGTAATTGAATGATGTTCAGTAATAAATCTCCATATAGGATCGACACTAATGAGAAAGGATACCATGACGTCTCGTGAGTAGTTCCGATGTGGGAAAGAGACACAGCTATACAAGTCGTCTAGCGCCATCTCGCTTCCACAGTGAAACTACTCACCCTATAAGACGTCATAGTAGGCCACCGCAATATTACAATTTGTTTCTTAAAACCAGGCTTTTTCCTTAAGCTTTTGAAACTGTACAGAGCTATACAAGTCGTCTAGCGCAATTGTTTTTGTCTTGTTCACTCACCAAAAAGCCTGGTTTTAAATTCTTTGTAATATCCCCTCTTCTTAAATATAAGTGGCATTTGAGTGTTCTATAGGTACCACCCTACCTAATCCTTCGGGGAAAATACAGGCGTGTTGTTTTGTAATATAATTGACAGATGTTTATAAGCAGTCATAAGATTTGGTTCCGTGGGCTAGAGGACGGCGACTAATGGGTAACTCGCCGTCCTATCAAGATACAAGGCTTGGGAAATATTTTGACACTAAAATCCCGCTTTTGAAGCGAAGCTTTTTAGACTCGTACCGAACCTATCTAACTGAATACCAATCTGTTCCTTCAATTGCCCTTTACGTTCCATGATGGCCATTCGGTATTTTTTTTTAGTAAAAGGACAAAGTGGAATCACGACACATTTTGACACATAAATCGTTTGAATCTGAGCGGTAAATTTTAAATAAGATCAAAGTCGTTACCATTAAATATGTATGTTTACGCAATGTGGACCTAATTGTATTTGAATCTTGCATCATAAATAACTTATGGTGGGTCATAAGCCCTTCCAGGAGGGTCGATTACAATCCCGCAAAAGTTATAATCAAAAGCAAAACAAATAAATCTTGAAATCCCTGTTTCTACACCATTCTTGTTTACTATAGAGCGGTCGCAACTCTTTAAATAAGGGAAAATTTGCAGGAGCGGTTGGTCCATAAATAAGCCTTAAACCAAAAACATAATTTTATCATCCAAATTTAGATTCAATTAAGTACATTAAAATTTCTGGTAGGTGGATTAGTATTGGCGGTAATGGTTAAAAGAAGTAAATGTATTTAATTAACATTTTTATTGAAATATACTACGATTGCTTATTCTCTCGCTCAGTAAAATTTCATCTTTGAAGAAAATTTGTAAGGCATCAGGTTAATGACAACTCCTATATTTTTATATTGTGCGACAGCTATCTCCTATCACTGTATACAATAGCTGCCGCTGGTTATGGTGATAAGTACGAATGATGATTTTTTGATGTAAAACAAGATCTAATTCTTTGGCGGATTTTGACCACTTCGGAGTAGAAGACAAAATCCTTGACTGCGCGAGGGGGTATTGTAACGTTGTGGATTACCAACGCATTTCACTATAAATAGTTCATTAATTAAATTTGTAGGTATCTATAAATATTCTTGAATTACGTCGAGACAAAAAGTAATTTATAAGTGGGTGTTCTAAACTGGTGAATTTACAGTTCATGTAGTGACAGAACTGTGGAATGTTCTAGCTGCGGATAAGTGAGTGATGCTTATGCTGAAAAACTCTCACGCGTGCAAAGTCCAACTCTTTGAGCGAGGCATTTTTAGCAATAGCTGGGACTTGACAGTACATAACCGACCCTCAGCAAGTGGTATCTCCCTACATTAGATACTACCGCGTGACTTTCGGTTTCGGTTAAGATAGATTTAAAATTGAAATTAATAAATCGTGTTAATCACCGTGAAGTGTACCTATATCCCCGTGAAGGGTAAGCTTGATCAAAAAACTTATAACTGCTAGCTACTTGTGTTTCTATCTTATGTATTGTCATTACCTACAGACTTATTATTTTGTGTTCTAACTTTGTTAGGTTTTCAGTTAAGCCTGAGGCCTATAAATAATGTTGTTTAATGCGTCACGCTAATTTAATATGTGTACCGATTATTAAACTCCGTTCTGATGATGACCACTCTCACTCACGCCTCAAGCGAATACGGTCCTAGGCTTTCGAATTATGATCGGTCATCAGTAGAAGATTTGCAGTACTTTTGTTTACCGACTGGACGTTCAAATTCAGGGAACAAGATTGGGGTTTGAAATACCCATCCTCAACGTTCGTTGAGTTCGAAGGTCAGCTATCGTAACGTTCGAGGCCTTCGCGACTTTTTAGCACCTAGCCGCACACAGCTGACCAGCCGGCGCATCCACCATTCTGTCCCTGGGGTCTCTCTCACCTCGGGACAACTGAAATCGCCCATCGCGAAATGCAAATAAGCCAGGACAGTACTTAGTGCGCCTACTTTGATTATACTTGATGTGAACACGACCGCAGGTAAATTGTTAGATTTATTGGTGGGTTCACAACTCACTAACGTTACAAGAGAAAAGTGGAAAAATTCCAAATTACAGCTTCACCAGAAAAACGCGGTTAAATTAATCCGTTTTTACTAACAATTTTTATTTTTCTGACAGCGTTTTATTAAATCTTTGATATTTGTTTTCCAAAATATTGACTATTGAAAATCAGGTTTATTAATTTACATTGTGCCAAAATCATCATCAACTAAGTAATAAGTGGGACAAAAATCTAAAATGGGCCAAATTCAAAGTGCTGGTAGTGGAATGACAGTCTTCGACTTTCGGTTTTCTTCACAGTTTTTTATTCAAGCTGTGGTGATATTACACACGTAAGGTGCGCCTGGCGTAGGTACCTACTGTTAACATTCTGTGCTACCTAATCTATAAATGACCATGCTTATGTGAAGTAATCGATGACGAAACAGACAAAAGCATATAGGCTGATGATAAAAACAAAATTCTTTGAGATAATACTACAACTGGATCTTAATGAGGAGTGACTCTAAATATATACGGTGTTATTGATTATGTTAGTTAAATGTAATTAAACAATGCATAAAAACGTATTCCTACCTAACTGTGTTCCAAACTCGCGAGTCGCAACCCTATTGCGCTTGACCGACAGTAACCTTTTAATGTCGTAGGCGTCAGATATAACAAAATGAACCAGGCGTCACTTTCAGTTCAATGCCGCTTGCGCACGCAAAAGTTTCAGGCTATTATAAAAAGGTCTTGAAATGCGGTTGCAAGTCAAAAATGGACTCTCTTCTTTCGTACAATAGATTTTACATTTAGTTTGTTATTTCAGTTTTTGGTTAGTAAGCCTTACTGTGCCTTTAGGTACTATTAATATTCTGTGTACCTCAGTAAAATAGTAAAAGTTTTGTACAAATAGGTACTTCATTTTTCTAGAAGCCTTTAGAGTTTAAAATTACAACTAAAACTACTACTGTCATTATTTACTGTATTTATTTGTTTCTTTTATCATGTGGAAAAGAGCTGGCAACATAATCACTAAATAGTAATTAGTTTCAAATCTTTCCGGAAAAAACTAGTTTGTGTTTATCAATTATGATTTGTTTCAAGAGTTTCCGGAAAAGTAAGGGTTTCGACACAAATGTACTGTTTGTTTGTCAAATCAAATCCTAAGTATTTTCCCTCGTTTTCCCTTTCTTGGAGATCAGAAAATGAAAACACAATAATATGCATTAAAGCTAGACTTGTGAATATTCTTTTGAAGTAAAACAACTTGAACCTGCCATTATTACCTACGTGTAAGACCTAGTGGTAAGAATTTACAGTGCACTTTCGGGAAAAGACAGAAAATTGAAAATCCAGTGATTCCTAAAACAACACTTATTCTAATTGCCTGTATACCGATCTATTTTGCCGTCTGTACACGGAGCGGTGACCTGGAAGTGTCTGTTTGTGCCTATGTGCTACTATTAGCGCGAAACTCGGAGCTAGGTCGATTGGTTCCGATTGAATTAGGAGCGGCTCGTATTAGAAGCCCTACTTCTAGTTTGAGGAGCGCCTAATTCGAGTTCGTATAAGGATAAGCTATTTTTTATCCGCTGATTCTTCCAAATTCATGGTTATTTACTCAGATCAAAGAAATAGGCAGATAGAGCGCTGAGAACACGCGAGTGTGTCTATCAAAGCAAATACAAAATCAAAATCGAATACAAACTCGCGACAGTACCAAGCTACGCGTCGTACTAAGCTACGCGTCGTAACAACCTATGCGTCGTTGTTGTTGTTTGCCAAAATATGCCGTCTCGTGTCTTTAAACATTGTAAAAGTTGTTCTCAAAAACAAATTAAACAATATGGAATGTAATTCGATTTCATTTCGTATTTGCTTTGGTGGACACACTCGCGTATACTTAGCGTTCTATCTGCCTATTTATTTGATCTGAACTTATCGCGATGTGGCACCGTCTTCTTATGTTAAAAACCCAAGTGCGTGTCTCCACGCACAGTGTGGGTTCCTAGTTGCCCATCAAAATACTTATGCGCGACTAGGGATTCGCTGAATTTAATTTTAAAGGAAGATTTTTCAAAATCGGTCCAGGAGTCTTTGGAAATGGGGAAAACACTATAAGCAGTTCCTTTTTTTGAACATTATAGGAACTGATAAAAATGTATGCATTTAAGTCATAATCATGACATGGTACACGCAGTGGCTGAGTGATTAGATTGCTGCGCTGCGTGTCGCAGGTTCGATTACCGCACGGAACAAAAATATTTGTATGATCATCAAGTAGTTGTTCCGGGTATGAATGTTTGTAAATGCACACACGGTAAAGGAGACATTCCTAGTGTGGGAGGCAACATTTTATAAAATAAGGGGTCAGAAAAAAAAAATCCTAACTTTACTGTAAGTCTAATGCTAAAAAAATATATACGAGTTTCTTTTACCACTTTTTCACTACATCGGTCCTATGTTCAAAGCTCTCTAGTACTGTGCGTTCTGAGCTAAATGCGGACAGACGGACGGACGGACGGACGGAGACGGAACGGACATGGGACTATCAGGTTCGTACTGACCCTAAAAATGTACCGTTTAATCTTTCATGATACGGTTACCAGTGGTTGAGCGATTGGGTTGCTGCGCAGGGTTCCAGGTTCGATTACCGCACGGACAGTTTAAACCAAGAGTTTGGCCCTCTATTCGTCCGTCCGTCAGTTTCTGACAGGTTTTTGAGGTATTTAAGGCGCCTGTTGGACAATACGCTCCGCTGGTCACGGGTATACCGTTTCGGACGTGTGAGCCCCTCTCTAAACAAGCCCAAGATCAGTTTTTGAAAAAATGTTCAGGTCGTGTGACCAGAGGGCTGTAGACCATTGAACCCAAAGAATAAATTAGGGTCATCCAACGTTTGGGCGTTTGGCTCTCTATAGGGGCCCGTCAGTTTGCTGACAGGTATTTGAGGCGCCGACCATTGAACAACATGGGCCTCCGACTCAGGGTTGAACCTTGATCGAACTGTGAGCTATACATTATTTGCATCATTATACAAACCCATGATAGTTTTTGCATTTTCTAGTTATGATAGTTTTTGCATTTTCTAGTAATTCTATCTAACTTGCAAACGAAACATATAACACAGTTTATAATTGCAAGCTTATAGCTTTTTCTTTGATACCCTAGGCCTATATGTTCAGCAGTGGACGTCTTACGGTTGATATGATGATGATGATCTTTTTTTACTTAAACATGTTATAGTTTTGTTTTGAAAAATTCAGGCTTCATAACCTAAGGATGTTCGATTGTTCGTATAGTAACAGGTGTGAGGCTGCACGCATGGTTGGTTAATGTAGTCGGCGCCCGTCTTTATAACTCGGGGCTTCTTGTGATGTAATCTATATGGGTGGCAAGTACCTGAGTTCACCCTTTCTTACTTCATTGGTCAATCAATAATAAACATGTGTTTCCTTTCTCTGGAGCCCTGACTGTATAGCTTGGACCCTGTTTCTGATATCGGTGGGCTAATGGCCCACCTGGATTTTTTTTGTTGTTGAAATATTTTAATAATGTAATTAATCTTTATCTTTTCTTTATCTTTATCTTTACATATAATAACATCGTAGAGCTGTCATTCCTGTACATTGAATATTTTTTTCTTTTTGTATTTTTTTCGAGATAAGGGATCGATTCTGATGCCAAATCAACTTTTTTTTTCTTTCGAAATTTTTTATGTTTTTTTGATTTGATCTATCTCCGAAACTACTGTAAAGTTGTCGATCAAATTTTCCTCAAATATTCCAAATAATATGCTTCTGTTGATAGGCTATGTATCATTACGCTATTTTTCCTAGGAGATAAGCAATTTTAAATTTTGTTGTTTTTATCTGTTTGTTTTTAGTTGGAAGCTAAACCACTGGATATTATTTAGTCAATTTTTCCCCAAATATTCCTTAAACTGCTCTTCTATTAATAGGATATGTGTAATTACGCTATTCCCTTTGGGGGATTAGCAATTTTATAATATGTTGATTTTCAGTCATTGTTGACATTTGTATAAGAACCGCTATTTGAAAACACTGTCAGCGTACTAGCCAGTCCGGTTGGTAACCTGCTTGACTTTCGTGCAAGGGGTTTCTGGATCAAATCTCGCTGTTTCTTTTTTTCACTTTTTGAGTTTTCTTATATTTGTCCTGAGAGTTTCAAATACTTAATTAAAAAAAATGTGCATACTTTTATTTCAATATTATTCGCAATTTTAAATTATTACTATTTTTTTTTCAATAGTTTTCTAGGATATAAATCTACACTGATTTAAATTGTAGGTAGTAAGTTGGATATTTTTTTAAATTGTAATTGTTTCGAGGTGTGGAATTTTAAAGATTAGAAAAAATTGTGTTTATTTATGTTTTGAATTGGTGTTCAAACCAGTGCATAGATTCTGTTTTAAACGACGACAAGTTGTACTCATCGAGTCAGATAATTAGTTATTTTTTTAGGTATCACGCGGAATGCAAGGGAGAAGAGCAATGCTATCGTACGTTCAATTTGCAGCGATACTGTAAATCAACCCAAAAATGATAGTCTAATGTTTAAAATAAACACGGTTCTTTGAAATTAATGTCGCTCAAATAAGGACGTTTCCTATGCAAACTATGTACCTAGATATAACATTATTGATCTAAACTAATAATAAAAATGCAAGTATGTTTGTTTTTTACCTTTTCACGCATTACTACCTACTGAATCGATCGTCCCAAAATTTAACATATACGTTGTCAGGAGTATAGACACGGATATAAGGTATCTTACATCCCGAATAACAGAAGAGAGCTCTTGCCGAGAAAACAATTACGTTCATATTCCAGATGGCGCCACACGATCCGTATTGTTTCTAAAATTCTAAAATAACGCAAGCGAAGCCGCGGGCAAACACTAGTAAATGATAAAATTATTATAGGACATCATAATCATGTATTTTGTAACGATGAATGTTGGTTGTTTTGCTAAGACTTGGTAACTTTTTGGTGAATCCAGTTATTTTTTTTGTTGGAAGCTTTCCCCGGATTAGAAATTACTCCTGTATCTCAATTTCGGTTAGGCTTAAAGAAGAATGAGTCTGCTATACCGAAGAAGGAACGTAACCCTGGAACGTAGAAGGGCTATTGGAGGGATATTGTAAGTAGATTTTAGTCAGTATTTTTATTTAAACGTTAAAATACACTAGGAATTTCTCGTTATGTTGTCGGTGCGTGCACAAACATTTTATCTTTTGACACATACAAACAGTCAGACCTGGAACAAGTAACTGTAGGTCCTATTTGCGCGCTTCAGGAATTTTTGATTGCCAAACACAAATGTATGTTATTTTTACTATCTTTACTAGAAGCAATCCTGTCTGTTTGATTCTCAGTCACCTTGTCATGTTCCAACATATTCGAGAACGTTTAAAATTGTTCCAAAATGAAAAAAAAAATAGGGTCAAATAGGTTGCAATTCGCTACTCCTATCCATCCCCAGAAAATATGAAGTTCCGCAAAATTTATAGTCCGCAATTTTGACACTCAAAACCCGCTTCTATGACCAATACATTTTTAGGGTCAAATAGGTTGCAAATCGCTACTATCCATGGCCAGAAAACATGAAGTTCCACCAAATGTAATCAGCAGTTTTGACACTCAAAACTCGCTTCTATGACTTCCCAGACCCATAGTACCGCCACTATCAAGTGTTCGCGACCTTAATAGTTCGGCTGCTAGATATTTTTTGCCGACATGTCACAGACAGGATTAAAGGCGTGGCCCCTGGTCTTCAAGTGCCACACGGTCATGTAACAGAAGTCTAGTTTTTGCGACCAAACTCCGCGTTAATGGTCACGCCCGTATTGACGCCCTTTTTGTGACGCTAAGTGATATTAAAGTTGGTATCACGTTGGTCTGAGATTTCTGTTAGGTAAGAAGGTCGTATTTATATTTTTTAGAGCCGTGGTGGTTGAGTGGTATCGCCTCTGACTTAAGAGTTGTAGGTCGTGGGTTCGAACGTAGCTTGACGCATTTCTTTGTGCAATTTACTTCATCACTGTTCTCAATGCAGTGAAGGAAGAAGTTGTGAGGAAACTATGTCCTAGAACCAAAAATTCGGCGATTAGGAAGATAGGATTAAGTCAAAACATAGTAAACAAACCTACTTATCATGACATTTCTACTAAACCCTATCCCATTATGGCTAGAACAACATCATAAAATTACTTTCATAATCACATAACACGTTTTCAAACACATATCCACCTTTTCTAAGACGAAAACATAAGGTTCACATCTCTTCATCTTAGACATGTCTTAAATGCCATTGTTCAACGACAAAATCTTGACCCGGCCAACTAAAAAGTCATCGAACTGAAGATGACTGATCAAAACACTGGCTGTACACAACACTGTTTATAGGTCAGCCGCATACAAACTCCTCTAGATTCCGCAAAGCTGTGTCTATGACATGGATAATATTTTGGGTGCTGATCAAGCAAAAGAATATTTTAGAAATAATGCATCTAATAAGTCATTAGCTCGACGAGACGAAGCTAACTTTGGTAGGATGGAGTTCCTTGATTAACTCGCCATGACTTCAGTGCATTTGCCATTACTTAGGGTGCTTGTACACGGCGCATGTAACCCGCGCAAGTGCCTCAACATGCTCAAGTTACATGAGCCGTGCACAAGCACTCCGCGGGTAGCTTCATAAAGTAGCTTGCTCATGTTACCCGCGCGAGTATACCGCAAACCCGCTCCTTCACTTGCGCGAGTTGCATGCGCCGAGTACAAGCACCCCGCGGGTAACTTGATCAAGTAGCTTGCGCGTGTTACTCCAGCGGGTAACCCGCACCTTTACTTACGCGGGTTACATGCACCGTGTACAAGCACCCTTAAGTTCCTCTTGTGCTTCTACCTCTTCCTGACGTGTCGATGGCAATTTTACATTTCATTTTTTTTTGGTCCGAAATTCAGCTACGCAAACTCAGGTCACTGAATCAGATGATCGTGTTTCGATCTATCATTTTAGTTTTGTCTTCTATATTTTTTTTTAGTCTCAAGTCAAGTTCAAGTCTAACGTAGATTTATAGAAACTGTTAGTGTTACCCGGTTTTAGCGCCTGGTTGACACTGAAGGGATAAAGACCGAACACCAACTTGACTAATGTTAAATGTAGGTATCTATACCCTGTTTAGGCAGAGCACAGCCGTGCCCTCACGGAGCCGGACTCTCCCACCCGGTTTTTTGTTGAGGAAATACTGACGGGTAATCTCCACATTTCATTAACTTTGATCCCTCAGTGTCGATCAGATATTTACTCCGTGGTGGCAAGTAGCGCTCAGCTTTGCCGTCTATGCGGAATCTAGAGGAGGTGATCTGTGAGGCCAGCATAACGGATGAACTGGCTCTAGGCCAACTACCCTGGATGTTCAGCAAGTTATGGGCAGATAAGCGAACGTTCAATAAATAGTGTGATTTAACTCGGTGGTGAATTGGCAGGAGATCCGTTATCTGTTTAGGACAATGGTGGTGATGGATGGCTTTGAGAAGCAGAAAAATAGGGCTCGTTGTGCTTCCCGGTGGTATATATTCTAAACTAGTTTTTGCCTGCGGCTTCAATCGTGTTAATTTAGAACGGCTTATATTTTACTTACCACCAGATATAGTAACATATAACAGACAAAAATAGTAAATGATCACCAAAATAAAATTATAACCAGTTTTAACATTTCGCTATCCTGTTTAATCAAAATGACTCCAAATAAATCATTGTCAACCCAAAAGTAGTAAATGATCACCAAAATATTATGTTCATTAAATCATGTCATAACGAGGTGTAATAAAAAAAATCTACCTAAGCAGGGTCGACGAAGCCCCGCTCAGCGGGGCTTCTATTTCTGTGTACAAGGTATAAAAGGAACCTAACCAAACCGAACTTCGGGGTGTCCCTGAAATCTTGCTAAAGCGAGTTTTAGATTTGGTGCACATTCAGTATAGATTTGGTGATCATTTACTATATTTGGTGTTCGAATACAATTTGAAGTGTATTAGAAGGGTATTATAGCATTTTATTTTGGTCATTATATTTAATCCCATTTAGAACTATGTATAAGAATCGTGGCGCCAGGTTCATAAGAACGTTATTGTTGTTTTCCTCGGGAACTATAATTTTTAGGCACCATTGCTGTACTGTAAGTAATGCCTTCTTTCAGAATTATCGTTTCAGTGGTTGAGAAACGTTGTGTAACAAACAAACGAACAAGCAGTCTCAACGAGGCAAATTAACATTAAACATTTAAACCTAGGTACCTGCTTTTAAATGATTACCTTTTTCAATTAAATTCAATTCTCAATTGCATTCCAAAATGTACATAATTATGTAAGTTTACATTAGCTGGTGGGTTGTAATGTCGACACAATTTTGGACCCTGTCGGGCACAGCATAGAATAATCATGGGAGAGAGGAGGAAGAGCACTTTCTCTGTTAACGACCCAGCTAGTGCGACCTAGTAACTATTGAGAAGTAATTTGTGACCCATTAATGCCTTTTATTTAAATGGAATTCAGTAAGGTGCCTAAATATGTACTAATCGCGTATTGGAAGCTGATGCAGGTTCCACGAAAGTATTGATAAGATCAGTCTAGCTATTTTGATCTGTCTAGACTAAAGCTAATCTTTCCTAAACTACATTAAAATTCAAGACAAATCGTGACTACTGGCCTTATTGTGATCTATTACGATAATGTGGTTATGAGAAATGATTTGAATTCCTAATGAATTATAGATTGAATGCAAGGATCAATATGTAGAATTTAGTTTAATCCATTGGATAATGAGGTTTTTTTCAGTAGCTTGGTTGCATTAACAAACATCGCACATAAAAAACGTTGCTCTGTACTAGGTATTACTTATCCTGTATTTTCCGTGCGTTTACAAAAAAAAAAAACCGGCCAAGTGCGTGTCGGGCCACGCACAGTGTAGGGTTCCGTAGTTGCCCATCAAAATACTTATGCAAACTAACTTAACTGACTTCGTTGAATTTATTTTAAAAAAAGAATTTTAATAATCGCTCCAGGAGTACTTTGAGAAATCGGGGACAATACATAAAAAATATTACGACTTAAGAAACCTCTTTTTTTGAATTTACTAAAAATAGTTGACGTAAAACCTACCTATCCCCAAAAAACATACCTATAAAAGCTGTAAAAATAAAGTTGACAAACTTATATTTGCAGTATCTCTCCGATACATTTTGTTTAAGAAAACCCAAGTACATTTTATAAGCCTGGCTACGACTATTACTCGTAAAGTTGCTAAAGCCTACTTAGTCATGATAATTTCCTTTTAAACGTTCGTTGATATATACTATTATTGTGAATTTTAACAAACACCCCAAAACATAACCGTTTAGCTAAGGGGGGGAGGACACTCGAATCGTAGCAAAATTTAGCACTTTAAAGCTTAATATGTCTAGGACTACGAATGTTTTTATCAAAAAAGCTCGGTCTTGAGCTTTTTTAAGGCCTATTTAATGATACCGGCCACACTAAGGGGTACGCGAGAAAAAAAAAAATCCTCGACTTTACGTGTAAGCCGGAGGTATCCTAAAAAAAAACATTTTACGAGATTTTATTTTACCACTTTTTTCGCACATCTAATCCGTATATTTACACAAATCTACAGCTCTCTAGTACGGTGATCTGTCTCTGCGAGATGCGGAGACGGGCGACGGACGGAGACGGACGGGCGGGGTTATTGGTGAAACTATAAGGGTTCCTTGTTGACTGGCGACTAAAAATCAATTCACAAACACCCGAAAAAACTATGGGTGGTTGTTGTTGGTGACTTTTTGTCACCCAGCTGGTAATCCAAAAGGTCACTAGTGAGCGACCAGCCTAAACGATGTAGATCGAGTTGGCAGTGGCTGAGCTATTGATGACTGCGCTGCGAAACTTGATTCCTGCACGGAACGAGTGTTTTTTGGTGTAGTGACTAAGCGATTGACTGCTGCGCTGCGTGACTTCGATTCCCGAACGGAACAAATATTTGAGTTAGCCCCTTCATACATACCAGGTGGCGCAAGTCTCCGATGCTTTACGACTTTGGTATTGGCAAAGTATTGGTATCTATTGACGCGTGCCGTGTACGAACTTCTATGGATTTGTATTGTGATTATCACCTGAGCCTGTAGCCAAATGGCAAGCGACAATCGCTAGCGTTCAGCAGTCGCTAATACATTTTCAACTTTATATCCCATAGCATAAAGTTGAAAATCTAATAAAGACTGCTGAGCGATGGCGAACGAAACAAACGAAAACGATCTGTAATCTGTGATAGATTTTCAACTTTATGCCATGGGATATAAAGTTGAAAATGTATGAGAGACTGCTGAACGTTAGCGATTGTCGCTTGCCGTTTGGCTACAGGCTCTTGATACCAAATTCGTAAGGTATTTGAGACTTGCGACATCTAGTGTAAGAAGGTGCTTATTATCCAAGTAGTTGATCAATCGCAAATTTTATCAAAATACCTAAAAGGTGACTTCTACCACTGTACACATATAAATAAGCGTGTATATACTCCATGACGTCACATACTCTTATTACGGGGATTATCATAACGCTATCAAGTGTTCTTAATGATGCACTCGCGAATTACACCGGCGCTGATAACAGTTGAAATGTGGACCGAATTACAAGTACCTACTACTGTGGAGAGTGTAATATGTAATGTAATATCACGCTTGTGTATCCTGGAAAGGTTAAGTAGAAGTATAACATAGCACAGTATATATAGCACGCCTTACTTACTCCAGTTTTTTTTTGTGGTTAAAATCATCAAATGAGTCCTCGAACTCAGGTCATGGCGGAAGGGATTGGGGGCTCCAAAGGGGGGCCCCGCCACAATGCTGACACTCTTTGAGGCGAGCGTGGAACACAACGCGCCGGCGACCCAGGCAAGGTCCATGGCCGGACAGCGAGTCGCCCTTTACTCGCCGCCCGCGCCTACGGTGGCTGGAGATCGTCTTGCGACGTCCGTCACCGTGGGCGTCCACCATTGCGGGTGGAATGGAGGGAGGACTTTGTCCTCTCTCTCACACGGCCCACCTCCTCCTTCGCGAGCATGACTGTTTAGCAGAAGGTGGCGACTGCTTCCCACTCCGTCTCGCCCCGCAGCATGTTCGCGACCAATGCCGGACGCGAGAGATTTCCACCTATCGCCGCCGTGAGGAAACGTCGGTGCTCTGCCCAAGCGGGGCAGTCTTGCACCGTATACTCTACTGTGTACTCCGGGCGATTATCGCAGTGGTGATCTTGGTGTAACATGAGTCCTAGGAGGACTCATGTTATTATTACCTAGGGCGGCACAGGCAAGACTGTGAGTCTTCAATAGCCCTTAACGTGCCAGGATCACGGTTGCCTAATGAGAAAGTCCCGTGACCCCAGCAGGTTAGATATTACCTCTGACTCTAAGTGCTACATGTAGTTAGATAAGTAAGGCGTATTAAAATATTAACTGAAATTGTATGAAAGTGCTAACAAGTAGAGTACTTATAATCCAATCACTTAGCATCGAATGTTCGAAAGTCTGCTGAATTTCAGCAGCGGTAATATCGTGAAAAAATTAAAAGTAGACTCTACCTACCTACCCTAGACGTTGAACAGTAAGTCATTACTTAATCGACCAAAATTACTAGGTTTTGGCAGTTTTAGTCTAGACTCTTACTTAACAGTTTGTTAAACTAATTAAATTATACAATTTTATAGTAATTTAAATAATGGGATTGACTTGATCAATTAAGTTATTTTCTTTCTTTTAAGGCTTAACAATTATTTTGAATCAGGTATTTTAATCAAGAAACAACTTAGAGTGGGGTTGTTCTGCTCTATACATGGGTCATGTAATAAAAGGCGTTGTCCGTACTAAATTCCACTAATATTACTGTATACTAGCAGTTCGCCCTGGCTTCGCACGGTTGAAATTTATTTAGCCTTATCACACTCGTCGCGGGACACACGTATACCGCGACTCCGGTACACAAAGGGCTACTGAAGGGCACCGTGGATTTTAGTCAGTACGAGTCTGAGAGTCCCTGCCGTCCAGCCCTGAGTAGGAGGACTCATTTGATGATTTTACCTCGATAAAAAAGTTCCTCAAGAATAAATTTCAAAATCGGATCACCAATTCCAGTGATCCTACAAAACTTATTAATATGGCATTAGTTTAAAGATTGCAAAAGCCATTTTTAGCAAATTCCTTTGAAAACATCATCATTAAATGCAGAAATGTCATTTAGTATTACTTCGGTAAAGGGTGGACACATAATTTAGAAGGACAGCGTCTCAGGCTGTACCATTAATCATTTTAGGTCGTATCTGTCCCCCGTTGAACATGGGTCCCCCGCATTAGCCGTGGTAACAAACGATATTACCAGGACACTTCTGTCATCATTGTAAATGACATAATCATTTACTTGCTCACCTGTGAAAGAAAGGATGAAAGAAAACATATTTATTGACTCGCACAGAACAAACAATATGAATCGCGACAAAAGAAAATTATATCTACACTAATATTAAAAAGAGGAAAGATTTGATTGTTTGTTTGTATTGAATAGGCTCCGAAACTATTGGTTCGATTTCAATAATTCTTTCGTCAGTTGAAAGTTGCTTTAGCAGGACCAAAGTGACAATAAAAAAGTGAGCGGGTGAAGACGCTGGCAAAAGGCAGTATAATAAAAAAAATGGCAGGATGATCGGTAGATTCGTGGTGCTCCCGTAGCTAAAGCCTAGAATATGTTTAGCCACGAAAGAAAACTATGACACCAGTGTCTGTTGAATTCAGAAACCATTCATTTTCAGGATGAAAAGTGTAACCTGAATTTTGCTAAAGTGAACCCCTAGAGCTTGGTGGATGGCAAATAGGCTCGTATGCCATTGCCTAACTCCTCAAGTCAGCTGCAGGGACAAGGAACCTCTTATGGTAGTGATGTCACTACAAAGAAGGTTCCTTTTCTCTTCAGCGTACTCTACAGGCGTAATTTTAAAGTTACTAGGTCTTATCTTTTTAAATGAATCTCATCATCTTCATCTTCTTGCCCTTATCCCATTTTACATGTGGTCTGCGTAACACGTTTTTTTATTCCATTTTCCCCTATCAGACGTCATTTTATCATTTACTTCTTTTTCTTTCATATCATTCCTTGGACAATCCATTCATCTTTTCTTTGGCCTTCCTCTTCCTCTCCATCCATCAATATTCATACTCACTCTCTTAGTCACATGAGTGTCATCCCTCCTCATCACATGTTCATACCAAGATAGGCGATTCCCTTTCATTTTTTTCGTAACAGGGGCCACTTTCAAACTTCCGCTTATAAATTCATTCCTTGCTTTATCCATTTTTATCACTCCATACATCCATTTTTAAAATGAATCTACTAAAAATAATTTGTCTCGCAATAAAATGATCCATTTCAGCATATTTATCGCCAAGATATTACTACAACTATTTGGTATATTCCTGTTTTTCTTCACCTCGACTTCATTCCCCTCGTGAGTTACAGGTTGTTTCTTTTTTCACCCGGTTGTCACTACTACAAATGCTATGTCTGTTAGGTTGGTAAACACAACCCGTCCCCTTCATAGATTACACTGATTAACAGAGCATTTTCTCCGTATGTAGGCAATTAGAGCAGTCGGAACAATACGGTGATGATTCAATGCGCCGGCGCCGATAGTGAAAGTATGAGTCAAGATATTTATGTTACCGCTTCTGAATAGAGCCGGCTTGGGGCGATGAAATTATGATTCTCATTGATGAAGGATTTGTCTGCTATACGTTTGTATAAATTTCAATAGGTATGTTTCCCTTATAGTAGGCATACACCATCCTGCCTATCGATACGATAGATTCCACGCTTGCAATTGTTTCAAATCGGCAGTTCGTCCATATACACCATACACCATCCTGCCTATCGATACGATAGATTTGTCACAACTTCAAATCTGCACCAGTGATGCCAACTCAGCAACTAGATTCGGCTATTATTCGGTGACGACAGCTACAATTTCTAGCACCTTTTCATTTCATCATGAGACTATCGAATTAGATTAAAAAAAGTGGTGCAAGCGATTTTCGACCTTATCGACATTAAAAATTTAGTTTGTTTTTCTCACATTCTCATTCGTTAACATTGCTTCTTCATTAAAATCCGGTGTTTGCATCGTTGTCAATAAGGTCGAAAATCGCTTGAAGGTCGGAAAACATTTGCTTAAGGATTGCAAATTAAAAAAAGTGGTGCAAGCGATTTTCGACCTTATCGACATTAAAAATTTAGTTTGTTTTTCTCACATTCTCATTCGTTAACATTGCTTCTTCATTAAAATCCGGTGTTTGCATCGTTGTCAATAAGGTCGAAAATCGCTTGAAGGTCGGAAAACATTTGCTTAAGGATTGCAAGTTAAAAAAAGTGGTGCAAGCGATTTTCGACCTTATCGACATTTAAAATTTAGTTTGTTTTTCTCACATTCTCATTCGTTAACATTGCTCCTTCATTAAAATCAGGTGTTTGCATAAATGTCAATAAGGTCGAAAATAGCATGAACCTTTTTTTAACTTGCTTTCGTGGTCCCTTGACACCTCTCAAGTTTTCAATCGTATTTTGGTTTAAAATAAAATGAATAACTCTTTTTTTTACGAGTGTACATGCGATCCATGTGCGAAAAGCCTCAGTTTTCCTGGTAAGGCCACGTTCACATGGCGATTATTTTCCCGTATACTGTATACAAGATTTTATCGAATAGAGCAGTAATAACAGTTCACAAATGAAAACTTAAAAATAGTTTAAACGGCGTTCATACGGGAAAATCCCGTGTTTGAGAAATATAATATTTTACCGTGTACCGTGCAAAGTTCTCCTAAAACTGGTCAACTCTATTCGATAAAATCTCGTGTACGGTATACGGGAAAATAATCGCCGTGTGAACGTGGCCTAACCGTCCCTGTAGAAAAGTAGCTAAAAAGTTTAGCCACAAGTTACACTTTTTAGCTTTTTTTCTAGCACCTTTATAAAATTAGCTAACTGTCTATGAAGTTGCTAAGATGGCATCACTGCTGCCGATTTGACGTTGTGTCAAAAACGATTTGATGACCTATCAAAATTGGCATGTCATGCCATCAAATTGGCATTCCACCCCCATACACGTTCAATTCTATTTGAGCAAATTGGCAGTTTTATGCCGAATTGACAAATAGGCAGTATGGTGTATGGCTACCATTATAAGGAAAAGCATGTGCTGCCCCGCAAGTGAAAAGATTCTAAAATCAACAAAGGAGACTAATTCTGTTTAGCTTTTTTTTCGTGGTAAAATCATCAAATAAGTCCTCCCACCCGGGGCGGACGGGAGGGACTGTCAAACTTGTACTGTTGCATATTATAAAGTTTAGATTACCTGTGGACCATCTGGCAACACAGTTTCATTTTTAAAGTGAACGTGATAAAGAAACATGGTTTATTATAAGATAGTTTCATTAAAGACGAAACACGTATCAAATTGACACTTAAAATCCACGGTGTCCTTCAATAGCCTTTAACGCTCCGGGGCTACGGTTACCGGATAAGACAGTTCCGACACTAACGACAGTCCCGCTTAACAAAAAGTCTTTAGGGTTAGCAATTAATTATATTATAATTTAAATAATTTTATGAATGACACTTTGACATGTTAATTAAATTTTAATCAAAAGTTGAATAGTAATTGTAATGATGTATGTTTCACTACCGTCACTAATATCATTGCCCTTCAATGAACTTCTGTTTGCTCTTCGGGGTTACATTTTTCAGGTGCGTCTTTTTCTTATTTGTTTTCAAAATTCGCTACATGAAAAACGATTGAAAATATTGGCAAGAAAAAAAAATAATGTACTGAACTAACGTAAAGAGGCGGTCTTTAAGCTCGCACTAAAAAAACTGTAGCCATCTAAACTCTAGACAAATAGTACTTTCATTTAATTACGTTGATAAGTACCTCGGGACCAATTTCAAATAAGGTTAACAAGTTTCAAAAATAAAGTTACATAGCAACTTATGAAATAGGTTACGTCTAAACTTAAACCATATATTAAAAAAAATATGTTTTCTAGCGAATTAATTTGAGCAGATTTGAGTTTTCATCAAAGAACTCGTTTACATGAAAATTATGTAGATTATTTTCCACAAACACTTGTACCAATTATTGTCTTAAAATAAATTATACACAATGATCTAGTAATGATTTTTACACACGTGAAAGTTACTCACACGTGAGACTTACTATATAATTTTTAAGCTAATGTTTTTAAAACGACCTTTGAGTTGTCAAAGACGTCTAAAATAAATGTCAGAAGGAGGAAAATATCATAATTTTCATAAGAAGCCAGACGAGGGTCTAATGCGGAAAACGATAAAATAAACTTAAAAAATTAAGGCTGCCGTCTTCTTTTGCAAAAAATTGAATCGCGTTCGGCCAGTCGATCGTACGTCAAATTTCGGGCTCCCTTCCCGCAATCCCCCGCATACATCCTGCCCACTGAATTATTATAAAACAATTTTGATGCGGTATGAACATTGCTCTACTAAGGATTATTTAAAAGGAGTTATAGAATTTTTGCTTAATAAGGAGTTTTAATATGACTTGGTTTCAGGGTTGGAAAAAAAAACAGTTTTTTTTTTAAATTTATAAAACAAACTGTAACAATTCAAAATGTTTTAAAAAAGTGTTTTTTTTTAGTTTCTGGTTCTTTTTTAAAATGAATTCCACCTTGTTTGTTGATGTCCAAACGTATATATATCAATTATGTTTCATTTCTAGACTACATCTTTTCAAGTTCACCCTTTGTAATGAATTTTTTACGAAAAATGATCAATGGAATAAAAACATGTGATGTTTTTTTCTAAAAATGTTAAGCATTATTTCATTACAGTGTCAATAAAAGTTTAAAATATGACATAACAATGGCATTAAACTCAAAAGGTTTTATGTCAAACTATTTAGACTCCTGAATATTAATTTGTTTTCATTTCATATGCATTCATCTGCCTTAAAAAGTAGTTGAAACGGGTAGGTAATAAAAAACACTGTTTAATTTCAAACTGTTTTTTAAACAGGTGTTTTAAAACAACTTGTTTTCATCATGCCAACCCTGTTTGGTTTGTAATAATACGAGTATCACACAAGTGTTTTAATACTATTTAAATATTCTCATAGGTTAAATTCTGTTAGGTTTAATTTGTTATACACAATCGTGTTTAACTAATTAAACCTAAAAAAAGGTCAGTGCAGCAGTCATGTTGGCAAAGGAAGAGGCGGGACGCGTGAGAGAGAGGACAGCGTAAACCTTACATCCCAGCCGCAGTGGTAAACCCAGAACATAAAAGGCTAGTAAAGAACGCCGTGAATTTAAGTCAGTACAAGTCTGACAGTATCTCCCGCTTGGCCTGGGGAGGACTCATTTGATGATTTTATCATGAAAAAAAAGTCATGGGCCATGCCCGGGTCGACAGTGCGTTGTGTCCTACGAGCGCCTCAAATAGCGTCAGCATGATGACGGGGTCCCCCTCTAGAGGGCTAAAGCCTGCTGTCGTCACGGTACTCATTACCGTGACCCCGGAACATTAAGGGCTATTTGAAGGACACCGTGGATTTTAGTCAGTACAAATCTGACAGTCCCATCCAAGGACTGCACTCCTTGTCATAGGCACAGTCCATTACCACCGGGAGACAGAGAAACCAACGGTTTTGTTACTTGCTGGATTTTAATGAAGGAGCAATGTTAGCGAACGTGAAAGTGAGAAAAAACAAACTAAATTTTAAATGTCAATAAGGTCGAAAATAGTTTGAACATGTTTTTTAAATTGCTTAACGATAGCAAGTTAAAAAAACAGCTTCAAGCGATTTTCGACCTTATTGACATTTATGCAAAAACCGGATTTTAATGAAGGAGCAATGTGAGCGAACGTGAAAGTGAGCAAAAACAAACTAAATTTTAAATGTCAATAAGGTCGAAAATAGTTTGAACATGTTTTTTAAATTGCTTAACGATAGCACGTAAAAAAAACAGCTTCAAGCGATTTTCGACCTTATTGACATTTATGCAAAAACCGGATTTTAATGAAGGAGCAATGTTAGCGAACGTGAAAATGAGAAAAAACAAACTAAATTTTAAATGTCAATAAGGGCGAAAATCGCTTGAAGCTGTTTTTTAACTGGCTATCGTTAAGCAATTTAAAAAACATGTTCAAACTATTTTCAACTTTACTGACATTTATGCAAACACCGGATTTTAATGAAGGAGCAATGTTAGCGATCGTGAAAGTGAGAAAAAACAAACTAAATTTTAAATGTCAATAAAGTCGGAATTCGCTCCAACTTGTTTAGTTACTTCTCCATATCTTTTAACAATAATCGGTTCACAACTGAAAATTCTGTAGGAAATTTGACAATTAATTCCTCTTTTTCTACCCCTATAGGCCGTAACGTTTAATTTTGATATTTAAATGGGACCAACTTTCAGATAAACTATGTCCAACAAAAAAAAAGATTTTTTGATATTGGTCCACCTTAGAGAAAGTAAAGAATGGTCATAAATAAAAAAAAATAAAAAATATATACATGTCAAATTGAGAACCTCCTCCTTTTTTCCGTCGGTTAAAAAATATATTTTAACATAATAAAGTAGAGCAACCTGAGATGCGTAACTGCGCGTCATCACCGTTAGAGCGAGAGAAGGTGCGAGCGAGAGGGACCAACAAAAATTCGTCGTGGACCTCACGTCCAATCGCTCCGGCCGTCCACCGGCCACTAAGGAATTTCTCTTGCAATTCTCGTTTATAAACACTTTTTGAGAGGTTATTTGAGATATTTTTTATTGTTAAAAAAAAGCGCTTTAGGTACAATTTTTTTTTTTGAATTAGCTTTATTGATCTGTTGACATCAAGATAATGTAATATTACATACCTACGATGCATAGTTCCTATGAAAAAAAACCATTTATTAAGAGATGAAATCCGAGAATTTTGATGATGTTCTGCCATCTTAATTAAGAAAATGGAAGATAAATATAAAAAACTAATCAGCGCAGTTTGAAGACGAGGATATTGCGGTCATTATGCGCTGATCAGATTTTTAAATGAATTCTTCATTGTCTCAGATTGAGTGCACCAACGTAACTCGAAATGACGTTGGGCAGGAAAGAGCTGTTTTGAACGCTTGATTTACCTAATATAATCTACTTAAATCAACTTTAAAAAAATAACTAGCTGTTACTTATATTATGCTTATTTATGTGCAATAATAATATTTCAAGCTATTGCACTATTTTGTTCAAAAATCACAAACAAAGTTACGCAAATAATTCGGCGCACGTGAACTTTACAAGACCTGCCCCTTAAGTACCCAGCCAAGTCCGCTAACAATCAAGTTGATTGTAGCAAAGCGATAACTGTCAGGAAAACAAATGGAACATGTCACTGCAGTCCTGCGCAAGACAAGTTCCTCGAAGCCCCAGAGCCCCGCGGCCGAGCCTCCGCCACCCGCTAATAATAGAGCCTTCTTTAAAACAAACTGACCAAACGCCATAACGTCAAGTCATTCCGATTATATCATTATCGATTGTAACAACCATGGCATTCTGTTGAACAGCTGAGCTGCCGGTCCGAGGTTATTTAGCCGGGTTGTTTAGACGCAATGCAGATCACGTGTGCGCTGAAAAACCTACAGCGGCTTCTGTATACGCCCTACGACATACTCCCTCTCTATCTTTCATAATTATAAAAGAAATGTTAAGTTAGAACGAAAAGACGGCTTTGGGGTTGAGTCGAGTCGCCGACGCGTCTGCGTGTCGCGCACATCCCGCGGTCGATGCCGGAACGTTGCGCGCGCCGGCGTCTACCTCGCAGGCCGTTCCAATCCATTCCGATCGGAGTTCTCGTGCCGAGCGGTCGATTCATACGCTAGCCCTGGGCGAACCGTCGGCAGTCGCGCCGGCGCCGCCGTCGGCGATGGACCACGACGAGGACAGGTCCTTGTCTCTGGGGACGGAGGTATCTGCCTCTGTGCCCCCACCGAGCCCTCTTACGGGATGTTATTTGCTCGCGGTGATCGGGGAGCCCCACACTCACGAGCACAAGGAGATTATTCTGCAGCGACTTGTTAAAGGTAAGCTGACCAACTTTGTTGCCTTTGCTCACGAAAAAATCGGAACTGTCAACGTGACAGCTGTCAAATTGGGAGAAAATTCAATTTTGCCGGCGAGCGTCTATTGTGGAATTAGAAACGTTATTTTTTTTAGCATCACAACACGCACTTTCTCCATTGATTCTTTCCGAAGAAAAATTATAGTTCCGATGTTTTCTGAGTGTTTGTTTTTCGCGTAAACAACGTGGTTATTTTGTGTTTTTTCGGGTGAATGCGCACGTTGCGGGTGAAAAGTAATGTCCGTTGGAAAATTTGGAGAAATGTGATGTAATGCGGTAATTATGTATATGGAGGTTTCTTTTACCGTTGTTCATTTTTCCTGTTACGTCACCGGTGACGTAGTTTGGCTACGAACTATTAGGTCGGTAAATAATTTAATGAAAGGACTGCGGCAAACAGACCGCAGGACATTATTTATATTACGTAATACGTTTGCTTTATTTTATCTGGATGTTAAGCTATGTCTACAGTAAAAGTAAAGCGTCAATTACTACAACTTATACGAGCTTGATTTATTAATAATGAAGAAATGCCGGCTGTTATAATTTTATTGATTTTATGTTGTAAATCATGATCAATTTACTACGGATACTTTATTTGGAGTTAATAATAGGTTTTACATTAGAAATAAGACTTCTGTTACCGATAAAAGTTGAAGCAAGCAGCAAAAACATGCCATGCGGCATGGCATGCGGTAACAAAAAGACACATTCTTTGCTTATAGCCGGCTCCAATCAATAAAATGGCCCAAATCCTTCGCCTGAAAAAAATATCACTATGACTACTACTTTTACACTTCAAAATTCAATGCTACACATTTTACAAAATCATACAAGATACGGGCATCGATAACAGGAAGATATCTTTGAACGTATGATTCAAAAACGTTCGATTTCGCAGAAAACAAAAAACGATCATGATTTCGACATGCTGAAACATTTTTATGACACACAAAATGACTACTGACTACACTTTTGTGGCATTTTCGATCAATAAGGACTTATGTCATTATGTCTTTGACATTACACTTTATTTTTCTTGAACTATATTTAAACAGGTGACTTTACTGCAATTTTTCATTGATATTAGGTCATAATCTTAGGTAATAAAGTACATTTTATCAGCTGGTTTTCACCGGCGGATTTTAAGCAGCTGTTTTTGCCGGTGGAAAGGTCATTGCAATGCGTTTAGGGTTGCAGAGGTCAACCGGCTGTCATCCGCATAATAGGAAGCCATCTTGGATTTATAAAGGGAGAAGAATCGAAGGTTTCAACAATTTTTTTTTGGCGAAACGGACTGAAGAAATTTTAATATGACGAATATTTTACCTGTGTTTTAGAAGATTTCTTTATTAATTAAGGTTTTATTTTAGAGTAAAGGAAATTAGAGTAACATTATGACGCAGACATCTAATAGTTTTTCTTTTTTTTTAACAAATTTAAAAAAGAATTATGAGAAAATTTTGTGATAAACCAAAGGAAAGTCAGATTAGGGTAGATTTACGTGTTGGTATCTGACATATTTTGTGTATTTTAATGGATTTTGTAGTGTTACAACTTATATTTTACAAGAAACGGTAAATTATATAACATAGGGAGCAATATTATCTAAAACATATCAATAATAATTAAGGTTGACTTAAAATAATACCAAATGTAAGAAACACCCAAATTACGCAAAAAGATAACAAAAAGATGCAGGTTAGATAAAATTCGCATATCAAACATTATCAGGAAAATAAATAAACAATTTTTGATTGCGCAAAATAATCTCAATGTTATCGGAATTTGGACTTAAAACTGTAATTTATAAGGCTTGGATTGCACTTGCGGTTACTACAAACGATTTTTCTTCCGCATTTGTGACATAATGCATAATTCACACTAAACGTTCACTGCAGTGTGTTTCCGCATTAAATATAAACCGACTTTGGTTTAACTAAATTGACACAATCTAATTTATAAGTTGTCACCTGTCTTCAATTAATTGTATTTTTTTAAACTAAATACATCCTAATGAAAATAAATGTTTCATATTCGAACATTTACCCAGTTACTGGGTTGTGGAGGTCCTCTAGACAGTCGCACGCTCCTTGTAAAATATTGATATTCAGCTGCATCTGGTTCGACTAGAATCCAACCAGATGATATGATGATCATAATATTCAAACATTTAAAATATATCGAAGGTGATGGAGCTATCTAAGCAGGATACCGCGGCTCTGGAACATAAAGAGCATGTAACAAAATAGGATAGTAGTTAATCTGACAGTCCCTTCAGCTCCAACCAGGGCAGTAACACAAACAGTACAGATTAGGAAAATGCGCTACGAAAATTGTGTCAATTTGTGACCTACCTCAACTTTTTGAAACAGTCGAACATTACATTACATTACACAACATAATGACGGGGCCAACCTTTAGAGGGCCAAAGCCTTCCGGGGTCGCGGGACTTACCGAATTACCGTGACCCTGGAACGTAAAGGGCTTTTGAAGGATACAGTGGATTTTAGTCAGTACGAGTCTGACAGTCCCTCCCGCTCTACCGACGACGACGGGAGGACTTATTTGATGATAAAATATAACATTCTCTTTTGTATCACAAAGCATTTCTTGATTTTAATATTATCATAAACATTGAAACGTATGTATTTATGTTATCCCGGGAATATTAGACGTTTATGATACATTTATGATTTTATGAGAATGAAACTGTTTAGTTTGAGAAACTTGGGCAATAACTTACTTATAACAAAGATTGTTTAGTAGTGTTTTAGTTCAAATTCTAAACATTTTCATAAATATGTAACAACGTTTTAGACCAAAAATGCTTTTGTATGCTTCTGATATTGACAACTATGACCAAAAATTACAATTTAACATATTTTATCAGAACTTTCTAACTCCTGGAAAATAGATATGTTGGATCGCAAGACTTTTGAACCAGGGATCAGCGGCCCTGGAAAACAAAGGTCAAGTTCTTAAGTCAGTATCTTCCGTGACTGAAGGACTCATTTGATGACACTACCAATAAAAATGATATCCTGCTCTAACCTAAACTCCAAAAGTTTAGGTTTCATAATTATTATTTGTGACAGCTTTTTGTCAATAATTTTATTTATTGTATATGAAAATAGTTAATCTATATAATAAATTACTGCTTGTTACTGAAATTATAAACAGTATAATAATTGTGATTATATTTAATGATTTTGATTGAAGCATCAGTCGAGTGCAGTCACCACGTTTTGTTGATACCTACCTACAAGTACTCACTTCATTGAAATCATGACTAATTGTGAAGTAGTCATGTATTTCCGTCTATAAACGGAAAGATGCGCGAGTTTGCTACTCATTTTTAATTATTTTACTTTGCTGTTTACAGAATATTTAGGTTGTGGGTCGCGGTACCATCTCATCAGGTAACTGGGATCCTGGAACGTAAAGGGCTATTGAAGGAACACCGTCGAATTTAGTCAGTACGAGTCAGACAGTCCTTCCTATCCCGTCTTGGGTGGGAGGACTCATTTGATGATTTTACCACGAAAAAAAGTTTAAGTCGTGTCAAACTTCTTTTTCTTTAAAGACCTGCCCCACACTCTAAAACAATCTCTCTTGTATCGTAGGTGCGTTAAAAAACATAGAAACTCACAGACATTAACCCTAAGACTGAAAAACTTAGTAACATTTAAAAGCACGGTTCGGGTTTATCGTTTTCATGGAGGAGAACCAGCAGAAACTGTGAAACCGTGGTAACAGTTTTCAAATATATTTTGCTTTTACAATGTTATTGTTACAGTTTGGTATACCTACATAATATATACGAGAGAACATCATAGACACGATAAGAAGGAACTTTTACCTACCTTTAACAAAACACTTAAGGAGAAGTTAATTTCAAAATAACTGACGACCCAAAATTAATATACTTAAATGCCGTATTCCGATCATTCCCCTTCCCGCAAATTCTCAGATTTTATGACTAATCCAACATCAACCGCAACGGAACTTAAGGGTGGGTTTATAACCCTTTTCAAGGTTTGCAGTCTTGTGATACAAACAATAGATTACAAAGGGTTTGACAGGGAAAGACACTATACAAATTCAGAGTAACAACAGTTTTTTAGAAGAAAATCGGTTGAATTTATGCCAGTTTTAATTTATTTTTTTACTTTGCTGGCACTACAATTTTTCTTGTATCTATGGTATATTATATTTAAAAGTTTGAAACTATAAACTTAATTAGGCGACCTTTAAAAAACTACATCAGTATCAGCCTATTAATGTTCCCACTGCTGGGACACAGGGCCTCCTCTCTGTGAGAAAGAGTGGGCCATAATCCACCACGCCCAGTGCGGATTGGTGGATGTCACAGTCATGTCTTCGAATGTTTGGTTCTAGGGCATGACGGTTTCCTAACGATGTTTTCCTTCACCGTTTTGAGAGTAGTGGCGATGACATAAATTACACAAAGTAATGCGCCGGCCTGGATTCGAACCCACGAACTACAACTCGTAAGTCGGAGCCGATACCGCTGGGCCACCACTGCTCGTAAAAAAAAAACTACATGTAGGTTTTAAAATATTTGTTACGCGAATCAAACCCTCGTTACAATCGTGCCATCAAGACACATTGTAAAGGAAAAGGAAGAGAAAAGCGATGAAATAATGAGTATTTCTAAACGGTTTGAAGATAAGGAGTGGTCTTCATGTTACTAACATGAAAGAGTGATGGTCAGAGCCGTATATCATTATGAGATAAGAGCAACTGTATTTCGAAAGAAGGTTTCTGTTATACTTATTGCTAGACGTAAGTGTGCTAAGATAATACAATGGATCATGAACGTAATATTGCAAAATCTATTTTATCGTTTTCGAAGTATAAAAATCAACGTTTAGAATTAATTATTATCAAAAGGACAGAAAAGTTCATTTATAGAATAAAAATAACATGCTATTAGTCTTCAACTTACCTACCTACTCACGACCAATGGACGCACAAATTTTTCAATCTAGGTATATTACATTTCATTTTCTTGCATGGCATTACATGCAGATTACTGCTCTAGATCTCTGCCTCCCCTTTAGAACTCCACATATACCGGCGACCTTTATAAGGTCGTCTGTCCACCTTGCTGGTGGACGTCCTACGCTGCGCTTGCTAGTCCGTGGTCTCCACTCTAGTACTTTTCGACCCCATCGGCCACCTGCTCTGCGAGCAATATGGCCTGCCCATTGCCACTTCAGCTTGCTAATCCGGTGGGCTATATTGGTGACTTTAGTTCGTCTACGGATCTCCTCATTTCGAATTCGATCACTTAGAGAAACACCAAGCATAGCCCTCTCCATAGCTCCTTGAGCGACTTTGAGCTTTGAGATGAGGCCGATAGTGAAAGACCACGTTTCGGTGCCGTAACTCATCACTGGTAACACACATTGGTTGAAGACTTTCGTCTTGAGGCACTGAGGTATGTCGGACGAAAAGACATTGCGTAGTTTCCCGAACGCTGCCTAACCGAGTAGATTTACATATTCCACATCTACTAAACCGCACTGGGGCCACGTGGTGTATTCTGGCACTCTCCCTCTCACAGTGGGGATCTTTTTGTAAGCTACAGAGAGATCTCACCCCCTTGTTAGTGACGTCACTACTAAACGGGGTGAGTTTTCTCTGAATTTGACTGTACTAGCAGTGGAAATATCAATGTACATGAATGCCAACCGGCGCATTGATAAAATATAGAAATACCTAGCTGAGTGCATTTTATAATTTGGCTTCTCAAGGTCATTAAAACAATTCGCACAAGAAAGTAGAGAATTTAGCACAGATATAGAGTCTTATCTATCATGACATAATGATAGCGAGTGATAACACGGCTTGTGATAATTCGGTGATACAATGCAACTCTACCACATTCTGCATGTTTTCATTCATAGATTGTTAATTTGTTTTAAAGAATAGCTAGAAAACAATTAGTTAATTTACGTCATGGTTGGCACAGTGGCTGACCGATAGACTGCTTTGCTCCGTGTTGCGAGTTCGATTCCTGCATGGAATAAATAAATCAGTCACTATAATCAATTAACATTTTGAGAATTTATCATTTTTAGACTTGGTAATTTGGGATTGCAACATTTTGCCGCAGTTGGAGATTTTGAGAATTGGAGATTTTGACCCTCAAAGAATTCGGTGCCTGATCGTTTGTAGAAATTATTGAAAAAATAGGTTGTTACTTTATTAATTAACTGAACGATTGAATAAATATTGGACTTGACTATTGGATTTAATAGTAGCAGTTTATTAAAAACTATCTATATCCATTGTTTATAAACTTAATTAGTCAAATTTGAATTTGAGTCCAAATTATTTTAGGTTGTCAAAACAAAACCTCGAATTAAAATATACACTTAAAACAACTACAAACGGTACATATGGACACAAAAACATAATAATATCCCACCCAGCTGTTCTTACAAAAAATATTTATTTTTATGCTACTATATTGAATGATCTTACTGTTGCACGATATTTTTTTGTGTCTAATTTGGACAACTAAATAGTCAAGCTGAATTTTAAAATCCAAACGTTGCCTGATCAAAAATTGATACCCATATTAATAGGCGCTTCCGCAGCAATGCTTATTTTGCAAACTAAATACCAACAAAACTCATACTTACGAACGTAAACAAAATAAACAGTGCGATCTAATAGCTAGCAAGATTGTTGTAGATATATTTAAAAAAGATACATCACGTATATTTATGTTAGTTTTTTTTTTAAATTACAATATAAAGTTTGTCCGAGACTAAACAGTGATTCCCCTGGCGCGTCAGAAATCTTCGTATATCTTAGTAGAATTGTATAGAAGATTGTCTCCATGCCGTCGCATGTGCGCTGCTGGTAGAGCTTCGTACGTCTTTGTGAAAGATTACGCCGCTCGTTGGTCCAGGACAAAATTATGAACCTAAGTATTTGATTCCCCTGGTTTTAGTTTCGCTAGCTCGTTGATTACCCTGACCATGTTTTCAAATGCAATTTGTGATTTAACGATTTATGGTCGGGTATTGAAAGTGATAAATTGTTAACGAGACTGATTAGTATTATCTAAAATAGTAATAAAACTTTATTTTCTTCTACCTTTTTTTAATTCCCCTGGCCAAAAAAAAATTAAAACGCAATATATTGGGAACCATCCGGCCAAAAGTGATGCCAATTCGTTAAATGTGTTTATAATGAAGTTAAATTTTATATTACATTGTTACTTATAAAAAATCTGTTTCTGCCTGATATTAATAATATCAGGATTCACCCTCAACAATTTTAACTTTTGTCCAAATTATTAATAGGTATAAACAAAACAAAACCTGAAATTAAATACGCTTAATCAACTACAAACGGTACATAAGGACACATAAACATAATAATATCCCACCAAGCTGTTGTTGCAAAAAATAATTATTAAAAATAACAACACACAACAGCAATACATCAACAGCATTGGACTTGTATGATCTAGATTTACGGAATGCAGACACAGCGCAATTTAAAGGCACAAAAGGTTTAAGCTGAATTTTAAAATCAATCAAACGTCGTAACATACATTTCGATCAATAATATGTGTATCTACAATACATATTAATAGATACTTCCTGGCCAGACAAGGCTGAGTTTAAAGAAGGTACATGAATTTACCTAGGTTCCATAGTTACAGAAAGAAAAGAAAAATACCTAATTTAGCACAACTCTCAAGAGCACACAACATCGATAAGTTGTAAAAAAGAGAAATGAAAGAAAAATCATAATTTTAAATAACTAATACAAAAACAAGATAATAACGCCTTTCGGAGACGCGGCAATGACTCAAGAAGTTACTGTGGCCCTGTAACACATAGAGGATGTGCCGAAAAAGGGTAGTTTTCAATCAGTGAGAGTCTTGCAGTCTCTGCCGCTCCACTTATAAGAAGAAGAGTCTTTAGATGATTTACAACAAAAAATGGGTCAAATTGAAAATTTTCCGTCGCCATCTTTCCCGAAGGAAAATGGTTTCGTGCACACGAATTGCTTTCTTACAATTTTCCCGAGGGCAAGCATAAGCAATGAGGATAAATACCAGCCTAAAATACGAAGAATATCACTTACAAAGTCTCAATTTCGGAGATTTTGATACGTGGATACAACGGCGGTATATAACCGAAGTTGTAAGGCTTCGGTCATACAAGGCCGAGGGATGGACGCCATATTATGAGATTACGCCTTACGCCCGCGCTCTGGCAAAATAATCCGAGAGCCGACGCTCGAATTCACTATATTATTATATTATCCTAGGTTTTATCGGGTGCTTACTTGTACCGTTTTAGTTTTAGGAGCCGTTAAAATTTTCTTTGATGTTCGTTTCGGCTTTTGTTTGAAACTAAACTGGTTCATTGAATCGGCGAAGTTTAAAGCTGGCTGTAATACGTACATGGGTTTTTTTTAAGGTGGTAAAATCATCAAATGAGTCCTCCCGCGCGCACGTGGAGGTTTCCTGTCTTAGCACCCCAATACGTAGGTATATGGGTAAAGACAGTTTTATTGTTACATAAAACAATCAATGATCTGCACATACTACTTATAAGACGAATATTATAGAAGATGAAGAAGAATAATTACGAGCTCAAACCTTACAATATATAGAACAGCTGACAGAATTAAAGAATTCAGCGTAAAGGGTGACATTAGTTTTACAAAATCTAAAGATCGCACGAATATAAAAGACACTGAAAGATTTAGATGAAAATAAATGAGGATAAATGACATGCAATTAAAACCCACTCCTTTGACATTGAAAAGTAACTTGTAATAACTATAAGTTTTATTTAGAACCATTTTTTTTTAATTTAGCGCTATGTTCACGTTTGGTAAATATTTTGCTTATTGGCAAGCTATTTTTTTAAATCCTATCTTAAAGATATAAACGCAGAAACAAAAAAATAACAGCCAAAAATAAATCCAGTTACAGACAAGCGTTGTCGCATGACGCAAGCGATTGTTCAACTCCAAAAACCAGTAGGATAAGTTAAAAACTCATGAATTTGCGCTCACTTGCACAACGATCATTATAATTACATACACACCTCCTTTTTGTGACGTAATTACTTAAATACTTCATTGGTTTGTTTAGGCATGAGTATGTTTGGTAAACGAATAATGTGTGACAAACTTCACGAATCAGGCTGATGTTGAAATCAGTGATTTATTTTACAATCGCAATGTTTTCTTCTATTTATTTAGGGCTATGTATCCTGTTTACACTAGGACCACACGAAATTATTGCGTTAATAGACTTTTATATGGAAATTCTATAATAGCGAAAATTAACGGCAAATGCGGTCAATGTGGTCCGGCTATATGCGATATATTATGTGTATGAAGTTTCATTGAAATCGCCCATGTCATTTAAAAAAATAAGAACTTGAAAGATTGTCTAGAATGCTTTTCAGTGTTCACGCTTTTGGTGTTATCGTTAAAGTTGGTAGCGTTATTAATTGTAACGATAATAATTATAATGATACCAACTTTGTGTAGCGTTACAATTGTAACGACACCAACTTTTTGTATTGTTACAATTGTAACGATACCAACTGGCCACTGGCCTGTTGGTCTAGTGGTTAGTGACCCTGACTGCTATGCCGTAGGTCATGGGTTCGATTCCCACCCAGAACAAATGTTTGTGTGATGAGCACGATCATTTGTTCTGCGTCTGGGTGTAATTTATCTATAATTTGGCAATGTATTTAAAATATATAAGTATGTTTATCAGTTGTCTAGTACCCATAACACAAGCTCTGCTTAGCTTGGGACTAGATGGCGTTGTGTGATAGTTGTGGAATATTACCTATAAAAAAAAAAAACTTCAAATCTCTTTGAAGCATATCCCATCAGTTTTTAATATCTTCAAAATGATTCCCGTCAGCTATTTTATATACGAACTACTAACATTAACAATAACGATGTCGGTAAGATTAAAAACTTAGTTGGTCGCGTGTGCGTTGGACACAGTCGTGCGACTTCATGTTCTCAATATATTACGACCTGACGTATCGGATCACCATCAAATTATTGGCTTAGTTAATTATTTTGACATTGTTCATAACAGGTTCCTTACCCAGCTGCGTTGATTAGGATCGAATGTGATTAAAGTTGTTATAAATCTTAAAGTTATTATATTGATTAATTTTCTACATGTATTTCATTTATTTAAAGTTTCCCTTATAATTATTCTTACTTTTATTTAAAATTACCATTAGATACTTATATAATTATAATTTGCATTTACTGAGTCTAGAATTTGGAGGTAATAAATCATCAGCCTCCCACTAGGTGGACCGACGAAATCGTGAGGGTCGCGGGCAACCGATGGATGCAAGTGGCGAGTTGTCGTTCAGCGTGGCAGTCTAAGGGGGAGGCCTATGTTCAGCTGCAGTGGACATCTTCCGGCTGATGATGATGATAATGATTAAATCCTTAGATAGCGGATGATGACCAAAAGAGAACTATGAAAGACTGCATTTCTTTTCTACATAATTATTTTTGCTACGCAAAGGAATAAAGGCAAGATAATGATGATAATTCTAAGAATTCCTATTGGAGATTGGTCTGTTTCTATGATTAAACGCAAAGTTTAATCCTAAAATCTAAAGACCTATGTCAGTACACTTAATGGCAAATTATCTTGTAAAGCAAATGAATGCTTCAACTCATCATTAAAACTAACAGAGAAATTCCAAATATAAGCTACACATTCCTTTTTCTATAGGCTTTTTACTAATATGTTGGTCATTTAGAAATATGAGATATGAAAATTACTTGATTTTAAGAGGCTTGAAAATATCTTTCCATCTACAAAACATAAATCAAATATGACATTCATCGGTTCTTATAAAGCTAATTCAATCAGAGTACATACATATTCAGTCTCATCTCTCGAACCATTCTCACAAAGCGATCTGTCTACGAGTCCTAAGCGAGGCGAGGCAAAAAGAAAGCATGCGAGTAGACTATAATTATGTCCGTCACATACCACGGCTATCGGCGCGCGAGTCTCCGTTTTGTAACGATTCTAGATCTGTTATCGATGTGGGAACTCCAGATAGTTTCATTATTTTCAGTTGTTTTTCTAGTAACATCTGTGGATAGTTTAGAATTATGGCGAAAAAATTATTTAGGTCTATATTCTCTTTGGAGTCTCTTGTTGTGTGTTGCGGTTCTGATTATGGCTGTGCCTAGCCTTCTTAAACCCGCTATAATGTATGAAGCTTTTATACCAGGCTTTCCTGATCTACCTACCAGCCAGGTCTTACTTATAATCCTCAGAATGGCATCTACCTGATGATCTTTACAGGAAGTAAGATTTGACTGCAATTATGACCCAAATCTCCGTTTTCTAGATAAGTATTCCAAATGCTTAACTAACTAAGCTATCGCAGCCCTGCTATCACGGTCAAGCCTTTCACTACTGCTACCATCTCTCGTTAGATCAAAACGTTCTAGATTTTTCTAGAATTATCTGGAAGAATTTTAAAGATTTCTGATTCAAATCTTACTTGTAGGATACGCGAAGCATAGTGAAAATCGTTCCACTCTTTTGATTAATATTTCAATATTATTTTTCAATTCTGCAGCTATTAAAGGCTTGTTATCTTTAAAACATTTGATTTCGTTGAGTTTACTTTTAGAATCATCGGCAAAGAAAATTCTTATTATTACAAGCTCTAGAATCATCCAAACAGACATGTTAGTACATTTCATATTCATGATGCTAAAACCCAAAAAAAAACATGAGTAAACTGCGAACGAGTGCCATAGAGTACACTCAGACACGTTCCTGTTTTTAAAATTCCTGAAGATACGAATCATACAAATGAAAAAATGCAAACATCTAGACAATTCTTTAGAAGTCTTTGGCCTTCTCCAAATTGCTTCAACACATATTCTAACTAAACAGTAAAATGTGCGTGTCATCCGTATTTATTTACAAACTCTAGGGAGAAACAAAATAAGCGAAAACGTTTATTATAACTAACAGTAACCGCTGTTATTTTGTTATCAAATTATTTTTGTCCAATTAAATACAAATAACATAAAACCGTATTATTTTCTGTGTACATTAATTTAATATCCACTTCAATTTGCTTGAATCATCAAAAGTTTCAGCTCAGTTGGTTCAGTGAAATGAAAGTGCAGTTTAGACTGAAAACTGAGTTTTAGAACATCATAAGTCGGAGCTGACTGAACATGTTTATAGAAGCACTGAACTGTGGAACGAATACCGATGAAATTAATTTAGAATTTGACGACGCAAACCAGATAGAAAAATTAATGCAAGAGAAGAAAAAAATAAAGAATGGAATTCAGAATTAAAAGATTCTAAAAATAATTTATGAAGTTTAAGGCAATGTAGATTAAGTTATTTTCATTAAATTCATATTAATTACTTTGTGCCTTAAACTAGGGCCACACTACCAGCACCTATTATCTCGATATTCAACGGGAAATGCCGTTGGTGTGGCCCAGCTGTAATCAACGTGATACTCTCTCTCAATAAGTTTGGTTGATATTTCAATCATATTGGAAGCCGCATAAAAAACAGTTGAAAAGTGATTACTAATCTGCAGCGACAACTAAAGGATTTTGAATAGAAACTAGTTATTAAAAAAAAAACATATTACAGCTTTAGATGTAACTTAAAAATTTACTAACCTATGTATATCTACATAAATCTCAACACTACCCCAATCAATTACACCACACGACCTATAAATTATTAAAATTAAACCGGATTATTAAGAGACTACAAAGGCCAAGGTCGGAAACGAAGGTCACAAAATTCAAGGTCAAACACTTGCGCCCTTTTCGAATACCGGATGAGAGAAACAATGAGGACATTGCCTTACCGGTAAATATGATTTACCTTTACGATACCGGATACTATGATCTAGAAATTAGAGAATAGGATAATAGAAATTTGAACACAATTGAAGAGAATAGATACTAAGGTAGATAATATTTATGACCGGGATGCGGAAATTTAAATGGTCGTTGTTTGGAATTGTGAATCTGAATTGGAGTTTATTGTGTTTCAATGGTAAAATATTATTTATTTTATGTGACAGTGAATTATTCAAAGAGTCTGAGTATTATTATTTACAAAAGTCTTCCTGAAAGTGATTGTTATTAGTTCGAATTTGCTTATTGATATTTTGTAAGTTTGTAATAGATGTGTCGGATAGATGAGCTGCCTCGTTGGTCAATTGGTCGACGCCTCTATACTGAGTATGTGGTCGGATTCAGTTCTTAGTGTAATAGAAAACTTTTATAGGAATTTTTCATCAATAATAATTTCTTAGTAGTATTCAGTCTGCATTTTTGTGCCTAGTTTAGTATCAATGGGTATACCTCCCACTGCTGGCGAATTTACGCGAACCTACTTTTACTTGCACTTCTGTCTATGGTTACACATAATTATATAACATGCATGATGTTATATTGTGTCAGTACAAATATTTTAAATAGACTAAAATACATGAATATTTTTTACATTATATCTTTAAGTTTTTCTTTTTTACTATTCAAACACAATGTAAACACTTTGTAAGTTATTAGTCAGTTGCCTGAGCAAGTCATTTACTACAAACCCTAAACATTTACAGCTAGTCATAAACGTATTTTAACATAAAGAATATGATTCCAGGCAATATTACAGCCATTCTCTACTAAGTTTTGCTAAAAATATAGCTAAAACTCTTTGGAGAATTGTCCCATTTGACCTTCGACCTTGAGCAAACTCATTTTTTCCATTTTCGCGCAGTTGGTAACACTAACCATAAATCTTTAGTGGGGCAACACTCGCACGCGATGGTTGCGTGTCAAAGTAAAACTACAGTTGAAATATATTTAACACTACCAAGTAAGTGCAAGTTTTTTAGACGAACAACATTAAAATAGGCTGTGCAAAAAGTCGTTAGTTTTTATAACCTAGTTAAACTTTATCCTTAAAATATAAATCACAATTAAAATTAAAATGATTAAGAGCAATTTTTTACGATTACTACATCATGAAAAACAGTCCCAAAAAGAATAAACAAGATGTTTCAGCACATTCTTTTTTTTAGTTTTTCTACACACTAGAAATTGTTTTATGGGTTGATTTTTATTATGGGTGCATTAACAGACGTTTAAAAAAATCAAAAACGTAAACAGACAGACCCGTAAAAAATACCTATTGGCTGAAGTTTGTTTGTTTGAACTCGCTTATCTCAGGAACTACTGGGTATTTTTTTTTATGTTGGATGGCCCATCCATTAAGGAAGGCTTTAGGCTACAATATACCATCACGTACTAACAGCTCAGATTAATCAGTATAACATGCTTATTGTAGACAGTAAAGTTATGAATCCATCCAATAAAATATGTAGGTAATTGAATAAATCATAACAAAAAGGAAGATACAGAAGAAACTCTATTATTATAACAATTAGAAGTAATAATTGTTGGAAATAATATTCCTCGGCGCGGCGCTCAAATGGATACTGAAACGGCCATAAAATCTTCAGTGCTCATAATAAAATATACGAATATCGACACAAATGTTTATGCTAAACATTCATTCGGTATTTTCTGGACAATTTCAATTTATTGCCGTGAAAACCTGGTTTTCTTGAACGGAAATTAAATGTTGGAAACGTGTTGGTACAAATTACCGGAATAGGTATCTTCTGAAATGTGCCGATTTCAGTTTATTATTTTACTCACTTTAAAGTAAATAAATTGAGGCATATCTAGTGACTTTCTTTGGTAATAGTTGGCGTTATTTGTTTTAAAATTTGTTCGTTACATTACTTCATTTCTAGAGAATAACTTTTATCAACAGATTTAAAAAAAAAACTCATAGGCATTTTTTTGTTTCTATTTCTTTATCAGTTTTTCATCTATTTGTGACTTCTGATTATCATTAATAGCCAACTAATTTGAATCTCTGCGTGCCCTTTAAAATACCTCAATTATTGTTTTTTTTTGTAATGGTAAAATCATCGAATCTCCCACCCAAAGCGGAAGGGGAGGGATTGTCAAACTTGTACTGACTAAAATACACGGTCATCCTTCAATAGCCTTTTACATTCCAGGGTCAACTGATGCGACAGTCCCGCGACCTCGGCAGGCTTTGACTCTAAGGGGATTTAAAAAATAAATATCTGGTTAAAATGTCTATATCTTGAGAACCGAGCTCTTCTCGAACCTGGGACCTTGATAAATCGATTCCTTGAGCCGAAAAACCCCTAATCTGTAACTTTCATGAAAATCCTTGGAGCCGTTTCCGAGATCCTGATATATAAATATAAATATACAAGAATTGCTCGTTTAAAGATATTGGATAGATATACCTATGTGTGATCGCATTTTAAAATTCAATATTTCAAGATATCAAACCCAACTATGAAACTCCAAAGAATGCCGGCAACTTGTAAGATGCGCCGACATTCGAGACCACTTGTTACCAACCTGTGGCTTGTTGGGTCTACAGACGACAACAATGCATAATGTTGTGTTGCTCGCACATTGTCGGCGGCAACCTACTTCCCATCGTCGTTACTTGTATACTGACTGACTGTAATACTGGATCTTAATTTGTTTCTAGATGGAGAGAAAAGATATTTTTAGTGACTAGACTTGATAGTTGATAGATGAGTGAATGTTTAAAGAAGTTTATTTTTATAGTTAAAATAGGTTTGCTCTAGGGCTCAAATATAAGACTTAAGAGCGAGCACATACGTAAGGAACTGCAACTCCTGCGCACCTAAGGAAAACAGTAAGAACTGTTCTTCATCAAACCCAAGTGTTGGTCGCTAGTCATTTTCTGGTGAGATCTGTCTCCGGCAGTGGAATACTCTGCAGATTACAGGTAGCCTATGGTGCCTTTGCCCCAACTGGATGGAATTTTCGGGGGGTAGGAGAGGAAAAACGTCGTTTCTTTGTTTTTCATAGGAATGATCTAGGCTAAATTATGCTATTGATTCTTATTACGTGTTTATTACACGTATAAAAAGTAACTGCTGCGAAATGAGTGTTATGACTAGTCATTTCTATCCTACTGGCCAGAATCTAAATTATAGGTATTCAGCGCAGTATTTCTTCCTCAAAAATAATGTTCAGCGCAGCATGTTTCTATTATCTACTTATTTCATCTTTCATCTATATAAAAGTCTTCATATCTAAAGTTTGGCAAATTGAAATAACACGACCGGATAAGTAGAAATTCAGTAGATTTCATAATACTTAACTAACATTGCAGCATTACTTACAAAGCTTCTGACTAGATTTCAAAATCATGACTTAACGTTCTAGATTGATCTTAGATAGTGCACCTCATTGTGTTTCATCTTGAACCAATCTTCAGCCAATCTCTTTGCAGTTATATCTACTAGGTCAATAAGGCAAGATGTCTTTAAAAAATCAACAGTTGCCTCACTTCTATTTCTGGGCTAAGTAAATATTTATCTAAGTGCGAATTGACACGTGCCATTCGTCACGTCAGGTTTTATGTACAGTCACATTGTAATTTAAAAACTTGTTAATGTAGAAATAAAATTAACGATTATTTACTTAGTGTACGAATACATAATAAACACAGTATTCTTAGTTGGCTAGCTGGCAATTAGCACAGCTCTAAAACTCGAGGAATTCCTTTCAGAAGTTGGGTACAATTGATTAATTTGGTGGAATAGTTGACAAAGAAGACAAAGTAACTAAACCTTAAGCCCTTTACCACAGAAAGATCTGCAGAATGCTTGTCTAAAAAAAAGGTATAACTGCATAACGACCCTTATATCAACGTGAGAGGCCGTTTTGACGTAGACAGGTTTTTTTAGACAAGTGTTCTACATTATCCGTTGTACCACCAAGAACACTTGTCTAAAAACGTTGAAATAAGGTCCGTTTTGCAGTCACACTTTTTTTAGACGAGCGTTCAACAGGTCTTCAAGTTTTTGTAGTGAGGCTGTAAATGTTTATCTTTCTTGTGGTGAGATGGTAAAAATCTCAATAGAAAAGTTAATAAATAAAACACCAAAAGCTAACAGTCAAACACTAAATAATTGTGATAATAGAGCAGTACTTCTTGAATGCTTTACGGCTATTTATAATAACTAATTTATATTTATACAGAAGATAGAAAACATGATATAGGGATGTTGGTTAATTCATTAAAAAAATGTGTATTTTAAATATATCTTAGTTATATTTGACATCAAAAGATAAGAAAGCAACTACTGATTTTATCCATGCAGGCAATTCAATCAATTCTACAACAAAGATTTTTTCTGCAAAGCATAGTAAACAGAAGACTTAAATATTCATTAATATACAGATTTTATTTACCCGTATGACACACATTTTGCGAGTCCATGCGTTGCATATTAACACAAAGTTTGAATAAACCGGAAAGTCTCGACACTGACCTTCCAAAATTGTAAACATTACATCATGATAAGAAGCCTGTTCTGCAATCTGCAATTTATCACATCAATGTCATAATAAAAGTGATGTCATTTGAAAATTATAATTAGAAAGACTATCATCACTTTTTGACATCTTTGAGTGCATCATTAGGTGATATATCACGTACTTGCATACACTTTGTGCATCCTAAGCAAGCCTGATACATTGTTTATGTTTCATACAGCCCAATTTGCCAAATTTTCCTAATCAAAGATGAACCTTCTGATAAAGTGATAAAGTTGAAAATCTATAAATAAATTAGACTGTTTTGTCCTACCTTGGCATCTGTTCAAGCCCGTCACACTATTCCCAAATTTTGCAACTTCGGAAAGCCAGAAAAAGGGTGACCAATAGTAAAGCACAATGAACAGAAACTCGATGAAATCTTTTACAACCAATGTCTTTGTCTTGCATCGTAATTAATCAGAAAAGAAAAGAAGAAGAAAATATAAGTACAAAAAACAGGTGATATCGGGAGATATCCCTATATCACCTTTTTTTTTGTACAACGTGATATCCTTGCTGAACAGCAGAGACTAATTCTGATATGAGCCATTATGATACCGTAGGTATATGCCATCGTGGCGACTCTAAGCATCTATCTGCTCATATTCTATTACTTGAGGATGCATATTGTGTTTTTCTTTCATTCTCCTCTGTCTTTTGTATTTCAACCGTACCCTATTCATGTCCCTTTGGTCTTCTTCTGCCTTCTCTTAAATTTGGTCTAAATTCAACATGTTACTACAAGTTGTTGTCCATTCATGATGACCCACATTTTTATCGAATTGTACAAAAACTTATACATTTAGGTCATTATCATCAATGTGATAGCGTATCGTAGATAGTAATCTACGTATCTGAGATAATTAGTTATTTGCTGACTTTTTACTGCTCATATCGAGTAATTACCATTATCGAGTTACATACCTAATAATTGCATTATTACAGCCCCCATGATACGCAACAAATTCAGTTTTTTTAATCAGTAAACTAGTATTGATCGTGTAGAAAAACCTATAATTTAGACTTACTTCACGGTATTTGGACATGTGACATCTATCAACCCGCACTGGGCCCGCGTGGTGGATTATGGTCCACTCCCTCTTACAGAGAGGAGGCCTGTGTCCCAGCAGTGGGAACATTATAGGCTGATGATGATGAAATGTTTTAAATAAAATTCTCACAAACTAAAAATACTATTATATGCCCTCGACATTGACCTCTAAACCGTCTCAACGCGCCATCACTGACAGTCACACTAGTCTAGCATGAATCACGACTGCGCGCGCGCCGGAAACAGTGCCCGCTTCCTTATATAACTTATAGGGGGCAATTAGGTTCGAACCCGCGGTTTTTATTGGTTGATTTGCCGTTACGTTGCGGTGTGAGGTGATTAGTATTGTTTTGGTTTTGTAATTGTAATTGATATTGTGCTAAAGCGGTTTGGATGCGATCTTGAGTTTTAGATTTGTAACTATAATTGTTTAATTTTGTAATTGGCATTATTTTTTGAACTTAGTTCATGCAAATACATATTTATGGGGTACTTAACTGAAAAAAAATCTCTGAAAGTTAGATTATTAAAAAATATTTTCCCCGTATCTTTTTCTTTAATTACGTTATATATTTATATATAAAACAAAGAAAAAAACTGTCCAGTAGTTTTCAATACTCGACTCTAAGGGACGAACTAAACAGGTTTTAAAATGTAGTAAAATCCCCATTGTTTTACGCTGGAAACAGCGAATAATTTTCACATGTCAAACAGTTTTCCCCGCAATGAATGTTAGACAAATGTTATTTTCTTTGCAGGAAACAAACCCATGGCCCTTAAAATACAATAGCATAAAATACCAATAGGTAAAGATAGGCACGAAAAATTATTATATTGAACCCGTAAGCGATTTTAATTGATCTTATAAAATTATTATGAAAGTATTTAATAGATAACTTTAGTTATATTCTTTTCAGGTTAATTGCAACCAATTATATATCATTTTAAATAATGATATCATTACTATTTGATTTACGTACTAAACTTAAACTGTGGGAAAACTATATTTCATTACTTAGAGGATAGGTCTTTTGTTTTAACCCATAGACAAAAGTTACTTTCATATTCATACCTAATTATTTTAGTGCCAATTCTGCCGAAATAATGCAAATTAACATTTACCTGCATAGCTCAAGAATCTAACACCGCGATTACTCAACCCATTACCTATTAAGGTCTATAACCCTATGACGTCATTCAGGATCGGTGACCGCAAGTTAAATTGGGAGCAAGGAAGCCCCGTATTATTTGAGTTTAACGCCATCTAGTGGGACGATTGTAAACTGCCATGGTTTGATTTATAGGTCGTCTGCGAATTTCATGTCGTTTTAATTTTATCTTTTAAGGTCAAACAAGTCAACATTTTTTCCATAGAAACTTCGTTGGGGTTTTACTCCACTATTTGACAAAGTACATCCAAAATTGACATGGTATCGTTTTGTCTCATTATTAATTTTGTCTGTACGGAAGCAGAATTGTAAAATATGAAGCTATTAAAAAGTTACGAGCTTCCAAAGATTCGTTTTTGTGCTAATTTTAACACAACTTTAGGTGTAAATTAGAAGCTTAAGCAGCATCAAATTTCCAAAACGAAGTCCGTACCGACACAGCAAATTTATCGAAGAATTTTATAATGTTTATTTGAAATTAATTGGTGCAGTGGTTTTTTCATAAAACCCCAACAGCCAAAGGCTTTTTCGTATTTTTTTACGCGCGCCTTTTACTCTGAATGATCGTGCATCTCACTGAATAAGTTTTCCCCTGTTTTCTCTACGGGGGGATGACGCTCGCGCACACAAATGAACAATATGGCTCGATTTCCGGTGAAATATCATGGTTTTTGACCATGCCTGCCAGTGAGTTCGAGCTCACGACTAGCGCCGCCTTAAAGATCTAAGATGGGATACATAGATCATACTGTAAAACATTTAATTACTATGCGTTTCGATCTACAATGAATGCGAATAGTAATTAAAAATAAGAAAATTATAGCTCAACGTGCTTCATCGTAAAATGGATTAATTGATTTGTTGGTTTCATAAAGATATTCACTGGATATAAAGCTTTTTACTTGATGGATGCACCATTTATTATAAAATATTTATGATGCAGTTTTTTTTTAACACATTTTCCGTAACGGTCTGTGTAGCGCTTTTGAATTGTGGTTTTTATTTTTAAAATAATATTATTTGAATTTCATCATTTACCTATTGTTGAATTTGCTCTTCTAAACGCGAAATGACCGGCATCAATATTAAAGGGAAATTCGCCATAATTATCACAAAAACATAGATAATTAGGTCACACCTCCACAACAAAATTGTTGTCAACCGAAAAAGTAACGTATTTAGTATTTTAGTAGATAATTTAGTTTGTAATTTTTTAAGGTACTAATACAGTATATTCTCTATTGTTTGCTATATGAACACCAAAATCTGGGTTAAACTCGCCTTTGTACATTATAACCCCATGAAAAAAGTGTAATTTAATTATATGTTTACAATAAAGAAAAAGAAAATAATTTATATCTTACGTTGTCCAAGAGCAACTAACAAATAATTTCAAATACTATGTTGTCTCTAAGGCTATAAACAGAAATGACCGCCACACATCACCTGCCTCTATTATAAATTACTACATAATCTAGATACATGTCGTATAGCGTCGAAACACTTAGCTGTTACAATGCAGCCGCCTCTAATACAATTACTATGCAGTTGTAATCGTCCATGAATACCTGCGTCCGGTATGGATGAGTAGACGCTACATCTCGGCTCCCTTGTGTCATACGACAAGTGAGAACAGAAGGAATGCACCTCCTTCATGATCCTGTTCTCCTAGTACTTTACTACTTACTTACACAATTATTTGCACCTACGAGTATAACAACAACCTTCCAGTGGCTCACACTAGCCTTAGATGGAAATAGCTGGAAGTCATGGGGAGAGGCCTTTGCCCAGCAGTGGGATGATACAGTAACAGTAACAGTAACGAGTAAATGTTTATTCGATATTAGCTATGTGATAACTCAGGCGAAATTGATGAGTCGACGCCTTAATTTTTTTTGTAATGGTATCGTTTCATAATATTTCTTTCGTATGAATTGACACATAAATCAGAAAATTCGTAGTACTACATTTTTAAATGCAATTTGATGTAATGACAGAGACACTAGAACCGTGTCAAAAGGACTTCGAGTCGTGGACTCTACACTCAATTTACAAGACAAGAAAACAAAAAATCAATTTAGAAAGTATCACATTTGAATATTGGTTGTCTAGTCAGTTTTTGTGTGATTTTAGCTGCTGTAGTTCATGTAGATATTGTATTTTCTTTTCATAAAAACATACTACCTCTTGCTCAAGGTCTAACAGTTTCCTTTCATCGAAATGATCGTTACACCATTTAATTTAGGTGTGAAAAATTAACAAATAGGTTTTGCTTTATCGGTCAGTTTTCATTCATTTATCTTATTGCTTTCTTGAGCAATTAGAATATTCTATTTTACCAATGTTTTTCAATTTGTATTATGATTCTTCTCCCCTGTTTTAGAACTTTATGATTAGATGTAATATTTCTAGAATTGGTACGAGTATATCTTCTGTTCTACATTACCTGTCTCTAGCTTGATGACTTAATTACCGTTACGCATTCATGCTTATCCGTTGAGGTATAAGTAGGGATGGTCAAACTGGTTTTTTGATTTGCATGAAATGCTGCGTGTTCGTATTATCTACAGGGTTTTATTAAACCGGTAAAAAGCATTCTCTTATCCACTCTAACCTTTCATCAAAATCCGTTCAGTTGTTCAAATCTATACTGTTTGTAAAACGGTAAAGCTAAAGATTGTTTGTTTGATTGAGCGTTTTAATCTCAGGGACTACTGATTCGAATTCAAAATTTGTTTTTGTGTTCAATAGTCTGTTTATTAAGGAAGGCTGTAGGCATATAACATCACGCAATGAACACCAGAAACCGAGCAGAGGAAGTGGAACCCCGGGGAACAGTAAGACATGACAGACAGTGAAAGGACTGTCTTATGTAAGATTGACCTTCAAAAGGTGCTGATTTTATCAGCCTGTTTTAAATAATAGTCACATAGGCAAAGAAAATCATTGTCTAATTCAACTCCCATCGAGATGAAACACAATACAATAAAGCTGATTTCAGACTACGCTATACTATTGTGCTTTATAGTACAGCAAAGAAGGAAACCAATAATATATAGTACAGTGCAATGAGAACGTGTCCATAACAATGTATGGAGAGCGATGTTGTTGTGCTATGAGCTATATAAATCACATAATTATAGCGTAGTCTGAAATCAGCTATACCCACTCAAATCCAAGTCAAGTCAAGTCTGACCCCAAAAAAGACCCTTCGAAAACCCCATAATAATTACATACCAACAGCATTGTTGGCCCCCATTGTCTGAATACCATGTAGACTACAACACCCGATGGCGAACAAAAACCTAATTAAGGCTTCTTACTCACGTGTGTCCGCTACACTTGATCGCGAATAATATTAGCGTACGTAGTATTCTATAGTGTGCAAGATTTTTTTTAGGCTACGATAAAGAAAAAAAAAGTTTAGTTTTTGTTGTGATTAGTTAGCGGTAGGGGAAAAAGAGGTGATTGGATTTTCTAATTAAAAATTGAGTGCGTAATGGTTATTCCTTTTTTGTTATAATCTATGGAAATGCATCAATGTGTAATTTACGACTTATTTTGCTAAATAAATCTTTTCTGTATTTTTTCGTGGAAACTGTTAAAAAGATGTTATACTCGTATATTGAAACGAGGTTAATATTGTAAGCTTGGATGTAGATCAACGAAATTAAAATCCTTCTGCAAATGGATGTTTTTCACATAAGCGTACCTAGGCACGTGGAGAGGCTTGTCAACAAAAAAAAAAAATGGTGTGGCAATGAATATAGTAATACTAATATAAGTGCAAAAATATCTCGGTCGGTCTGTTACACTAAATAGATAACACGAACTCAACAAAATACCGCACGTAACTGGTGTTCCATTAAGGCTGAGGCTACATTAAGTAGCGATTTGCGATGCGATCATGCGACTGGAAGAGCGAAACGAGATACAAATGTACGGTCTAGCCATAAGTGAGCATTTATTTATTTGTTTTAATCGCTCTTGCATCACTGATCGCTTCGCAGCCTAGTGTAGCCTCAGCCTAAGTAGCAACTGTTTCAGCTCACACCAAAAAGATAACGTCACACTATAACTTTCATTTCAGACAACAATGAGTTAGTTTTCGATTTCTATTACATTTCTATAACACGTGTAACTGTGCTGAATGGACGGTATCTATGTTATTGATCGGAAAGCCGTTATTATTTGAATTGAAATTACAAATTGAACTGTATCGTTTTAAGCAGTAATACTTTTAGTCTTTTGGGAATATTTTTTGTTTGAGAAAGTAAAGGAGGTAAACCATATTTACAGTGTGATTTGTAATTCGATACGGTCCTTGAAATGGGTGATACTAAACCTTATTTGCTACAATTTAAGCCAACAACACGGGGTCCAAACTGACTATGTAATAGTTTTGAAGATATCAAAAATAGAAGATTTTTGGAAAAAATTGGAAATTAACGATGGTCAACACTAAAAATTCATTCTTCTCTGATAGAATATGAACGACTGAATCTAGTGTATACAAGTTTGTTATAAAATTAGTCATGTCTTGGGAAATTAGGTGTCATAAAAATTCTGTTTTCTGAAAACTTCCCTTGTCTTTCAAAGCTTATTTCTCAAAATAAATGTGTAACACTTGGTTGGCAAATTACAGAAGAAACTTTCTAGTCTCAGTACCATCATAATACCATCATCATAAAACCACAGTAGCTACTTTAGTAAGTGTTCTAGCTAGCAGGAAATTAGGGTAGTTACTGACAAGGTATCAACGAAAATTGGTAATAACTTTTTTTCGACCCAATTTTTTTTCTGTTTTTTTTTTTTAGAAACTCTTTCATTAGTATTTTTCGTCAATGTGTTAAATCTTGGTCGATCACATCAGGCAAAATCGGTCTGTATCTGTAGTAATATTATTATATAATTTAATCTTTTATTTTTATTTTATTAAATACACTGTGTCCTTCAGTAAAGTTGAGACGATCTTGAGGCGTACTTAAGTGTCATCTTTACAAAGAGTCTTTTGAAGCTCTTTTCTAAAAGAGAATGTTATCATTGCATGGCTATTATAGTTAAGACAAGATATTATTAAAGAACTGACATATTAAGAGCAAATATAAAAAAAAAACGCTTTGACGACTATATAAAAAAAAAAAACAAAAGGCGCCTAGTGTGCAAACGTGTCATTCACATTCATTCTACTAAAATATCTTAAACGAAAATATTCACAATTAAAAATCTTCTTTAAAACAGTATCATTTTAATTAAATCTACAAATAAGCGGCAATTTTGCCCAAGTAATAAGTCTTGAAGAATTAACGAGCCATCCAGATAATAACTTTGATCGAACCGACGCCGAGTCACTCTCACTGAAGAAAGCGAATTTTTCATGAGATTCGTTAAATTTTTAATATCTTTGCTGTCTACCGAATGAAAGTATTAAACAAGGATCATCTTATAATGGTTAACGCCAAGACATCACGCTCTATAATATCTAAAGTATTTGTATAATCTTATAATTTTAATTATAATTTTCTCACTACTGGGACACAGGCCTCCTCTCTGTGAGAGGGAGTGGGCCATAGTGCCCATAGTCCACTACGCGGGCCCAGTGCTGGTTGGTTTGTCTTCAAATTTTTGGTTCTAGGGCAAGCCGGTCTCCTCTCGATGTTTTCCTGAACCGTTTTAAGAGCAGTGGTGATGAAATAAATTTCAGAAAGTATAATGCGCCTGGCAGGGTTCGAATACACACTCGGTAAATCGGGACCGATAACACTGGACTACCATTGCTCTTAATCTTATATGCTTGTCATAATTAATGAGTGTAATGACTGGTGACAATAACATTTCACACACTATTTAACCAAAACTTGATAAAGATACGACACTTTTTTTAAATCAAACCTTTGTATATTTTAAAGATTCTCGATTTATGATGCATTTTATCTTTGCCAATATGCATTAAATACGCGACTTTTACTTTTTAAATCTCTTACGAGCAGACTAATTAATTAATTTTGTAGTATAATGATGCTGTCAACATTATATCCATTTATACTTTTAATTATCTGTCAAAACGTCATAAATTTTTCATAATGAATCGACTATTTATGTCCTAAATCAAATTAAATGGTTAATTGAAATGTAATTGGGTTGTCAGGCTTAAAATAAAGTGTTTATTTAGAAAAATTTAGGGAATTATTGACTGATTGCCTATGTTCTTTATAGCTGAACTGGTTAATTCTGCTGATCTAAAATGATTACAGTGGAAATAAATGAAATCTATGTACTAAGTATATAATATTCTATGTAAAGTTTTACTAAGGTATAAGTTAAATATTATTAAGTGTTTATTGTACCTAAAGCTGGTAGCTGACTCATAAGTTTAAAATCGTCATAACCTTATAGTTTTACATTGTATCTTAGCATTGTACATTAAATAAATAACTCTTTACATAGTAAACTTTTTTATATAGGACTTTGTTTTCTTTATAAAATGTCGGACAAAGACACTTTCTTCAAATTCGCAATGCCAATGAACCCGGCACACAAAAATGTACAGTTGTGACATTTGCCTACCGCATAACCTTTCGATTAAATGTCAAAACATGTACAGTCGACAAAGTGGAATCATGACCCATTTTGACAATAAATCGTTTGAATCTGTCAAATTGACAAAGATCAAAGTTGTTACCATGGATATGTATGTTTACGCGAATGTGGACCTAATTGTATTTAAATGTCTCTGGGAAAATAAGCTTATGGTGGGTCATAATTCCGCTTGGTCGATTGTACATTAGATACATTGTTGATTCGCCGAATAATGTAGAAAGTGTACATAACTGTCTTTGTTAGATTAGGCCTTAATTCGTTATGTGAGTTGGTATCTCTTTTGAATTGAAATTAAAATAATCAATAATTATTCATAGATCAAAGTAGATTTCAAGCATTATTTTTAAGTAAAAAAGTTATATGATTGTGGTGATTGTACACATTATTAGCAGCACATTTTTTAATGTAAATGACATAAGTCGTAAATAAGATTTTAATTAACGAAAAGACGCATAGTATCATTTTAAGCAGCACAACGGTTTTCCTGCTTGCATAATAACAATAACGGATGACACGAGAGATAATTTTTAACCGTTCATTATAAAGCTTAGTCAAATTTTAAAGTTCTCTCAGGTCGAAAGGTTAAAAACCTATAAATCGACATCTAGACCTACTAACTAATAATTTTTAGATCAGCTTAGTGTTACAACATTGATCAAAATGGTAAATCCTCAAGCCAATTAGGCCATTCGTGTGGCTTCGGCTAAATTCGTGGATGTTCGTCAATTATAAGAGATTATTCCGTACAATGAAGCCCGACAAACTTAAGGTTCATAGGCAGGTCAAGTGTTTCTTTATAAAACCAGCGACTAACTAAGGTGCAAAATTAATAGATTTAAAAATCTAAAAACTCACGTTTTTAAATGTCCTAAAAAAAGAAAATAACAGTGCAGGGCTGAGAGAGGGGCCACTCAAAACGTGGGGGCGTATATTATTTAAAGGATTATTTATGGGATAAAACATGACGTGTAAAGATCGTTGGGTGTAACTTGCAAAGATAAGACTCGTCCTGGATTTTCTTATGTATGCGTTAATTTAGAATTTATATAATAATAATCCATGTTCCTAGTATACTATGCTACTGCAATACAAGAATAATAATAATAATAGTATTCCACAACTATCACACAACGCCATCTAGTCCCAAGCTAAGCAGAGCTTGTGTTATGGGTACTAAACAACTGATAAACATACTTATATATTTCTAAATACATACATATTATAGATAAATCACACCCAGACACAGAACAAATGATCGTGCTCATCACACAAACATTTGTCCTGGGTGGGAATCGAACCCACGACCTCCGGCATAGCAGTCAGGGTCACTAACCACTAGACCAACAGGCCAGAATATTGCAGTAGTTCCGACTTGAAAACCTTATTTTAAAGATTATTTTCAAGTAAGTTAGCATTTGAAAATACGGTTTATAGAACAGTGAAAATCTGTTTCATTTTCTAAATATTAATCTATGTTGTTAGTATACTGTTATACTTGAAATTAAAATAATCAATTGTTATCAAAAACCGTATTTTAATATTATTTAGTAATCGTAAGTATTATACGTACTTTAAAGAAGTCTGGTAAATATCGCAATGCAAATCGATAGATCAGCATTAAAACATAGAGATTTTAAAACATGAATAAGTTTTGACTGAATGTATTAAATAAATTGACCTGTAATATACCGTGTACGTTCTATTTGTTCAATCTAGATTAAATTCGTCTGCATTGCAGTGGTAGGTGAAGTTGAATTTTATTATTGACGTTTTGTTTCTAAATTCATGTCGTGGATAGACTGGCCTTATTTGAATTTTGATTTTGATATTAAAATATATTGTTCTTTAGATTAGGTGAGTTTTAGTTCAGGTTTGAATTTCAAATACATTAAATGGAGTCTTAATAAACTTCATCAATCCATTGATAAAAATAATATTCAGTTTCTGTTTAATTGGTTGTTATTTTCTGTAGTTTCAACAGTTGTTTATTAATGAAAATTTTACTTTCTGTTTTTTTTCCTAAATTTTAACTAAGATAGGCATAGATATTTATTCGAAATTCGTACGGCCATCTTTTTTTTTATTTCCCACCAATGCAATAACGATAGACAATTTAAATTTTTAGCAATAACCGTTCTCGTATTTATTAGCAACCAAGGGCAAAAAAATGCGGTACTGTAAGGGCAGATTTTTTAATAGTCGGATAACTTTTATCTGAGGAATAAAAATAGCGGTTTGACATATTTTCTATAGATAAGCTGTCAAACCGCCATTTTGATTCCTCAGATAAAAGTTATCTGACTTTTGAAAAATCAGCCCTAAATCAATAAAAGCCAAACTTCACTTTATGCTAAACTTTGTAACCATAGCAACAGATCAACAACATTTTTAGGGTTCCGTAGTCAACAAGGAACCCTTATAGTTTCGCCATGTCCGTCCGTCCGTCCGTCCGTCCGTCCGTCCGTCCGTCCGTCCGTCCGTCCGTCCGTCCGTCCGTCTGTCCGCAGTTTAGCTCAGAGACGCACAGTACTAGAGAGCTGTAATTTGGTGTAAATATACGGATTCGTTGTGCCAAAAAAGTGGTAAAATAAAATCTCGTAAAATATTTTTTTTTAGGGTACCTCCAGTACTTACACGTAAAGTGAGGATTTTTTTTTTCTCGCGTACCCCTTAGTGTGGGGTATCATTAAATAGGCCTTTAAAAAATAATGATAGTTTCCATTAATTTGATAAAAAAATTCGTTTGTGAAATATTAAGCTTTAAAGTGCTAAATTTTGCTCGATTCGAGTGTCCCCCCCCTCTACCAGCTAAACGGTTATGTTTGGGGATGTGAAAAAATTCACAATAGTAGAACATATAACGAAATATAAAAGAAAATTATCATGACTAAGTAGGCTTTACAACTTTACGAGTAATAGTCGACCAACTTATAAAATGTACTTGATATCATATTTTCTTAAACAAAATGTATCGGAGACAACTGCAAATGTAAGTTTGTCAACTGTTTTAATTGGTTGTTATTTTATTTTTACAGCTTTTATAGGTATGTTTTTTGGGGATAGGTAGGTTTTTATCGTCAACTATTTTTAACTAAATTCAAAAAAAGGAGGAGGTTCTAAATTCGTTGTAATCTTTTTTCTTATGTATTTTCCCCGATTTCTCAAACCGACCGATTTTGAAAATACTTCTTTTTAAAATTAAATTCAGCGAATCAGTTTAGTTAGTTCGCATAAGTATTTTGATGGGCAACTACGGAACCCTACACTGTGCGTGGCCCGACACGCACTTGGCCGGTTTTTTTTTGTTAATCTCGCGCAATGCATCTTGTTATTTCCTGCGAAATGTAACCAAAATAGCAGTATGGTGATTCAATTTTGATTCTTTGGTCAGTCTGCGAACATTGGCACGCGGCCAACGAAATCCTTTGAGGACTTCACAGTGACGTCACTATACTAAATTGGTGATAAGTCCGGGAATGTTCGTGTTTCTTTTGAAAATTATTTTAGCGAGTGTAGTAAGTGTTGTGTTAATGCCTTTAGCTTTCTTTGGAGATTTTATTGAGTGAATAATTGTAATGCTTTCTTGTTAATCGGTGTATTTTATTTTTTGGTTTTTTTTTATTCTCTGACTTTTTGAAATATTGGATGTTCTAAAAATGTTATCGCAACAATTTCATAAAATGTACCTAATTATTGGAAGTGAATGACATCGATGCTGAATTAGCCCTACTTATCAAACCGGATTTTACATTTTACACAAAGATTTTTCTGGTTGAAGTTTTAATCAAAATTTGTACAGACGCCAGCACATCAAGCTACCACTATCTGTCAGAATTTCTTTAATAGAATTTCAACCTTATCACAAGAGTAGAAGGTTAATGTTTGAGTGGTAAAATCTGACAGATTCGGGTAGGTTGACGTGCTGGCGTCTGTACAATGGAAACGAAATATCGGGACGAAAGATATCCTATGTGTTATTCCAGATTATAAACTATATTTATACTAAATTTCATCTATATCCATACAGCTATTCTGTCATGGTTGAGTTATAAACGAACTATCGCATTTATACTACAAGTAAGAATTATTTTGTTGAAAGCTCCACTACGTACAATAAGTCAGTAATAAGGTCCTATATGCACCTTCCCAGTATGCATAATTATATCATAAATCTTAAAGCTACACACGAAACCAGCCGAAGCACTTTTACTCGGCTGTCTCAAGGCCAGTACTGGTCTTATCTCGCTGGCCTATATGTGAAGTGATTGACGACAGTGCACTGTAGTCGTGTGCAGCCGACCTTAGGTCGAAGCTTAAAAAGCTCTTTTGTTTTGTTTGATGATTGGTTGTGAAATTTAAAGCTGTGTAGTGTCTTATTGATGTAAGATCCTTATGAAATATGTATAAATAATTTATAATATACTCAGCTGTGTTGGCACAGTGGTATCAGCCACGACTTACGAGTTGTAGGTCGTGGGTTCGAACTCACCCAGACGCATTACTTTGTGTAATTTATTTCATTACCACTGCTCTCAAAACGGTGAAAGAAAACATTGTGAGGAAACCGGTAGGTATATCCTAGAATCAAAAGTTCGAAGAAAAGTGATTTACCAATCCGCACTGGGCCCGTGTGACGGATTACGGCCCACTCGCTCTGAGAGGAAGGCCTGTGTGCAGCAGTGGGAAAATTAATAGGATGATGGTGATGATACCATATTCTGGACTAGCTAGAATCAAAGCTAGAGATTTTTTTTTAAATCGTAGTACAATCATCAAATGAGTCCTCCCCATCTGCGACTCGTAAGTCGGGGCCGATACTAATATCGTATACTTAGGTATAAATCAAACCCATCATTACCTAATCAAGTACCGTTATATACTTTCAACTTCATTTATTAAAACGGGATGCTTATTATAAATTCGGCGCACAAGCACTCGTATGCCTGCACGATGCCGCGGTATAGCTGTGGCGGTAAGGATACCACCCGTTAAAGTTTGTCAGGACATGTCCTAAAAAGAAATTGGAAAAAGGTCTCGATATTTAACTAAAAAAGCAGACTTTTAAATTACAGAAAAGAAGCTACAACATTTAAACAAGAAAAAATAACAAAGCGTGTCACATAAAAACAAATAAAGCACAACATATTTTACGTATATATACATGTTTTATGTAAAGGTACACAAAAAGAAGTATTACAGTGAAACCTGGTTAAGTGAGACCTCAAGGGACCTGCAAATATGTCTCACTTAAAGAGGTATTCCACTGACGTAGTGTCTCAGATATCCAGGCATAAATAAATATCTGTCCCATTTACAGAGGGTTTCATTAATAGAAGTCAAAATACAGGTTATTTCAGTTAAAGAGGTGCGATTATCAAATAAAATAGTTATAATCTTTATTGGCAATCAAAAAAGATAATGATCGTAATTATGTAATGTAATTAATATAAAATGTTTTTTTTTTAAGATATGCAGTACAAAAATGAATGAAATAAAAATGAATTTTATTTTTATTCTGGATTATTGATAATTTGAGCCTTCGTATCGTCATTTTTCAAATAAACATCCGTATGATAGTAAAGCAAAACTAAAACTGAAGTTCATTTGATGCTCAAATTAGTTAAGTGCGGAATTTGCAGGTAAGTAGAATAACAATAAGTAAGTAAACAATCAAAACAATGTTGTCTCAGTTACTGAGGTTAATGCATATATTTACTTGCTGCCTCAGTTATAGAGGTAACTAGGACGATAAAATCGTAAGAACGAATCCCAGTTATAGAGGTTTGCTTCGTCCCACTAACAGAGGTAATTCAGTGGCAAATTGTGGGGCCTCAGCATGAGTAGGTACCAGTTGTGGAGGTTTCTCACTTATCCAGGTCCCACTTAACCAGGTTTCACTGTATAAGTTAAAAATATCCAGCTTTTGGTAGGAATTTCAAATTCTGATCTGGTAACCCTACGTGCAGCAATAATTTCGCGCATAGTGTGGCAATAACTCCGCGAATCCGATTGACCATGAAATGACTTGCTTGATGTATCTAACTATTTATTGCCTTGTTTGGTGTAATGTATCAATTCCTGATAGTTTCGTGAACAGATATTACAGCTTACTAAGAGTTAAAGAGAAATAAAACTATTTTTTTTAGAACGATGCCCAAAACTAGGAACTTTTCCTGTGTCGCAGGTGCCTTTACAAACATATAAACTCACATACACAAACGCCCAAACCCAAAACAACTATTTGTAGATCATACAAATACTTGCTCCAGAATCGAACTCGCGAGACGCAGCGCAGAAGTCCAATCGCTCAGCCACTGTGCTAACCGTGACGTCATATAATAATTGATGCAATGATGAGCGATATTGATTACTGTTTTCCATCGGATCGGAGAAGTTCCAGTATCTTCTAGATGAGCTCGTTACATCTTAGACCATAATTTTGTTTTTGCAAGATTGATGCAATCTCAAAGAGCAAACCCATTGTAAATAAAATAAAAAGATCTTGACCTTTTTAACCTTCGACATAACTCTCCTTTCATACTTAATAGGTTGTAGTAGCTTGATGTGGTGGCGTCTGTACATGCCTAAGAAAGGGTGCGAAAAATGTGTTTACTACGCGACGCTACAACGAACAAGTGACTAACTCAAATCACCAATGAGTAACAAGAATCACGTTTCCCTATGCGAAGCAGGGGAGGTCCCTAAATGCTTATAAGTAAAACAACAAAATCGTGACAAATTCTCAATTTGTTCCCTCACCCCTCATGGGAAGGGTTGAATGACGTCACTATAGCAGTATCTCAGCTTACCCCTCGGTTAAACCATTTTGAATAATTTATGTGAAGGGGACTTGTGGTCGACGATACCTGTCTACTGTCTCTACCTGTCGACGCTACCATTACTAATGCTTGTCGAAACCGCAAACAACTTGTTTTGCATTATTTAAGTTGCTGGCTTTAGATATTATAAGATGTTTATAATATAAAAGAATGAATGAAAACTTTATGAATATTTTGTAATGATAACTTAACGTTGAGAATCCCTGAAGGCTGGAGATGTAAGATCGTGGTATTGTCATAAAATGGAACCAAGGCCTTATAACGCAAAGAGTAACTAAAAAAACAGGATTAGTTTAGTCAGTCAAGTCTGACACTAGCAGAGATGTATTGCCTACAACAAATTAATGATATTTTGAATCTTATGAAATAGGAGAACTCATTGCTGGTTATTGGTCTTTCCCAGTCTGCGCCACTTCAACCTGTCCTCCAACTTCCACATCTTTCCTTCCCATCTCTCGAAACCTTCCTGCGATCGTCGGTCCACCTAGCTGGGTCGTCTCATACAACGCCTACCTATACGCGGACTCTATTTCAGGACTCATCTGACCATTAAATAGCTGGCGAGCCAAAATGGAGCAAAACGGAGGCAATAAAAAATAAAGAAGAAAAAATTAGGCAGCCCTTACTTCAGGCTTAAAAACCGGCCAAGTGCGTGTCGGGCCACGCACAGTGTAGGGTTCCGTAGTTGCCCATCAAAATACTTATGCGAACTAACGAAACTGATTCGCTGAATTTAATTTTAAAAAGAAGAATTTTCAAAATCGGTCCAGGAGTCTTTAAGGAAGAAAATACATAAGAAAAAGATTACAACGAATTTAGAACCTCCTCCTTTTTTTGAATTTAGTTAAAAATAGTTGACGATAAAAACCTACCTATCCCCAAAAAACATACCTGTAAAAGCTATAAAAATAAAGTTGACAAACTTACATTTGCAGTTGTCTCCGATACATTTTGTTTAAGAAAATATGATATCAAGTACATTTTATAAGTTGGTCGACTTTTACTCGTAAAGTTGTAAAGCCTACTTAGTCATGATAATTTTCTTTTAAACTTCGTTATATATACTACTATTGTGAATTTTTTCACACCCCCAAACATAACCGTTTAGCTGGTAGAGGGGGGGGACACTCGAATCGAGCAAAATTTAGCACTTTAAAGCTTAATATTTCACAAACGAATTTTTTTATCAAAAAATTGTTAATGGAAACTATCATTATTTTTTAAAGGCCTATTTAATGATACCCCACACTAAGGGGTACGCGAGAAAAAAAAAATCCTCACTTTACGTGTAAGTACTGGAGGTACCCTAAAAAAAAATATTTTACGAGATTTTATTTTACCACTTTTTTGGCACAACAAATCCGTATATTTACACCAAATTACAGCTCTCTAGTACTGTGCGTCTCTGAGCTAAACTGCGGACAGACGGACGGACGGACGGACGGACGGACGGACGGACGGACGGACGGACGGACGGACGGACGGACATGGCGAAACTATAAGGGTTCCTTGTTGACTACGGAACCCTAAAAATTAGAAGACTTAAAATATCTAGGTTACATTATAATTGTAAAACAAAACCTAACGAGACGAACTCTTTATAATCCATGAGGCATTAAACGACCTTCAAATATACAGCTCATGTAATTCTAAAGAGGCTTTATACATTAGAATATGACACTAAGGCTTTGCATATTCCTGAAAGACAAATGTGTAACAAGGGTTTGCTCCCACGACTTTCATCCCTCTATGACTTGCGCAAGTTTTTGTGTTCGTCCTGACGTGAATTTCGGTATTGTATCTGAAACAATTGAAGAGATTAATGCTACCTTATTGTTATTGGAAAAGGGGTATATTGTTGTATACAGAAAGTAAATTAATCAAAGAATATTACGAAAATTTGGTATAAATGCTCTTTATGGTTAGCGTCCACAGGTCCGCATCGTAAGTATCGGACGTATTGCATCAAATGGATTTCTGTATCGGCAGCAATCGGATTGCCGACGCGAGTATCAGCAATTGGATTGCCGATGCCACCTTCATCGCTTCCACTGATCGGCATTCCGTATGACGTTATCGGTACGCATCGCATTAAGGCATTGCCGATGAGCCGTCCGTACGATGCGGATCAGTGGACGCTGTTGTATGAAATTTCGAAGACATGTGACATCTACCAACCCGCACTGGGCCCGCGTGGTGGATTATGGCCCACTGCCTGTGTCCCAGCAGTGGAAACATTATAGGCTGATGATGAAGCAAATTAGATTAGTTATTGAGTTCATTTTAGAAACCAATCATCTTCGCACATAATTTCATGTTTCGCGTGAGTAAGTGCCAATTCATTCAAAATATTGTCTTTTCGTACAAAAAGAGTTTCGCAGCAACACACCATGTCCTGGAACACAAATGGCATCAAAAGAAACATGGTAGTTTTTAGTCAGTAAGTCTTGACAGGGCATGTCTTCCGCAGAACCGACGCAAGGTGGAATAGGAAGGTTCTCGAATACAGACCGCGTGTTGGTAAGCGTAGGGTGGGGCGACCTCCGGCAAGATGGACCGATGACCTGAAAAAGGTGGCTGGCAGTGGCTGGATGAAAAAAGCTGAAGATCGTGCGCTGTGGCACTCCCTGGGAGAGGCTTATGTCCAGCAGTGGACTGCAATAGGCTGAAATGATGATGATGATGATGAAGTCTTGACAGTTCCTTCCGCTTCAAACAGAGTGACAAGAATCGAGGATTATATTCACGCCTCAAAAAATCTGCAGATCTTGGCTTGCTATCGAAAGTATTACAATTTTTTTTCTCAATTTATATTAATACTGCACAAAATTACAAAGCAGAATTGTCACGTATCAGTAGTTACTTACCATTATCTAAGAAACTATTTGAAGGTTCCAAACTTTACAGCAAAAACCACAAGGTTATAGATCATTGACCGCTTCACAAAGTTAGAACCGATCTCGTTGTAATAAGGATTAGTTTTGCTTAACTTGCAGCGAAATGAAGCAGGTCATTTGCTCTGAACTGCTCTGAATTGAGGAATTTGCTAAAGCTGAAGTTTGCCTAGATTTTGAATGATTTGAGGTCACAAGTGTTGATTTGTATTGTTCGGAGAAAGCTTCAGTTTTGAGTGCTCTAACAGGACTTTAATGGAGTAGTTCTGAATTGATAATAGGTTTGAAATATTATTGTGGTTGGTTATTTTTTTTAATGCAGTTATATTATTATTTTTATTGGACGGATAGTATGCGCTTATGTTTACCTCAAATTTTTAGTAAGTACTTTCAATTTACAAACTTTTACGAAGTTTTATGATGTGACTCTGTTTTCTACTTAAATCAACAAACGAAACACCAAATAAAAGACGCAATTATGGGACACAAATACACCTAAACGATCCTTCGATTACTTTATAAGCACGTACATACGTAACCTTAGTAATTCAAAAGTCAGATGCTTTCTAACGTTAAGGTTCTGGCTTTATTACTTGAAGTTACGTAGTGAAGGACTTTGCACGCTGTTCGTCGAATAAAGACGTAGCCAGCACTGCTCAAATTAGTACAAGTAGTCTGTCGGTGGAAAGTTTGTCTTTGCTTTCAATATGGTTTAAGCTACTAGAGAGTTACGGTTCGAATTGAAATTACGTTTGAGCTAGAGACAAAATCCTGCCGGGTTCGTGAGAAGGTCTATATAGAGGGCTATTGTAAGAAACCGGTGAATTTTGGTACTTACGAGTCTGAAAGTCCCTTTCACACCACTCAGGGCAGGACTCATTTGATGATTTACCACATTGAAAAAAAAAAACTCTACACAGGATCTGATAAATAATTAAAAAATATTATGTTAATTATGGAATCGAAGACAGAAATGATAAGTCATAAAAGTATGATGGATTATTGGTACAACACAACAGAAATTAATTAAATCCATGAGGCTTTCTTTATTCTAGTCATTCATAAAGGTTCCTGAAACAATAGTAAAGACCTTTCATACTGGATGCCACAAGAGGTATTTCCTTTTGTTGAGACAGGATTGTACCAAATGTGTTTAAGACTTATTTTTCCAAAAATAAAGTTTAAAATCGGTCGGGGTTTGATGGCACAAAATTGTGCCATTGGGGCGCTTTGGGGTCCTAGAGGTTAAGTATCGGCTGGGGGCCTAAATACACCCATAAATTACACAACCTGTAAAACGTCGTTGAAAACAAAACTTTCCCCAAAACTAATAAAAATGGCCGATCAGATCCACTTTTCATACGCCGATGAACGCAGTTAACTGCTGTTATGTCTTAACTCATAAAAGTGGTTACGACCCAGTCTGGCATGCTTATCGTTGGCAGGGTGCCAACCTGCGTGTTCCGGGTTCACTTCTCGGCTGTGGCAAATGGTGCTTTGTTCGCGTTTTCGATCATTTCCGTCCATTATTGGTTGTGGTGATTTAGTGTTGTGAAAGCGAAATTGACCGAGTTGGAGGATGCGCCAGAAATATTTTGTTTTAGGGCTGTGCTGCACTGTAACGTGAAATCGGCTCTATTAAGCAACGTTGCCAACAAAATATTTACTAATACAGCTCCAAGGTGTCTCACTTTTTTCATAGTGGTAAAATCATCAAATGAGTCCTCCCACAGTCCCACCCTAGGAACTGTCAGACTCGTATTGACTATGAAATCCAAGGTGTCCTTCAATAGCCCTTCACGTTCCTGGGTCACGGTAATTCGGTAAGTCCCGCGACCGTGTTATCTCACTTGGTCTGGTTATGCAGCCAACCTGACATAGGTACAGCGACCAAGTTTATTTTATGTAGGTAGTAGTTCAAATTCCCTTTATTTTTTTTACTTCTTGTTTTTGAGAAATCAGATCCAGAAGAAATAATTCTGAAAAAAGAAAACAACTGATGTTTCTATTACTTTGTAAATGACTTTTTTTTTGAGAACTCTGTACTTTACTTTCGATTTAAAAAAATAAATTGTGAATTGTACTGTTAGCTTCGGTTAGTTTTCTATAATAATAACTTTATATTATTTCAGTTTCCAATTTAACGCCTACTTATAACAAAACAGTTATCTTCTTTCTATAAAATAAACTGTAACAATTAAAGTTAGTTAATATTTTTGAAGAAGAAAAAGTCCGTTGTGAGTGGGACTTGAATCGTTTTCTGGATAAGTAGGTAGGTTGTTTAAGTATTTTAAATTTTAATAGTTAATTTTGTTTTAAAACAATTATATCATTTAAAAGTTCATAGAAATCCAGGTATTTAGTATTATGCACTACAATTGAAGACATTTATAAAACTAAGGTGTTACGTTTGCTATTGTAATAGAAGTTTACCTAGTTCACATGGGTAATTACTGTATCATGAGGTAAATTATTCAATACAGTGACTCAGTTTCATTATTTAATAGAAGACAATTTGAAATAGTTACTTGAATCGCCAGCTTGTAATCGACTGCTCTTTTTAAAGTTCATAGTAACCGCATTTTGATTTAAAAGAGTGTCCATAGAGTTTCTTGCTCATTCTTCTCCATAGTACCGTAGTTGCCCATTCCAAATCTTAGATCTCAACGAATTAAAGAGGAATGCTTGCTTAAGGGTGAGGCCAAACGAGCGTAATCTTTGAGTCGTCGTGAGTCGCAAGACTTACGTTTGCTTTCATAGAAAAGTGTTCCGCGAGGCAAAAGCGACTACGAAAGCCATCGAAATTTTAGGACTCAAAAATAACGCTCGTTTGGCTTCAGCCTTATAGGTTTCTTTCCAACTAAATATTGGTGTATATTATTATTTATTAAGATAGTTCATAAAATTGTCTCAACAATAAATATAAACCAGTAATCGTTAACGTTACATTACATGGAACCCGTCTGCCGGACGTAAACATTGCTGTTTACATAACGATTGCGTCTCGATACTCGATCGATTTAGCTAGAAACGAATCGATTGATGATGCATTCGGATCGAATGTGTGTCGATTGAGCTTCGTTTTGTGATTGGATGTTTGTTTGACTGGTAAATCAATAGACAGTTTTCAAATAAAACCTTATTCTAATAATTGAGATCATTCCACACTATCAGTCTATTTTTGTTTCTGGTTTTAGCTAGTATCATTATCAAAATGTGTCCTGGAACACTGGCTGGGGAAGGGACTGTTGGACTCGTACCTTCTAAAATCCACCGTGTTTTAATAATTGGTTTTTGCATTCCAGGATCACGTTTATTTTTTTACATAGTCCCGCGACCACACTGTGTCACTCTTAAGTTAATAAAATGATAAAGAGTACACATTCCTATTTCATTTTTAATGATCATAAAGTTGGTTGGTGTCAAAATATTCGTAATTTTAGTCGCCATTAGTTTAAAAATTAGAATGAAGCACCGTGTTCTAAAATCAAAACCGTTTACCAAAAGGAAAAAAAACGATTCACAATCGCACTCAGCCTATTTCAAATTTTTTCTTTTTTTACATTCGGAACACTACGTCAGACTGACAGATGGCGAGCGGCCATTTAAAAAAAATCTAGACGCAATAAGTCTTTTGCAGCTTTTAACTTTCACTCTTGTTAGTCAATTTCTCTTTATGTAAACAAATGTTTATACAAATCGTGTGTTCGTAAGTAATTGTACAACTAACTGTTGTAATTCCGAGAACATTTGGAGGTACATAGAAATCAGTAGATAATTTGAAAAGATAATTGTTTCAAAACGAGCTTACGTAAGTATGATGAAAGGACTTTTATCTATTACTGTATTTTTTTTATGTTCTATACATGTACTAATTACATTATATCTTATTTACTTTATAGAAACAAAATATTATGCGGACAGGTAGGTGTGTTATTTTCTTTTTTTGTATTTTACCGTCTACATTTTTGAATCGAATGGACCTAAATGAGTAAGGACCACAAAAAAATAATTTAATTAGACCATTCTTTCATGGGTGGATGGGCCACGCGTGTAAATACGTATTGAAATTGAAAATTTAGTAATTTTTACGTCAGTTAAAAAATTCGATGACCTTTAATGTTGTCACCAATCAACACTTAACTCCAAGCAAATAAACATTGGCCAATCTACCAAAATTGTGCAAAAACTACCATCTTAAAAACTGCATAGTAAACATAATCTGTCATCTATTGCAATGGCCTTATTTTGTGCGAACAAACATCAGATGAGTTACCAAGGCCAGTCAGTTACGTGCGAAACGAAAACAATACGAAAATATCGCGAAGATAAAAACTTGAGTCGTGAAGAAAGACACTGGAAACTGGAATTGTACGTGAGTTATCTTGTATTCTAGGTTTTATGGTTTTCTAGAATTAAGGTCACATGCACTATAAAATACTAAACGTAATTTAAAACGTGTGTCTTCAAACTGTTGTCTTAATTTTGAATGACAAATAAGTAATATATATTTTCATTTTTGCTCGTAGCTAAATAATTATAGCCTCTGCACTGGTCGATCTTCCGGGTTCAGCCGCGATTGCAGAGGGTAGTTTGTAGGTGGGTATCTGTCATAGCAAGCTTATCCTCCGTGTCTCTGAAAGTACGTAAGGCCTTTGGTCCCGACTGTCATTTGTAGATTTTTGACAGTCGCTAATCACTGTCAGAAGCTCCAAAGTCTTACCATGGGGTATCGTATTATCCTGTTACTGGGTTGTGGAGGTTCGATAGGCAGTCGCTTCATGCCAAATAATGATATTAGGCTGTATATGGTTCGACTGTAAGTGGACCCTAACAGTTGGGAAAAGGCTAGGCAGATTGATAGTCCTTCCGTTTCAAGTAAATGTTCTTCTTTGAGGAGCTTTCTCTGAATACCAGTAATACAATGGGGTGATGAGCATTTGCACAGCTCTCTACTATTACAACATGATCCTTTTGCTTTAACTTTGAAAATACCATACGAGAAGATGAAGTTACCTTGTAACAAACCAACCCACCAACCACTGTCAGATAAATTGTACAAAAATCGATCGGTCACACACTTTTTACCAAAAAAGGTGCTATTATATAACATTCTATAAAACATTTAAGTATTATAACAGTATTATTCTGCAAACACCATTTAACTATGGCGCGACCTTGAAGCGGACTAAGTGCTTAAATTCGGCGTGATTCATATCTCCTCGTTTTTGTGGCCGAATTTACGAGCGATTAGCGGTTTTGTTCAATTTTATTACTTAGTTTTATACCCTCAAGGTTGAGGATTATACTGGCAATAAATTATTTTGGAGAAACTTTTATTTGCTTTCATGATGAACGGTGAGACCTCGACTAGATCAAGCGGAAAAAACAAGGTCAAATGTAATGGTAGCCATACACCATACTGCCTATTTGTCAATTCGGCATAAAACTGCCAATTTGCTCAAATAGAATTGAACGTGTATGGGGGTGGAATGCCAATTTGATGGCATGACATGCCAATTTTGATAGGTCATCAAATCGTTTTTGACACAACGTCAAATCGGCAGCAGTGATGCCATCTTAGCAACTTCATAGATAGTTAGCTAATTTTATAAAGATGCTAAAAAAAAGCTAAAAAGTGTAACTTGTGGCTAAACTTTTTAGCTACTTTTTCCAGAAACTTAGGCCACGTTCACATGTGCATTTTCCCGTATACCGTACACGAGATTTTATCGAATAGAGTTGACCAGTTTAGGACAACTTTGCACGGTACACGGTAAAATATTATATTTCTCAAACACGGGATTTTCCCGTATGAACGCCGTTTAAACTATTTTTAAGTTTTCATTTGTGAACTTTCATTACTGCTCTATTCGATAAAATCTTGTATACAGTATACGGGAAAATAATCGCCATGTGAACGTGGCCTTACCAGGAAAACTGAGGCTTTTCGCACATGGATCGCATGTACACTCGTAAAAAAAAGAGTTATTCATTTTATTTTAAACCAAAATACGATTGAAAACTTGAGAGGTGTCAAGGGACTACGAAAGCAAGTTAAAAAAAGGTTCATGCTATTTTCGACCTTATTGACATTTATGCAAACACCTGATTTTAATGAAGGAGCAATGTTAACGAATGAGAATGTGAGAAAAACAAACTAAATTTAAATGTCGATAAGGTCGAAAATCGCTTGTACCACTTTTTTAACTTGCAATCCTTAAGCAAATGTTTTCCGACCTTCAAGCGATTTTCGACCTTATGACAACGATGCAAACACCGGATTTTAATGAAGAATCAATGTTAACGAATGAGAATGTGAGAAAAACAAACTAAATTTTAAATGTCGATAAGGTCGAAAATCGCTTCACCACTTTTTTTAACTTGCTATCCTTAAGCAAGTTTTTCCGACCTTCAAGCGATTTTCGACCTTATTGACAATGATGCAAACACCGGATTTTAATGAAGGAGAATGTTAACGAATAAGAATGTGAGAAAAACAAACTAAATTTTTAATGTCGATAAGGTCGAAATCGCTTGCACCACTTTTTTTAATCTAATTCGATAGTCTCATGATGAAATGAAAAGGTGCTAGAAATTGTAGCTGTCGTCACCGAATAATAGCCAGATCTAGTTGCTGAGTTGGCATCACTGGTGCAGATTTGAAGTTGTGACAAATCTATCGTATCGATAGGCAGGATGGTGTATGGTGTATATGGACGAACTGCCGATTTGAAACAATTGCAAGCGTCAATTCTATCGTGTCGATAGGCAGGATGGTGTATGCCTACTATAAGACATTTATTTAATCACAGCAAATTGTTTGCAAAAACATCAGTTCAGGTTTATTTTATAAGACTGTATGTGTATGCGCTGTGGCTCCTAATACCTACAGGAAAAAAAACATAAATCTTCAAAGTTTCGATCAATTATGAAGATCGGACTAACTTACCACGTGACGTCCGATCCTCAATAATGTGAAGTTATCTCGTATCCTTACCAATTAAAAGTTACCGGGCAAACAGAGAACTTTTTGACTCTAGAACACCGTTTTCTATTGTCATACTCGTAATTATGGCGTTCTGCAAAGATTGAATCTCTGCTTTCTTCTTAGTACGACAACTCGAGGAATTTAACAGTTTATCAAACTGACGCTACTTCTACTATTGTAAGTTTAAGTAGTAGCTGTCTGTGATTCGAAAAGAACGACAAGATGATTTGGTGGTCAACGTAAAGTAATATGTACTGCCTTAAGTTTACTCGCTATCAGCTCATTACTTATCCCAAAGTTAACAGCTATCCAGCACGTCAAAATGACGCAAGACTCGATTTTTGCACATTTTTACGAGCTCAGACAATTTATCAGTCGCAACTGCAGACTATTTAACATTTTATTTTAATGCATTCTGATGCATGTGGCGTCCGCTAGATAACTTTATCTGTAATAAATTGATTTTTATGGTCTTCTGTCTAGATCAAGAACAGACTTCCTTTTTAGCTGTCTTTTAAATAGACGGTTTAAAATCTTTTAGAAGGGTAAACTTTTGTAAAGGAGATTTGAAATTTTCTGGTTTTTTTTCTCTATGTTTTTCTAACTGGAAAAGAAAACTGATTTTGTTTGGGCAAATAGGTTATTCATGTTCAAGTCTTTATTTTTTTTGTATGAATTAATTACGTAAGTAATTCTTTATTTATTAATATCTTTTAGGAAGTGAACCGATTTTCGTGATTCTTTTTTTATTCGAAAGCTCGTGCTTCCCGTGTGGTCCCATTGTCACCATTTCAGGATCTGATGATTGGTTCTTAGAGAAATCGAGGGCAACCCTCAAATTTTATTAGCTGACACATAGTTTTTCTCAAATCTTATGAAGTAATTCAAGTACTTGCGTATGGAAATCATCATCTCATGTAGCTGAGCTGATGATGGAAGGTACAACTCCTCAAGTAAGAAATTACTTTTGTTCGCATATCTCCGGAACTACAAGTCCGATTTAAGTAATTCTTTTTTTGTTGTACTAGGTATCGTTCAACTTAGGGAATACTGCAAATTTCATCAAAATCGGTTCAGCAGTTTTTGAGATAGGGAATGAATGAAAGAGATGTTAACGATGTTGTTACCGGTGCTACGGATTACAAAATTCTAGTGCACATGTAAGAAAATGTTGTATTTGACAAGAATTTTGGTTGAATATTTAAACTAAAAAGAGTAAAATAAAAACTTTTCAAAAAAAATGTGACCGCCTTCAAAAACAACCACAAAAAGAGTAAAATAACCTACAACCAACTTTTCTTTCGGAAGTCGGTGGCAAAAGAGACAATGAAATTAATAAAAAAGTCACCGACTTCCGAAAGAAAAGTTTTGTAGGTTATTTTACTCTTTTTTGTGGTTGTTTTTGAAGGCGGTCACATTTTTTTTGAAAAAGTTTTTTTATATTAATTAATTATTACGTAAGTAATTCTTTATTAATTAATATCTTTGAGAAAGACTGATTCAACCAATTATACACTTGTTTACCCCAAACGTTGCGAAAAGGTTTTCTGAAAGAGTTCCAATATTTGTTGCCTCTAGCCAATAAAGTAATTGCATGATCATTTCTATATAATTTATCGTTCACTTTTTTTCTCATATTCCTCCAATTTTATTGGATGAAAGAAACAGCTTGCTTCGTTAACCAATAACCCACGATATTTATTAGTAATATTACGGTCTACTCATGAAAGGGGTCGATTCCGGTTGTTAGTTATTACGGGAAGTTCTGAAGTACTTTGCGAATAGTCTCATTACTATTACATAGTGTAGTTTCCAGTAAAAGTTCTAATTAGCCAGCTAGTGGTAAAGCCTGTTATACATTTTAAACTTTAGGGTTACGTCCATTCATGCCAATCTCAACTTCAATTGTTTTCGAAGTTTCTGTGAACATTGGGCAACATACTTTATATTTTTGGATGAATACGATTTTAGTAGATACTGGGTTCCTAAAACTAGAACTTTTTCCTAAAAACTAATTTTGAATGTTAGTTATCAGATAAAAAGCTTTTATTTCAACGAATTTCCAGATAAGAAATGATAAAACTCTTTATTGCATTACCGCAAAAATTAGTACGTAGGAGTTATCTTTCTGATTACGAAATTTACATCATCGAAAATTGCTTTTTGTGTGAACTTTCGAAATACATCCTACAATCAAAATTCTGCAACCATGGGACTTATACCAATGCGTACGTACCTACTAAGCCAGTGTTATAGACAACATATAGCCCTTTTTATGGAAAAGTGAGCTGTAAACAAAAATTGCTCCACTACACTCAGGACCTACCTTCCACCGGATTGTAAGTTTGCTTGTCGTCACCCTTGAGTTACGCTTCATCCACTCAACCTTCGTTACGCTACGGAGGACTAACATAATGATCCATCCTTATAACGCTTAAAAGTCCTAACAAAACCACAATGTCTGCAGTAATCTGTAAATCTGAACATACAGTCGTAATAGCCCATATAACGACTACTACACCGGCGGGTATGCCCCAAATAGCCCATCGGCTATTGTTTATAGCTGTTTGCAGACTTATTGCTCGTAATCCGAAGGGCGCTTATAGCGTGCCCAAAAACTTTCTTCAGCCAGTAATTACGTAAATTTTTGAAGAAACTGTTGACCTAATTTAGGCTTTATTGCTAGTACTATCATAAGACGTGTTTGTGATTTTAATTTTGTTGTTTTGTTTCTTTATTACGGTATAAAGTTAAGGGATACACAAAATGTTTTTGCTTTTAGGTAATCGTTGCTTTAGGCGCTTTACCAATTAAAGTTTTGTTTATAATGGTGTGGGGTAGTATGTACCTATTGGGAAAGCGATAATTGATAATTGTTTTGATTCATAATTATCTTTGTTTTCCAAAGAAAGAGCGAGTATACCGCTCTTTACTGTTTCAACCACCTTCAACTGCTTTAATTTGGGAGTTTCATCTAAGCTTACAATAATTGAGCTAATCATTTCCAAGCAAAAATTGATCGACTCCTTTTAAATCCAATACAAACTCTCCATACATAGCTACGGTACAGTCTCCTAGACTACGTGAATACACGATTACACTATTATAATACACATATAATACACGAATTCACTATTATTACTGTCTGTCCGACAGACAAACTAGACGTGTTATCAACGTATCGATCGTGACCGTCGCCAACCGTCTAAGATCGCAGACCGCCACATTCATTTGCGGTATGTCGAGGATGTGTGTATGAGGACAGATGAACCAGACAGGCTGTCAGTGGATCGATCGCTACCGCCGTCAGTCGTCTTAGATCGCCTTTATTACGGCTTGGCCACGAAATACAAGTTCAAGCGACACCTATTGTGACTGTGACGGCGGCGGCGGAGATAAAACGGAAATGGCAAACGGGAATGTAAAGGAAATAAATTGTTTATAGCTGCGATACGGGTACCGACACAGAATGTCCCTTTCGCAAAATGTCTTCTAGTAGGAACATTGTGTCGCGTCGTATGGTCTAAGGTTGTGAACGGGTCATTTGAGATTGCTGTCCACCGCATCTATATACGCTTTATTTAGAGCGACTTATCAAATGTTTGAGAGCGATTTACATGAGTCATATGACTTTGAAAGAAGGTAACCGGGATCGGTTGTTATAAGTTCGCCATAAAAATTCCCCACGTAAACAAGGCAAATGTCGGATAAATACTAGTTTCGATAAATACTAGTCGTGTTCAATAAATGAAGGAATATATTTTTTTTTTAGTATGCTAATATCATCAAATGAGTCCTCCCACCCCTTACTGTCAGACTTCTACTGACTAAAATCCACGGTGTCCTTCAATAGCCCTTTCTGTTCCGGGGTCACGGTAAGGAAATAATCCCGCGACCCCGGCAGGCTTTGGCCCTCTGAGAGGGGGCCCCGTCATTATGCTGACGCTCTTTGAGGCGCGCGTGGGCCCTTTACTCGCTGCCCGCATGCCCGCGCCTACGGTGGCCGGAGATCGTCTAGCGACGTCCGTTGCCGTGGGCGTCCACCACCGCGGGTGCTTGAAGGTCTAATTTAGAAAAACAGTAGTGTTTGTCGCTTAAAACGTGATTATGACAGATGGCAGTAAAATCTCTAGTAATAAGAAAGACAAGGACAAAATTCTAATGTAGAATCAATAGCTCGAGCAAATAAATTAAATAAGTTTTTAGGAACGAAATCTTCGTATAAGTATTTCACCACTGACACTGAGTAAAAATCAATACCTCAATGAAATGCCTATTATACAAGTATATTATGCATTATAAGTCTAAATATTGACAACGTATTTAATATTCTATTTGCGTTTTTAATCAAACTTTTTCTTGTATACAATCTGGGCTTTTTCTGGAAGAATAGATTTATTATAATTTATTCACATTTCATAATTTTCCATTCCACGAGTACTGTGGAAAAAAAAAGTAATCCGAAAGTTTTCAGACCGAGATTAGATCAGTAATAATATTGTATCTCTCTCTCTCCGAATTCTGAGCGGTGTTATTTAACATCTATTTATAATTGAATTTTTTTTAATTGGCAAATTCGTTGATTGGTTACAGACAAAGATCTGTCTGACCTTTCCCAACAATGATGGGCTTCAAGTCGAGCCAGATGCAGCTGTAATATCCACAACCTAGTAAATGGGTAATGCGATGTACCTTGATGATACTGGTTGTGAAACTTGCAAGCTTCTGAGTAGGAGTAAGGACTGTCAAAGATCTGCAGTTGACAGCAGAGACCAATAATTTTACGTGCTTTTCGAGGCGCGGAGGAAACTCAACCTTTTATTTTTATTTAATTATAAAAAATTACGTAAATAACACCTTAACAGCTAGCGCCAAAGCGATGTTACTACCAAATATAACAAAAAAATAAATAATGTACAATATAACAAACAAACACAAATAAAATGCCCATAAAACATACCATACAAAATCTCGTTCAAATATTCAAATTATCATTAAATTCATTGAAAATAAATCATAAATTAATTATACAGTTCAATTGTCAATAAATAACTAAAAAAAAAAAGATAATTAATTAATAACAAAAATAACAATATACATAATTACGATAGAAAATAAATAAAAAAATACCATACCATAACAAGATACATCATTACCTTTCCGAAGAATTCAAAACATGCTATCTCAGTTTTTGTTTTTTTCTGTCGCCATTTTAGTCTGACTATGATACGTTGTATTTACTCTTATCTTTTGTTTTTGCACTGACAACTCAATACTTATCTTTTAATAATAACAACCGTCTTCTTATTAACTTTCTCGTTGGTAGTGAATGGACTATTCATTTTTCTTTAGAGAAAGATGAAAGTGTTAAATTAGTAATAGCTGTGATAGATATTTATGATAGCCTCATCAGTAGTTATAGAGAGTTATACTTATTATAAATTAAATGTAGAGTAATAAAAGCATTGATACTTGAATTTAATTGTATTATATGACTCCTAGCAATATTCAGCTTAATCTATACTTTAGTCGCTATTATTTTTGGTATAATTTTACTGTGTCATTATAAATTGACAATTCCAGATCGGATGATGAAGCCGGAAGCTGATTTCAGCCATTGTGACTGTACTCGATGACTTTCTAGAGCTTTTGAAATATTATACATAAATAATGTAGTACAGTTACTGTAAGTCATATTGATATGACCTTAGCGTGACAGTAGTCGAAAAACTCTGAGAACAAAGTATGTAAGAACATTATTGACAGTTTCTAGATAAATGTAGATTGATTGTAAAAAAGATAGCCTTTTTAAGAACAATTCTAAAATCGTTTAACAGAATTTGAAAATCAAACATAGCAAATCAGCAACGTCTAGATCAAATGAGCCGTCAAATAACTGATTGATTGAATTGAAATAAAACGTTTGTCAATCTTATATTTAAAATGTATGAAAGCGTTTCAGCCTGTCATGTCGGGTGTCGCAACTGTCACCGTTCCGTTTTACTCGGCCAAGGTCTTCAGTTATTGTTCCTTTTTATTTTTAAATACATTGCCTTTTTCGGACATGTGATGCGTGGAATGAAACGGGTTCTGAATATTTCTGCTTTTAATTGGGTTGTGCAACTTTTATGTTTTCTTTTAAGTGGAGTTATGAATTTTTATTTCTGTGCAACTTCGAATTCTTGCTCATTTATTTCTTTATTTTCGATGAAAATTTTCAGTACTTTTTATCCTGGTATGAAGTTTCCGTGGGATAATAACTTGAACTTCACGGCGAATGCCGTAGTATATGCTAGTGATCTAAAAATACATAATAGATATTTCTACTATGTATTGTACTGACCTATTTCTAGTCAAAATCATGACTTAAAGAAACCGTTTTTGCTTAATCAATAACAATAGTTGCATCACAATCAGATAAGCCATTTTTGCCAAAGAACTCATCATTCAGTTCATTCATTCACAGCTCTTTTGTTCACTCTAGCATTGTCTTAAAACAAGCGCCGTCTGGCGAATCCGAACAAAAAACAATTGAGTAGTGTTAGACTAGTATTTTTTTTGAATGAGAAAATATATTTATGATCTCATAGTATTTTTAATGAGAGTTGGTTGTGTGGAGTTAATGTTTTTGTATTCGCTACTGTTTCATTATATCTGCATAGAAAAACAAAGGCCAGGTTTTTCATCAATTATCTTATAGGGATCCTATTAAAGTCTAGACAGGTGTTGTTTAACCTTGCTCACCCATCTAAATATAGTCCTCGGCAAGAGTTGTTACCATTTTTTGGTTAACTCTACTACCGCGCTTTGGTTTGACCTATTTTGTTCCACTTTCTTTTACTCACTTCCGTTGTGTTTCAGAAAGTAACTTCCATAGAAGGGACAGCAAAGATATCACAATAATAATATATTTAATGATTAAACGAACTTACCTGTAAGTGAAGTTCGATTTTTTTTATTTAGTTGTCTTTGGCCGAGACTCCACCAAAGCTGTGCGAGTCGAGACGTGTTTTGAGCGGCCAATAGAATTGCGTTATTGACACAGCTCCACTCCGGCAACGCAATTCTATTGGATGTTCAAGGCATATCTCGACTCGCACAGCACCCGGCCTTTGAACTGAGTGCATAGAGGCGACATTGTATGTGAAACTACAAGTGTAAAATCTAATCTCTTCGAACGAAAAACCTCACATAATATTGAATACTGGACGAATGTATATTTTGCAACCCGTAGAAATTGCAGTTCATTGTAAATTGTTCACACTCAATCAATATGCATTCGGGCCTTAAAAACTGCAGCTTACAACACATCGACTTTCAAGTATTACTCAAAAGTACCCAAAAATCTGCACTTCCAATTGTTCTCAATTAGCACTAGTATACAACTTTCCCGTAGTTTCTACTAAACCTAAGATTTCTAGTGTATTTTTTTCTTTCTTACCTAATGTGTTGCAGTTGTTTTTCGCAACGACTACTGGTTGTAAAACAGTGGCAATTAGGTTCATGTGGTCTGGTTGCTAATGTAGCAATGAATCATGTTTGTAAGGGTTTAGGTTCTAAATTAGTTGGATATGCTAATTAAATTGGTCCTTAGTCACTTGCTTGTGACATGAAGTGTGAAAATGAAAATAGAATGGCTTTGATTAAACATAATGTGGTGGGAGTAGAGTAAAACGTTATAAAATATGATAAAAAACAATGCTTTCTGGAATTTATTTATCTGACTTCGTACTTGAAGTATTACGACGTAAATTTTATGGAAAATAAAAAAGCATCTCTAGTGTATGAACGAGGAGCTAATTTTATCAATCAAATTAATATCAACGTTACATTACGTTACAAAAACGTAAAAACTCGTACTAAGGCTTTAGTAGCGACATAGCCAAGGGTACAGAAATAAATGTAGCAACAGCTATGACGCAAGAACCAAATATCCTGTATCACACTAGCAAAGATATTCGTGAGATAAGAATATTTATAGAACAACTTGAAACCGTACTGTCAGTAGTTCACCGGACACAATACTCTTCTGGTTCGAGGACCCTTTTACTACTTCATGTAACGAAGAATCCCACTGTCCTTCATACTATTAAAATTGTAATTTTTTTGTGTTAATTTATTTCATCAACTATAGAGATCTTTAGATTTCCAATCATTTTATGCAGGATACCGTGGCACCGCCAAGAAAAGAGCAATCGAAGGGTGCATGTTTAGTCAATAAAAGTCTGAACAGTCCCTTCAACTCCAAAGTGAACTACGTATTTGCTTACACTTCCGCTATTTTATTCTGATTAATTTCGCTGCAATGGTGGCAGTGGTATCGGAAAAGTACGGTAGGATATTCTCATAAAAATGTCCCTTCCGCTCAATCTCAATAAGGTTATCAGAAATAAGATTTTCACTTTGACAAAACTGCAATGAATCCTATTAAAATCAACTATATTGAACATTCCAAAGTAGGTCAAAAACTGGAATAGTTTTAGCGTTTATAATTCCAATATGAAAGTACAAACAAACCTATAGGCTACATGTATAAAACAGAATGACACGAGCATTACATTACCTACAGTGTACTGTCCCTCAGTGCGAATGATGTCATCGTTAGGGCGTGAATACACGTCTAATTGGTAGTAATTATACTGATATAAACATTCTAGTGAGTATCTATAGTCCCCTCGGTAGACGACACGTTCTGTAATGGCGAGTAAAAGAGAATGATTGCCTTCGTGATGAAATGTTTCAGAGTATATTTTGTTTTTAGCATCTCCATGGTTATCAGGATGGTGTGACGATGATTTGATTAAGACCATCAAATTCAGCCTTTAGCATCAGATAAATAAAGGCGTCACAAAATAGTCAGCTAATCCATAGGGCAACTAATTAAAATGTCCTAAGGTATAGCTGCTCTATTTCTTTTTTGGTCATCACGGACAATCCCTGGAATGATTGGTTGTAATAAGCTGAGTAATCATTTTGGTGTGCTATAAAGAATACTTATAATGTCTATGAGGACAATCCCATTGAGAGTTTTGATGGTACGAGTATGTACCACATCCTTTGCGTAAGATCTCACTGTGTACAGGAAACTGTATAAGAACTGTCGTGTAATGTAAATATACCTGTTTTTCTAGTACTAATTTTACTAAATAATTGTGTGCTGCGGAAATGAGACACCTGTTTTTAATAGAGCAATAAAATATAACAGACTGTAAATGTCACTAACAAATTGCTTATAAAAAAAACGTGGTAAGTACAAAGAAGTTATGACTGCAAAAAGTTTACTTAAATACAATTTGCCAATTTATGTCAAAAATATAAAAAAGTCGGACGGAACACATTTAAAAATTAAGATAAAAAAACACCAATGCCATTCAAATTCCAAAGTGCTGCAAATATAACTTTACCCATAAATAAAACTTCTACAGTCGGAAGTCCAAACAAACTAAAACTACTTTATGTAGAAGGAAAACTTACAACTCCTTAAAATCGATGGCAGCCAATTTCAATACAGGAATGCCCCAAACTTAGCGCTGGCGCTCTGACTCAATGCTGAGTCATTCGCATAAAAACGACCAGAATAATCAGACCCACCTGCCCCCTTGCTATCAAAACATCGTCTATATAAACAAGGGGCAATCAATTGAATCGTAGGGCTCTGAATCAAGTGGTCATGTCTCACGCACGTCTCAGCTCTCTGACCTTCGTTCTATAATGATGTTTGTTGTCTTTGATACTTGATGTCTCGTGGTGATAAAATTTTGACATTCGCAGTGCAATTTGGTGAAAGACGGTCGCCATATCCTTTAGATTGCTGTCATGAATTCTGATGATAAGATTTAATATTGGCATGTTTAGTTTATTGCCAACAGTTTTTGGGCCTATTAGACTATTGATTACCCTGTGTGATGGCTGGTATTCGTATAATAGACTTTTAGTATGTCAAGAGATAAGTGAACATTTAGGAGGTTAAAAGCGGCATGTTAGCAGAGTTTTTTTAAAATTCTGACAACAATATATTAATAGTGGGCTGTGCTGCAATAAAAAAAAACTCGATACACATTTTTTTCGGCACGCAACGGTCACTGTGGTCCAATTTCACCAATTAGTTGGGTCTCTGTCGTAACTAACTCTGAAACAGGACCCTTTGTACAAATTATGTCCAATTACTCCACTTCACTTACAGTTTGACGTGCCAAATATTTCAGTTGAACAGTTTAGGGTTCAAACATAAGGTCATAAGTAATGTTTTGTGGTACTTTGAGAAGTGAGGGCATTTATTTTACAAGAAATATTTATCAGGATTCTGAGGATTCTAGATTTTTATTGACTGCACCACAATCTTCAACGGTGTTTATTTTATCTATATTTAATATACTACCATCACTGTCCGTGGGTGTACTAAAAAGCAACTACAGATAAATGCGTTTTGCATTTAAAAATAATCCATCGACGAGATTCTGTCCAGACAGCCATCAATCTTTCTTTTCCTCCTTTGAAAGCATTCCAATGATCCATACGTCTCTTCATAACTTACGTTTATATTTCTCAAGTTCCAATTTATTTCATCATTATATTTCTATATCAAGGACGCCGCAGTTACGACCCGTATAATGCCAAGTTCCTGTTGACCACTCGAAGCCCGGATAGGCAATAAGCACAACTTTTCCAATTGGAATTCGCTCGACATAGTCCCGGGATATTGAATCCCGGACAAGTTCTAGGGATGCAACCAAGTTGTAACATGTGTAACTTTTTGCAATTGCGACTTCGACCACGGTTTCATTTATAAAGTTTGGTTGAGCAGGTTTTTTAACTTTTTAATTCGTCTTTTCCTGTGCATAGGCACACTTGTGCGTCCTATTATTTTAATTGTTTTTTTTTATTAAGTTGAATTTGAAATGAGCCCAGTGGTATCGGGCCCGACTTACGAGTTGTAGGTCGTGGGTTCGAATCCCGGCAGGCGCATTACTTTGTGTAATTTATTTCATCACCACTGCTCTCAAAACGGTGAAGGAAAACATCGTGAGGAAACCGGCATGTCCTAGAACCAAAAATTCGAAGACATGTGACATCCACCAATCCGCACTGGGCCCGCGTGGTGGATTATGGCCCAACCCCTCTCACAGAGAGGAGGCCTGTGTCCCAGCAGTGGGAACATTAATAGGCTGATGATGATGATGATGATGAATTTGAAATATCAAGATTAAGATAGCTCAGTAGCATAATTATGGTAGTTTAAATAGTAACTTCAATTGAATGACTCAAATGAACCAAATTTAATCATAGTCGTCGCTAATCAAAGTCGTTCCAACTTTGTACAAGTCTAGTAAGCTATAAGAAATTCTCCACATCATCCGAATGACCTCGTAAAGATAGAATAACAGCCGTAATAAAATTCTCAGTCGTAAACATTAGATTCCTGAACTTATTATGTGCGCATTACCTCATTGACCCATCCAATTATGGACCTCGACCAATAAAATCATAATTCTTACCACGTGCGTGTTTTGGTACTTTTATTGAATGATTTTCTATTCTATTCTAATGTGTGGCTTCGATTATATTGTTATTTATGATTTTAGGATTGTCAACTTATTTGGTCACTTTGATGCTAGAGTCTTGGCCGAAAATGACTTGTTACTAAGCTATGAAATTCCTTTTCACTTAATTGATGCTTTATCTCTTTTCACTCTGAGATTATGTTATTACTCTAACAGATAATCTTTTTTTAAGTGGTGCCAATCTTTGCCATTAGTAAAATCATTCGTGTTTGCATTGGTTAACCACATAATCTCTTGAAACCTGATCTTGCCAAGCAGATATAGTTACCTTCATACTAGTCTATATCTTTTGTTTGGAAATCTTTGGTTGCTTGTAACTTCTATCAAATCAACTTTCAGTAATGTACTGTCCAATTAATTTGATTGATAAATTATATATTATTTGAAGTGTGCTTATATTTGATAGTCAGTCTCCATAACGCAGACAAGATGACCTTATAAATCTATTAAACGATTTGCTAACAAATTGGGTGACCGTGTTGTGAACAAATGATGTGTGGCGTCTGCAACTTTGGCACACGCAATTCGTCTATTAGGCGTATGTTGGATACCATCACGACAACTTCCTATGTAGTAAAATAGTTGTGCCAGTTTGTGGATGGTACCAGGATGATAGAACTTCTTAGGAAGTTTTACTGTAGGGATGACATTGAAAGAAATGAGTTGTTTTTGCAAACCGTAAAAGTTTTTTTGCCAATATTGTCTCATTGCTAGGCAAATGCTAACTCCTTTCTTTCCATTTCTCAAGACTTTTAAGGATGTATGTTTTGTGATAATTTCAAGTTTTTCATACCGTCTTCTTCAGGGACATCCGTGGTGTCCCTTTTTTTGTCATTATGATAATATTTGATTTAGAACAGACTTTGCTCATTAATCTAATAAAATCCTCGTGACTTATATTTACATTCTAACATCGGTGTTTAATTATGAAACAGATGACGCATCGTACTCTTTTAGAATGCGTCTGGTATCAGATTTAGGCCTAAGTGCTCTTTATTCATCACGACGGTGATGATATCATTTCTCTTCCTCTTTAGAAGGAAACAATGCACAATTAACTGTTTTAGCAGTCTTAAATTGGTCACAAAGTAATATTGCAGTGTGACATACATTGTACTAATCCAATTCTGCGACAAAATATTAGTTTTATATTTGACATTGTCACTAACACTATCACGGATCACGTATAAAGATGTGTCATCGCGCTTAAATAACAGTTCTGAAATATTAGTCTCTTTAGAAATAACAAAATAAACAAGCCAAACCTCTCGTTTTAAGTTCTACTGACACTCTAAGACAAAACGTTGACAAAATAATGCGAATTAAAAAAAAAAACACTTATCCATTTCCGAATTCCAAAAATTAGTCACTGGCAGTGAGTTACACCAAAATCTAACTGCGTGACGGTTGATAAAATAGAACGGAAGAAAAACTTATTGTACCAAAAAAAACTTTTTGTTTAGACCAAGAAGAATTCATTTGAATTAAGCCTGTTACAGGCACTTTTTGCTAACCCAGAAAGTTGATAATGATGAGTGACATCAAAAACTGGGGCATAATCCAGCGGAAATAAGAGAGAATTTGTTGGTCTTTATAGCCTAAAGCCTAAAGTATACAGTCATCTCGGTACATAAGATGGTCAAGGCCAATTCGCGTCTCAGTTATTTCTGTACCGAACAGTCTTATGAATGTTGTACAGGTTTTTTCGCGAGTCTCTTTTTGTCGTACGATGTATAGCTTAGTTTGCGCTTGTCTTTGGTTTATAATGATGCTCCTGTTATTGTAGAGGCACTAAGGTGTCTCTGGAAAGCTGTTTACTTTAGGTGCCTATCTACTTTTATTGAATTGATTTGATTTCTATTCATTGGCATATACTTAACGCTATTGAACGTTGTCGCAATTCTGCTCATTCAATAAACTGAAATTGATTGAACAATGACCATTTATCAATCAACAATGATATCAATTTCAGTTTCAGATTTTTTGTTATTTTTATTCTTACTCTGTGTACGTCTATTCCCACTTTATTATACATTTAGCGAGAAATGGTCATATACACGTACACTGGCGGCAAACGGGATCTATTTTTAAAACAAAACTATAATTGAACCCACTCAAAAGTGCAAAAGTATATCAAAGCAAAAATCTAGACAAGGCTAAAATTATAGCTCTGAAATAACAACCCTAAATTCACCCCTCTTTACAACATGACTCATGCAGAAGGGTTGCAATTTTCAAGGGGTTATTCAGTCCAGCTGGCTAGTCTAAAACACCCTAATGACCGGTCAAAACTTGTTAGCAGAATTGACGATTGCAGGAACACGAGGGGAGGTTGAACCTAAAAGGGTTATATGGGTTTATTGATACTAACAAAAGATGCATGCATGCCTAACTTTCCTATTTGGAACGCTGTTACTGACTGTAATAATTACGTGTCATAGCCATGTTTGAACATTTTCAGACTTGCAATCTATTTTAGGTTTTAAAGAGTTTGTTACATGAAAGGTTTGTCGTGTGTCTATCACCCCCTGATGAGGGGTGATTCTGACAATTCTAATTATGTTTTTGTTGGACCGCAAGAGCAATGTTTCTGATTTGCATTCAGCAAAGAAAGTCCGAGCATAACTCTTTCAATTGCTAGTTGAGTGACTCTTAGTCTCTCTAAAAAGCCAACTTCTGCTAACCCTTCCAGCATTACAGAAGTCATGTTTTGTAAACATCAATTTGAAACTTGCATACACATTGGGATTGGCTCCGGTTATGACATTCGCCATTTACGGTATTATCCAAGTTTGGAGACAAAACTGCCAACTGCTTGCTTATAATGCCAAGCGGTGTGGCAAATCTAGTGGCATTATGCAAAACGTTTCGGGGTTAAAGCGACCTATGACTTCACTGATACGTATCTTGATTTGGTAAAGAGCATTATTTTAGTCTTGATAACATTGCCTTGTTAAAAGCTTAGAAGGAAACCCGCTTTTTAAAGGGGTTTTCTGAGATCTCGGGGCTTGTCAAACAGCTGACTTTAACCCTAGAACGTAAAGGGCAATTGAAGGAATACAATAGATTTTAGAACGATTAGATGATTTTGGTAAGGAAAAAATTACATCAATTATAATTAATTTGATTTCCATGATTCTCATTAAAACCTGTGTAACTATCAATACCTCAAACAACAGGAGAATCCATCAATCATACGAAGTATGTTGATGACTATATAGGGGAGGCCTATGTTCAGCAGGAAGTCTCCAATAGGACCGGTGGAAGCATCTTGCATCCAGTGCAATCCTGTGGTCTTCATAAAGTGACTGTTACTCAGAAGTTCAAGTGAAACACACAGTATTAATGCCCGAACTAGATATAGACCCACGCCTCCAAGCTCAACAGTCGCGTTTACGACCAGTAGACCAGCAAGTTAGTGTCAAATTGCCACACATCTGCAAATCTGGCGTCAAATTGTCGCAAATCTAATTTTAAGCTGTCAGTCGGTAGATTGCGCGGTGGGGTCGCCATGATGACGCAGATTCGGGACACGGCTGAGATTCAACAGATATGGGTCGGGATTGATACTAAAAATAGTTTCAGTTCGCGTGTTTAAGGATGAAATCATTACTTGGAAGATGGATATTTATGTACAGAAACCTAAAACATAAAAAAAATGAAGTACTACCTAAATTCTAAGATAGACATAACTTGTTGCCTAGTTTGTAATTTTTAAACAGGGAAACCATTAAGTAAAATAATCTAACTTCTAACTAATGTTTCGAAAGCGGAAGTTTGGACGGGTGGATGTTTCAGTCAATCAGTTATAGTAGCTGAACGCATCTTGATGAAAAGCTCAGATGTAGCTTACAAAATAGTCTGGAAAAAGACAGGGTTACTATTATCCCGATAGGCATTACCTTCTTTTGGGATAATTTTCAAACATCACGCGGCTGATATATTCAGTCTCTTGAAGACTTCTCACTAAAATAATTAAAAATAGTTCTGATTCAAAGTCTTGCTCACCAAGAAACACAATATCCAAGATATTCTCCAATTGTAGAAATGGCGTTATAAAGTTAATTCCTTCAACACGATGAGGTAATTTTACAGTTTCTGCAAATGTGGTGAAGTCACCAGCTTTATGTAGGATTCGGGAACCGGAGAAAATAAACAGATTTTGTCTTATTATGTTTGATGATGTGATTATAGCTGCTAAGAATAAATGAGGTTCGAGATTTTAGGCGAGAATCTATTTGAGTTGTTTGTAGTTTTGTATTATATTACTATAGTCCTAAGTAATATTGTATTTCAAAAAGGACTTGTCAAGATCACAATAGAAACGTGAGAGAGTTTAAAAATCTCTATGGTTTACCATGACGTAGAAAATTGACAAAACATTATTAGGAAAAGATTTAATATTTTGAATCATTTTCCTTATATTATTTTCAAAATAGAAAATTAACTCAAAATTAAAAGACCTTAAGACATGAGAAGTGATCAACAAATAGTCCGAAAATAATCATCATTATTCTAACTCTACTAATAATAATCCAAATTAACGTACTAATTATAAACCTAGTCTCATTTGCACAAATAAACACCCAGTTTACAATTAACAACGGAGTCTCCTTCACCCGAACAATAGCACCATTGTCGGCGCTGATGAAGTAATTACCACCATTTATAGCGACAACTCTTCTGTTAAGGGGCCACATAACCTCAAATCGCTTAGCAGAATCCTCTAATACGCAGAAAATACTGCAGCATTAATTATGAAATAAATATATGGTAGAGTTGAGGATTCATGTTAGGTCTAATGTTTGGCGAAAACACGATTCCATTTAATTTACTCGATAGAAAAAAATCCCAAAGTTACCTCTAAACTGAACAATAAAACGCTGTCAATCATAAAATACTTAAAATTAGATCATGAAACTTTTTATACTAACTGAACTAACTATAAAGCAGGTCTAATGTTACTTACTTTTTTGAATTTCCTTATTTTACACCGTAAAATAAATAACCTTTAATATTCGTCTTATTAAAAGTGTGTTCCCCGGCGCGCGCCACCCGCCCTCAGTCCCGCTCCGGCTTCCGTACGGGAGGGTTGTGTCATTTTGCGCTCCGTACACATTACGCGGCAGAACGACGTAAATAAAAAATATTGAATTGCGTGAGTTACTTACAGTGTTTGTGAAATGGGAAATGACCGAAATAAAAATAAGAAGCGACGCGGACAGGCTTGGCGTAAAGAAACGGGCAAACATATGGTCGAAATGAAGTAAGTATCTACCGACTTATCTATTTCCAGTATTAGTGATTACAAACATATAGGTATCATTCAATGGAAAACTGAATCATTACTGAATATACAATTTATATAATAAAATATAAATTATCATGTTGCAACTTGAATTTGCCGGTATTGTCAAATCACACCACGTTGACAGACGTCTTCCTGACTTCTCTCTGCCCACTCCTCTAGGGATGTACCACGCTGCGTAGGGTTGGGATTCTAGTGGATCTTCGTTTATTAGTATATACGTTTGGAACAGTTTCTGCATGTGTGGGTAGACCAGGTACTTACCGTAGTCTGTCTATAAAATCATGAAAATCGTTGAGAGCGCTGCGGATGTCATCGACTTGGTGTCCTTCGATAGCCCTTTACGTTCCAGGGTCACAGTAATGAGATAAGTCTCGCCAACCCAGAAGGCTTTGGCCCTCTAGAGGGGGGCCCTGTCATTATGCTGTCACAACGCGTATTTATAAATATCGACTCGGGCATGGTCCATGGTAGAATAGCGAGTCGCCCATTACTCGCCGCCCGCATGCCCGCACCTACAGAGGTCGGAGGCCTGAAATACTTACATAAAAAATATGAACCTACTGGACGTACTGTAGTAGTTTAGCTAAATAATAAATATAATGATCTTTCCAGACGACGTCGATTACACACTAATAACACTGAAGATGATGTTGATAAAGAGAATATTCCAGAAAATTCGTGAGTATCTACTACTTACTTATGAACTGATCTGTTATTAGAACACAGCTATATACTAAGGTTTAAAAAAAGAAATATTTTTTCAATATAAGTTGATCTCACATTGTATAGGTATTCCGTGTGCATCAGAATGGCTGGTTGCCTGTGGCGTTGGTCAATGAGAGTTGATTCGAAAATTGCTACATAATTGCTTATATTTGCTACATAATAATAAATCATTGCTACATATGATATATACTTAGATATAAATTTTTTTTTGACCAGCCATCCTGACGTCAGGATGGCTGGTCACCTCCTAGTTTAAAGTCAAGCGTGTAGAATTTCCCGAAATGTATTGCGTCAATAATTGCTACATATTTACTTCATTGGTCTCATTTATTTGTATCTTTAAAAATATGCTAAATAAAGGATGTAGCAGTAATTTAAATTATCCCAAGGAAAAATCCCTGATAAAATAATAAAGGCAAATAGTTGCAGTGCGTCTTCACCCAACGGTATTGCTACTTTAGGCGGCAGGCGTTCTAAATAAAATTGTTTAATGGCATGTTATGTATGAGTACGTAAGTGAACAATAAGCATATTAGAAGGATATCGTTAATTAAAAAAAAATACGACGAGTAAAAAGAAGCTAATCCACATTGCAAATACATATATGCGTAAAAATAATATGAAAATACCTAAGTTGTTGACTCATATAATATCTACTTTGGACAAGCAGTCCAGTTAGGTAGGTCCAACTTCGAGAAAGAGGTCAACCACCAAATCCAACTCGGTTGGGCAGCGTTCGGGAAACCACGCAATGTCTTTCCGTCCGACTTACCCCAGTGCCTCAAGACAAAAGTCTTCCACCAATGTGTGTTACCAGTGATGAGTTACGTACGGCACCGAAACGTGATCTTTCACTATCAAGCTCAAAGTCGCTCAACGAGCTATGGAGAGCGCTATGCTCGGTGTTTCTCTACGTCTACGTGATCACATACGAGTCACTGATATAGTCTACCGGATTAGCAAGCTGAAGTGGCAATGGGCAGGCCATATTGCTCGCAGAGCAGATGGCCGATGCGGTCCAAAAGTGCTAGAGTGTAGACCACGGACTAGCAAGCGCAGCGTAGGACGTCCACCAACAAGGTAGCAATTCAACCTTATAAAAGTCGCTGGAATACGCTGGATGCAGATCGCTTCCAACCGGTATATGTGGAGATCAAAAGGGGAGGCGTATGTTCAGCAGTGGACGTCCTATGGCTGAGACAATGATGAATATGAAAATAAGCTAAAAATTGGTTCGGGCGAAACTACCCCTGCACATTTTAAAAAGGGGACATCTGGCTTGCGGGCCACCTTTTATCGTGGGCGAGATGTCCCACAACCTCAGCATTAATTTACCCTATTGTCATATTATTTTTTTCGCATATATTATGCAATATAGAATTAGCTTCTTTTTACTCTTCGTATTTTTTATTTATTTACGACATCCTTTTAATGTGCTTATTATCCACTTACCTACTCATACATAACATGCCATTTAACAATTTAGAACGCCTGCCTCCTAAAGTATCAAAACCGTTGAGTGAAGACGCACTGCAACTATTTACCTTTATTATTTTATCAGGGACTTTTCCTTGGGATAATTTAAATTACTGCATCATCATCACATCCTTTATTTAACATATTTTTGAAGATACAACTAAATAAGATGAATGAAGTAAATATGAAGCAATTATTGATATCCTTTTAATATGCTTATTGTTCACTTACCTACTCATACATAACATGCCATTTAACAATTTTATTTAGAACGCCTGTAAATAATAAAACGGTATTGCTACTATAGGTGGCTATAGTAGCAATACCGTTTTATTATTTGATCAGGGACTTTTCCTTAGGATAATTTAAATTACTGCTACATCCTTTATTCAGCATATTTTTAAAGATACAAATAAATGAGATCAATGAAGTAAATATGAAGCAATTATTGACGCAATACATTTCGAGAAACTCTACACGCTTGACTTTAAGCTAGGAGGTGACCAGCCATCCTGACGTCAGGATGGCTGGTCAAAAAAAATATTTTATATCTAAGTATATATCATATGTAGCAATGATTTATTATATGTAGCAAATATAAGCAATTATGTAGCAATTTTCGAATCAACTCTCATTGACCAACGCCACAGGCAACCAGCCATTCTGACGCACACGGTATTCCGCACAATGAGAGGTCAGCTAATACTGGAAAGTATAACTTCACATACCACGCGTACCCGCACCTGTATTTTTACAGTAAACGTGGGTAAATAATGGTAGGTACATAATTATTTATTGTAACATTCGCAAGTATGATTTTATGGGCGATTTCCTCCTTTTTTTATTGTGCAATTTTAGGGTCCCATATGAATTGATAAAAAAGTAAGTTCTATAGGTCAGTATTATTATACCAGCCACTTGTGATTGTTACAGGACCCAAATACCTCCGATAGATCTAGAAATAAATACGAACGAAACAAATGTTGTTCATACATTACAAAATATTGAATTGTAAGTATCATACTTATCATTACCGTTTTGTATGTACTGACGCGTAACGATTACTATCACAAAATTTTCGAGTTCAAAAGATTTTTATTTTGCTGTACTTTTTAGGGTTCCGTATAATAAATGTTGCGTTTTGTTTCAGATCACAACTACGACCTGAGGACATAAACTGTGCACTAAATACACATAGTGACGAAAGCATATTGCATCCGTAACTTATTTATTAACATTTATATCATTCTTGATTTTAGTAGTGACTAACTAATTGCCTTGACTCTTATACTAAAAACCTCTTTTTTTCAGATTTTCACATAATCCTCCGCATTGCGACACATCAGATGATGAATGTGATAATGATACTAATTGGTAATTACTAAATTTTTTATATGAGAAGTTTGTGTGTGTGTATCGTATGTTGATCAGTTTAGCAAGAATTCATAAAAAAATATTCTGGTCATTTTAGGTACGAAGTGAGCTCTAATAATGTAGAAGACCAAAGCTGTTTTCGTGTAGAAGGACGGAGAATTATTGATGTAGAATACTTTTATAGAAGACTTCAAGAAATATCCAACCATAGTCAGGCATTCGGATGTACATTGAGCAACGTTCACATTATATCAGAAAAGAGAAAAGGTCTACTCTCCAAATATAAATTAGCCTGTAATATGTGCAATTTAACATTTTTTCTTGATTCTGAGCCGAAATCAGACTTAGATTTAAACAAATCTGCAACATCTGGCATCATATCTTCTGGAATTGGCTTTTCTCAATTTAACGAATTATGTGCATCAATGGATTGTCCATCTTTCTCACAAAAGCACTACGCTAAAGTCCAAAATGAAATATATGATGACTGGCGAAAAATTGCTATAATTACAATAGAGGCAGCTGCAGCAAGGGAACGAGATGCGGCTATTGCGGAAGGGCGAGTGAAAGACGGCATTGCTTGCATAGATGTGATTGCAGATGGTGTCTGGAGTAAACGTTCTTTCAACACAAATTTTTCAGCCCTATCTGGAGCTGCCGCTATAATTGGCAAAAGGTTTGGTGAGGTTTTGTTCATCGGTGTAAAGAACAAATACTGCTGCATATGTGCCAGAGCTGAAAATAAAGGTATCAGTACTAACTACTGTTAAAAGGCTGTTGAATGAAGATCTTGGACTGCGTGCTTACAGAAAAAATACAGCAATTCTTCTTCACGCGCGACTGAAGAAAATCAGACTCGAAAGATCCCGAGTGTTTTTAAAGCGGTACGCGGGAAAAAAATACCGCGAAATACTCTCTTCGGATGAAATTTTTTTAATGTGAGGAGAGTTTCAACAAACAAAATGATAAAGTGTATGCACACTCTAGTGAAGAAGCGAGCAGACGTGTGCCACGTGTTCAGCGTGGTCATCATCCTTCGGCATTCATGATTTGGCTTGGGGTGTCCTATTTGGGTCCAACAGAGGTGTGTTTTTGTGAAAAAGGATTGAAGACGGCTGCTCTCGTATATCAAAATACAGTCCTAATAAACATTCTGGAACCTCTTTCACAAACAATGTTCGAAAACAGGCACTGGGTATTCCAGCAGGATTCTGCGCCGGCTCATAAGGCGAAAAGTACCCAAGACTGGCTCACGACCCGTGGAATCGACTTTATCAGGCACGAGGATTGGCCTTCCTCCAGCCCAGACTTGAATCCCTTGGATTATAAAATATGGCACCACTCAGAGGAGAAGATTTGCGCTAAACCCCATCGCAATTTGGAGTCACTTAAAGCATCCCTAATTATAGCAGTCGCCGATATTGACATGAACGTCGTGCGTGTTTCGATTGATGACTGGCCTTGCAGATTGAAGAGTTGTATAAGCAAGAGGAGGACATTTCGAATAATATTGATGTAGTTCAAATCTGTATTTTATACCCTTTCATTTGATATATAAATGGTTGTAGTACGTAACTTATTGTGTCATTTATTTAACTTTCCATATGTGACAAAACTTATGGTCAGACTGTGTATACTTGCGCCGTGGGGCGCCTGCCTAGAATTGCGCTCCCCCAAATCATCCCGTGGGTGTCCCGTGCCTCGACTAAGGTTCAAACCGGAGGTCGGGCAGCAGCGTTTTCCGTGTACTGCACATCCTCACTGTGATCGCCAACCCGCCTGCCAAGCGTGGCGATTAAGGCAAATAACCCCTACAATGAAACCACAGAAACCAGGCCCCCAGTCCCCAGCAGCTCCGCTATCCCTGGCGCGGGTAGCGGTCAAGGTAACGGCGGAGCAGGGGGTGCTAAGAATCTCCGGAAGAGATCCGGCTACCCACCCCCACGACGACTGGCCCTAACACACAACGTACGCACATTGAGGACTGACGAAAAGATCTGCGAGCTGGAAGAGGAGCTGAGCAAGTTACGCTGGGACATTATGGGGTTATTTCGTAGAGAGGGGGAGGATACCGTAACCCTGAAGTCTGGTAACTTGCTCTACTATCGGGAGGGCAACCAACAGTCCCAAGGTGGTGTCGGGTTTCTCGTTCATAAGTCAATAGTAAACAACAAAATAACCATCGACAGTGTGTCGAGCAGGGTGGTATACCTAATACTCAGAATATCCAAAAGATATTCGCTGAAGGTCATTCAGGTATACGCACCGACCTCGTCACACTCCGATGATGAGTGGACTAGCAAGCGCAACGTAGAACGTCCACCAGCAAGGTGGACAGACGACCTTATAAAGGTCCCCGGAAGACGATGGATGCAGGTCGCATCCAACAGGTATAATATGTGGAGATCAAAAGGGGAGGCCTATGTTCAGCAGTGAACGTCCTACGGCTGAGATGATGATGATGATATATACTTAGAATTAATAAAAAAAAATTTTGACCAGCCATCCTGACGTTTGGTTGGCTGGTCACCTCCTAGTTTGAAGTCAAGCGTGCAGTTTCCCGAAATGTATTGCATCAATAATTGCTACATATTTACTTCATTTATCTCACTACCCATGCACATTTTAAAAAGGGGACATCTGGCCTGTGGGCCATTTTTTGCGTGGGCGAGATGTCCCATAACCTTATTATTAATTTACCTTATTGTCATATTATTTTTTTTTGCATATATTATGCAATGTGGAATTAGTTTCTTTTTACTGTTCATTTTTTTTTTATCTACGATATCCTTTTAATATGCTTATTTACCACTTGCCTACTCATACATAACATGCCATTTAACAATTTAGAACGCCTGCCGCCTAAAGTAGCAATACCGTTGAGTGAAGACGCACTGCAACTATTTACCTTTATTATTTTATCAGGCACTTTTCCTTGGGATAGTTTAAATTACTCCTACATCCATTACTTTACATATTTTTGAAGATACAACTAAATGAGATAAATGAAGTAAATATGTAGCAATTATTGACGCAATACATTTCAGGAAACTCTGCACGCTTGACTTTAAACTAGGAGGTGACCAACCAACCAAACGTCAGGATGGCTGGTAAAAAAAAACGAAGTATTATTATATCCTATATAGCAATTATTTATTAAATGTAGCAAATATAAGCAATTTTCGAATCATCTTTCATAGACCACTGTCACAGACAACCAGCCATTCTAACGCACACAATGTATGCACAGAACCCTGAATGCAATGGTGACTCGCACTTGATTAGTTTCTTGTAAGATACCTATTTGCATTTAGATCTACATAATTACATACAAAAACGACTGTCCATCACAAACGCATACAAGGAGAAAACTATAAAACTCAAACTTACTACAAAATCAATGGGCGGAACCCTCCCAGTAACGTTGTTGGCTCGTCCATTATTTTGTAGCAACTTTCCAGTATAAGTTGATCTCGCATTGTAATGGCTTTCCGTACAATGCGAGGTCAGTTTATACTGAAAACTTTTAAGTTGAAAAAAAAACTGTCAGCCAGGTAGGTACATTGAAATTAAAGTGATAAAAACTGTATTTTTATAATAGTGATAAATTAATATTATTAGTGATAATTTTATTACAATAGAACTTATCCGACATAATTATAAATAGTTTATTCTAACCGGGGCCACTCACATGCGCGCAAAGATTCGTACATTGAACGAATGTTTGCGCGCATGTGGAGGGCCGACCATAAAACCGACACAGCTTGGAAAAGCACGAATGCCACGAAAACTTCGCGAAGTCATTCGCAAATGTCGTCCTACACATGTGGGTTCGCGTATTCGCGCGAATGTGAGTCGCCGGCTTAACAAAAGTGCATCGACCTCGCTGAAGTCGCGGCGTGCCCGCGTGACTGAGAGCAGCAGTGTGCGAGCGAGATAGAATGTTAGGCGGCGCGGTGAAGTGGGGGTGAAATTAGAATTTGAGCTGAGGTTGTGTAGACTCTTAACCTTTTTCACGACATCACGCACAGCCGTAGTAAGAGATTGTGATTCTTAAGGCACGGCCAGACTACTTGGTCATGCGACATCTACTGCAGACAAAATAAACGCGAGAAATGCTTTAACTTTAATAGCGCTCGAATCGTCTATCTCCGGTGTTCCTCGTTTGCGCCGTGTCTCGTTTCGTCATTTTGAAACTTTGCGTTAGTTTACAGCAGAAAGTCTACAGCCACGATTTAATAGTGACTGCTGACTTATCAAAACACTAGTCAAAGCAGCTTGAAAGCGATGGTACTCGTGCAAAGAAAAAAAAAAAGGTGAACGCGCGTCTAGTCTGAAGGAAGTCACATCGCCTGAGGGCGTGGACGGTGCGTTATATGACTCATCTATCAACCAGTGTTACAAGTTTATCTATAATTAAAACATTAGACGTTGGAGATGTTTTTAAATGTCAGATAGCATTAGGATTTATACGTAAATTATCTAAACACAATCTTAGACGTATTTATAAATATGATTTGGGAGTATTTTTAGTTTTGCAAAAGTAATTTGTTAGATGTTGGCATCATCAGAAATGAAATACCTACATACAAAACAGATATAAAAATAATAAAACGTGAAAAAAAATACAAAGTACTAAAAACCTAGGTTATTACTGAATCCCAAAGTTTAATTAAACCCCAGTTCATATTTTGTTGTAAAACCAAAAAGCCCCGTTGTCCAGCATAAGCACTCAATCGTGGACATGCTACTCGTTAAATGGCATGTTTGTTTGACATAAAGTGACCATATTTGTCTGTGTTTCGACACTGATTGCGAGGTCACAGTGGACTGGCCAATTTGCAAATTACGGGCTTGAGCGTACTGCGCTCAATTCGGGTAAATTTTTGGGACAATATGTCGGAATGTCAGATTTGATATAGTAGTTGAATTATTTAAGAGAATAATTTAAGGGTTGAAATTAAAACTTTTCGCGCATTGTTTCATTATTGTGGTAACAACTAGACACTCTAATCGTTGGTCGCTTTTTCGAACCCAACCAGGCGCATTACTTTGTGTGATTCATTTAACCACTATATCTCTCAAAACGGCGTAGGAAAACATCGTGAGGAAATCGACATGTCCTAGAACCAAATATTCAAAGACATGTGACATCTGCCAACACGCACTAGGCCCGCGTGGTGAATTATAGTGCTCTTACACTCACAAAGAGGAGATCCTGCGTCCCAGCAGTGGAAACATTATAGACTGATTATGCTCATGAAGCTAAAATTTTGAAATCAACAATATTTGAGAGCTTACAGTTTAGCCATAGGTAAGTAGTAGTATAGTAAGTTTTTTAGGAAAGATTCTAAAAAGCTTCAATAATAATTCTTCAATAATTGTGGTACCTACCCAAAGATTACTTTCAGACACGTGATATTACACTAATTTCGTTTCAATTATCTGTTATTAAGAATGACGAGCTTTCATTAAGATGGCGCTTATGATCTTGAACTTGAGACTAATTCAATTTGTAGCAATATCTCATGATAATGAATGACTTTTATTATGTGTAATTTGATTACTTTTCTATAGGCTTAAGAATATGAATTATTCCCATTGGATCCCACTTTTGGATCCCATTTTTTAGGTAGTCCCGATGAATCCCATTTTAAATTCCTGTTGAATCCCACTTTTTACAACATGTGCATATATCAGAAGAAAACTGTTACAGTTATTAACCGACTGCGCCAGGATAGGTACAGCATAAATGTTCAAACTACTAGGTCTTATCTTGATGAGGGAATTTTGGTTTGTTTTTGCTACTTGTACTCTTTTAATATTCATCATCATTTGCATGAGCTTCTCCCAATCTATTAAAAAAAACTCCACGAAAGGAATTTCTCCTATATCGTGGTGCGTCTACTAAATAAACTCAAATACACTTACATCCAGAACAGGAACTACTATTTGTAGATTTTTGTTCCGTGCGGTTATTGAAACCGCGACACACTGCACAGTAATCGATCGCTCACTCACTACGCCAACCGTGTTCTTCATCTATACTTCTGTATTCATCTTTGTATCTTTAAGCATCTATTAGCCATAAATCATCTTTACACAGTCCATTGACAACTTCATTGCATTGTTACCTATTTTATTTTACACATCTTTCATCATCATCACATTTTCTACATTGTCTGAAACCATACAATCTCATACATAATAAAACAAAACCAATTCCTTCTGGAACCCCACTTCAACACGTTTCAATACTCGACTTTGACTTTGAAACAGACTTTCGAGAACGTTCCAAGTACTAACGTTTACCTAATACAATCGCGCAGGGATCGACGACGAGCCTTTACGCTCCAATTACTTCGTACTTACAGCCTTAAGTACCAGAATTTACTTTGGGATACTGTGAAAGGTTCATGCTTGAAAAGTTCTGGCAATTTCCTTAGCGAGAACACAAGGCTTTACTGATAATTAGGAGTTTAGAGCTTTCATTATCTGTGTTATTGGTTTGTTTATTCTTAATGAGGAGTTTTGAACTGCTATCAGCATTTCTTAATACTGATGATGAATGCTGTTTTGTTCTGACGCTGGTAGCTCATGATGTGGTCTAATGGTGGGATACTTCTTTTTTCGTGGAATCTGACTAAAAATCCACCATGAGGCCTTTTTTTCATCAATTGAGGCCTTCCTGCCCAGGGCAGAGCAGGGGTACTGTCAGCCTTGACAATAGCCCTTGAGGTTCCGGGGTCACAGTAATTCGTGAGTCCTCGGCAGGCACCCTGAGGCCCTAGCAAAAGATTTTCATTTATTATCTACTTAAATTAAACCCGAGTTTATTGTATTGAAAGTGAAAAAGCGTATTGTGTGCGAACGAGGAACTAGATCTATATCTAGACTACTTCAATGAAATTAACATTAAAATCACTGTTTACTTTACGTCACAAAGGTGAAAACTCGTGTTAGACGTTTCTGTTCCATCAGTAATTGCCCTTTGCATTCCAAAGGCCACCCTGAACTTGAGTTCGCGGAGTCTTTGATAGTCTTGGGATTCACAGATGATCCCGCGATACTGGTGTATGAACCGTTATGTGATTATTGTGCAAACCACCTCTGCATCTACCATTGATTCCATTTAGAGTCCTGTGATCATCAAATGACATCATCTGCTTGATACAGTAATGATGATGGCCTATGTCATTTAATGGATAGATCTATCTCTTTTATTTAATCTCTTTCTCAACTACGTTTGACAGCACATTGTCAATCAATATTGAAAATTACACTACATTATCATCAGCTGTTATATTACTATCATCAATTTTATTTTCTGCGGTTGCGTCATTAGTAGGTACCCGAAAAACGTATAATATATTGTAATACATATTTTATGTTTCATATAAAAAAGTAAGTCATTCGTAAACGATAAATCCCAGATTACATTACTGTACGGTTTCTTACGCAGCAGATTTCATGAAAATTATTGAATCAGAACGGCTTATCTCCGTTCATTTGTGTCACGAATTATTATTTCTTCTCCTAAATAAATATTACCTAATGTTTCTGGAATCCTGGTAGATAAGACGGTGAACCAAGTACTTGGTTAATTCATAATTATGCTTTTGTTGTTAATGAGTTAGAAGATAAAAAAAAATTGCGTTTATTCCAGTAGTTTGGAGATCAAACAAATTGTTCATTGTCTTTTTTTTAGACGAGTCAAAAGTGTTTTATTTGATTACAAACATCCTTGTGAAAAAGGGATTTCCAGCGTGATAGAAATGAAATAACACTCATAGCTTTTCATAGGACTAATAAAATTATTGAAACAGACAATTAATAACAAAATTTAAAAAAACATTTTGCTAAAATAAGACTTAGGAACAAAGATACTATCATAACTCACAACGCTGCAGAAAAATAGAATGAACGGAATATAAAACGTTTTGAAAATCTATACTTAAATCCAGCCAGATACAATGAACAGAACTCTACACGATAATAATCCCCTATTCTTGAATATAGAATAACGCAGAATATCTACCACTGGCGAGTGCTTTTGAGCTGGTAAATCCAGGCGAACCAAGTATAGCCTTTGAAAAGTGTTTCGTTTCACAAATACATTACACTTTGTGGGTATTCTCGTAGATTTATTTTACCATTGCAGTTTCTTTGGAAATGTGAGAAGTATTTATAAAAGATGTTAGTTTAATTTTTAGATTTCTGTTTTCAGTATTTAGATCTTTTCTATTCGTTGAATCTTTAGCTGAATATGGTTTTATTCTGGGGACACTGTATCTACCTTTCTTCTGTTAAAGATCTCATCTTTTAAAGAGAACAAAATCTTGAGTTTCTTGTATCTTTTTCTTTTTTCAATATAACAATTCTTCCATTTGCATTTTTAAAATTAAAAATATTGTAAGACGACCAATTTTCTTCATCTTCACTGCCACAGAAACTGCTTTTGCTTTGAGCACTCAAGATGGTCTCTTGAAGGTTATTTTAATTCACCCCATCCACACATAAATATATAAGGCCTATTCTTCACTGTCAACACATCTACAACGTCTTTATAAATAGCAATGTTATTGCGAACGCCGTGAGTCAGTGTAGCTATTTCCTAACTATTGTCTATGCACCGTTGTTTCTGATCGGAAGCAAACGTCGCGATCGTATCAGTATTGTAGTCTGTGTGAAATGGACCTGTTGTTCAACTGTGGTGTTCATTGTAGGGGACTAGGCGAGAATGGGGTGGAGAAGATGTTTGACTCGAGTTTTCTACAGTGATTGTTTAGTATAGGATACTTCTAAACAAGCGAGCTTTGCCTTTTAACACATTATCGCCTACCTACCGACTAGATAGTCGTACAACACGAGCCTATCATAATAAAAAAAAAAACTGGTTACAGGTTCATCTTTACCTTTCGATGATTATAGACATTTGGGTCTATTATTAGAACGATATTTCAGTCTAAAGCCGATTGTTCAAAACATGTTATAAAAACAAAGAGGATAAATTAAATATTACCGATATAGACATACATGTAGATACAATTGTCATTTAGATCGAATTGTGGGAAAAAGCAAAATTAGAGTACACCAGAAACTATTGGCCTCGGATAGACAAAAAATGAGGATACTAGCAATGAAACTGCTATACAACCAAAAAGAAGGACGTACAAAAATATAGCAAAAACCTACATCATCAATTTTAACTTAAACAAACTGCCAAAAACAAGGCCAAAGCCGGACAGTAGCCGTCAAAAGTTGGACATGAACATAAGCCCATAAAACCAGCTCAAAAATACGTTATTTTTGCATCTAATGAGTTCCAGGGATCTCTTGCTTTCCAACACTGTGATGAAAATTCATCCCCGATCCCCAACAAAATGTAACTTTTAATTCAATTATGAAAAGTTCTAATGTTCTGACAGGTGTTCAGAATTTTGTCAGACTCTCGAGCGGAATATTAATACTGGGGACAGCAAATTATGTGCGAATACACTGTGTTTAATTTGTCTACAATGTTTGAACAAAATTGTGCCTACGGATGTTTTATAGACTTTATTTTTACTGGTAATAAAAGTTTAGAATTTTGTTATTTTTTGCAATCTTGTGTGTGAAGTTCATCAAAATTTGATTGAAAGTAAATAGGCATTGAGAACACGAAAAAACAACAAAATGCTTTCAATCACTATTGAATTGAAAGTAGACTTTTAACTGCTCGACAAATAAACGAGATCAAAAGCCTCATTCACAGAGAAAAAAAACTGTCATAGTAGGTACAAAATGCCATTTAAAATCAATTCCCTCCCTCACGACTCTGTCACGAAGTTGTCCGATAGTTTCCGATCGTGGCGCGATAATGCGAGATGATTTGTGCCAGTTGTCGCTATCTCACTCGATCTAGAAGTTGGAAGTGCTATTGAGATAGTTTTACTTCAAACGCCTCGTTTTGTGACATGCTGGCTTTGCTACTATAGAGGTTTTAAAGATAGTACATTGCGCATTCGATCAATGGAAGTTTTTTTTAATGAGATTTGGTTTATACGTAGTGCAAATTACCAATAGGTAATTTGGCTGTTTCAACATGAAATAAAATAGGGGGTTGTAAAGTATCTTACTGAATTTAAATCTTAATTCCTTTAGGTGTTAATTCCAATTCATTTGGTATTGGCGCAACGTATTTTCTTCTTACACACTTCGCTATTAATTCAAAACAAAAGTTACCTCCTTCTAGCCTTATTGTCCTCCTCACGGTTCATTAATCGTTTTTCTTTGGGTTTTCTTGTCCTCATTCCTCCGATGGTTATTAATTATTGACAGATTTGACGTTCATAGATTTGATGTCAAAATCTTATAACTTATTTTAGGAAAAAAAAAATTCCAATAGGAAAAATAAATCACAATTCTCTGAATTCTTCTATAACAAATCACAGTCTAATAAAAGCGAAAAATGATATTCCTCTGAAAGTGGATCGATGATTGATTAACTAGGTTAGTGTGATTCAAGTTCGTCATAGATTGACGCAACAAAACTGGTTTAAAAAAGAAATTAGTCGCCACGTTACAATGATTATATCGTGTAAAATGGACATTTTTCTGTTGGTTACGCATCATTAACTCGCCTGTCTGATTGATTACTTTATAATTAGAGTTCTCTGAGAAACAATTGGAAAGAAAATCCGTTTTATACCAGTTTTATCTTTAATATCAACATATCTTTAAATCCACACAAACTAAAAAATGACAAAATAAAAACAATGCACAGTGTTACGCTCGGATGAAAACGTGAACAAACTTTTGAACAATATTATATTTTTGGGAGAAAAATACGGTTGAATTTTTACCGAAAAATTTTCGCCACCAGTATAAATTAATAGATACAGGCATGCCTGGCATTTCCATTGATTCATATATTGGTGAAAAATTGTTTGTAGGTAAAATTTGATTAAAAAAGTTCAACAGGCATGCTTTTTGCAACGTGACACAAAATTTTAACCAAAAAATCCAAACGGCGGGTAGTAAAGTAGGACGGGTATTTTGGGGGACTCTAAAAAATGCTGTTTGTAAGCCTTTTTTGATTTAAGAACTCTCTTTTAATTTTTAAGCATTTTTTTTTTGTTTGACATCTATATTTTAAGAATGCAAAAATCTCAAAGGAGCAAAAAAAAAAATCACTGTACAAAATAAAACAGTCGTAAAAACATACGTAACCTTCATTTACAACGTAACCTGTAAATTAGCAACTGTTCACAGTTCGCTTGCTCACGACAATTTTGACAGCGCATGCAACAATCGATTCAATCTCGATTCTCGTGCATGTGCATAATTATTGCGTTATATCGATTTTTATTCGATCAATCGTGCTAATAATAGTGTTCTGTTTCGTTACAGGTACGTTGGCTATTGCTAAGCTGTTGGGAAAGGTGAGAGTTGGAGTGAAGGTGATATTGTTGATGATGTAAGTTGTAAAAAATTAGGTATTGAATGCAGAATATAAAAATGAAATCAAAGATTGTATCCAATAACAATTTAACACCGACATTGAATTTGTAGAGGACCTACATAACATTTCTCAGTTTGGACATGAATATATTATTTCAGTAAAATTTGATCATTAAAATGTCTCTATAATAATAAAATAGTTTTTTACCTGTGTCTACACTCCAAGATCTCAAACTATTTGTAATCAGTCTTCTCACTTGGTATCGATTTCGAGCTGAACTTCACTGACTAATAAATTCTTACGTCTAGCTATCTAGACTACGCTAACTATTCTTAATTGTGCTCGTGTTCGTAATCAATAATAAGATGAGTTACTATGACTCGTAAAGTCTCACAAGCGGCATAGTCCACTTCATCACCCAGTTTTTGATTAACAACCTGAGCAATCAGATCTATCATCACTAACCATGACAATTCCGAAATGGACAAATTGCTTATTATGTCGTTTATTTTTAAATCAGAATGAGTTGCTATTTCAAGATAACTTTTCCTGGCACTCTTTGGAAGTTACCCGTGGTGTCTAAAGTCTAGTTTTGTCAAATTTGTCTTCAATCAGTTTTCTTAAAAATACTATATACGTAAAGAAGAAAGAGATTTTTGGAATATTTGCTTATGAAACCTCAGAACAACAAACGAAATAATTAAATTTGAGATAAAATTTCAGACATAAGAACTTGTATGGTAATAAAACGTCCTTTGAATACAGTTATACCATAAATACAAAACAAACATGAATAATTAAGGTAGGTAATTTGAATTGAAACCGAAATGTAATTACAATTCTGCGTACTTCTCATCTGCCATGTCTTACTTGGCATAAATTCTGATGTCTCAGAATTCGTAATAGGTTTTCATTTAACCGAGTTCCGCTACTGCTAAATTAATTATGATTTCACGCGAAATGTTGAGACAAAATTGTGATTTGTTTTCGATTTTCTATTGTATATGTACATTTAAATAATATTAAATAATTATACGGCAATGGTTGAGTGTTAAAAATACATCTGCCTTTACTCGATTTACATTCAGTTGAAAAATTACCTTGTTCTTGATAAAAATTTCAT